>OY284491.1:54155991-54755991 GCA_958336395.1 Ctenicera cuprea
TCTTGTTTGAGATCAGCCGTTTGACTTGTGTAGGATATCTAAAGTTTTTTTCTGAGTGCGTCTATATTGAAGTAGACCCCCCTTTTTTTAATGCAGTCGCCCACTTTTATATTTTGGGTTTTTTAGTTGCTATTAATGTTTGTTTATCCATTAAAATCTTAAAATCGATTTTTCACGTCCTATGAACCTGTGGCCAATAGCAAGTATTTTTGGCGATTACTCAATAAATCTGTTTAGGTAATCGACTAAAACGAAACTTCTCAGTGATGTTTTTTCAGTAGCAAGTTGTTCCTATTATCAGTTAACATACTCATACCGATTTTAAAGGCGAAATAGGTACATTTTTTTGCCAACAAAAAATCGATGGTGGGGCTATTCGGCATGCGTAGAATTTGAATTTAAGGTACTTTTTCCAGCGCGTTTATTTTGACATAGAGCACCCTTTCCCTCTCTCCTCTTTTCGGCGGATCTACTTCATTTTCTTGCGGTGTTATCCTTCTACAATAATTAGCAATCTTTGAGCCAAATATGGTTTTTTTGCGTTAAGGCGTCTGGACTGTTAAGTGCTTACAGACACATACACAGACACCTTTGCAGCCTCCGCTTTATCGGTTGCCCAAGGTCTTAAAACCTGCTTATTAGTCAAAAGGTTTAGATTGAAAATGGTTGGCATACAAGTACCTTTCAGGCGTAATTCGTATATCGGTCAGTAAGCAAACTTTGCTGAATGGACGGATTTGCTCCAAATCCTACATGACGATCACAATACCTTACTCTATAGCTATACTTCGCATAGCGAGGAAGGTAAAAAAAATACCGAAACAGCCAATTCAACAGCACAACAACTCAACTTTCTTATGCGCTCAAACATGCCCGGCCGTAAACAAAATATAACGACAGCCAAATTGATCCCGTCGTGTGTTATAAAAACATTTTTTGTTACTGTTTATGAGATCTAGAAATTATTGTTTTTTTTTCATACAAGTACAATTTTATACGCAATTATATTTTTTTCTTCAAAGATTTAATCAAAAGGATAGTAAATACGTTTTAATACGATTCTCTGCAAGAATTGTACATAACTTAAATATTTTTTTTACATTTCAGGAGGCGCCGAAATCGAAATACTAGTTGAGCTTTAAAAGCTGCAAGAATCTGTTCACAAGGTATGTATGCATTCAAGTAACAATTTTTAATAAAGAGTGACGACGATTTCGTTTTAGAGTTGTGGTTTTAAAAAAATTACCATTCTCTATATTTCTGGTATTTTCTCATTTGTTTAGACAGTTACAAAAGCAAGCGATTCTTTAAAATACCAAAGGTATTCTTTACAATTATTATTTAAATATCTTCCCTTACAGTCGTTTGCAGTGCTTTATTAAAATTTCCATGTCGCCGAATTAATGGAATAATTAATTCCAGATTCATTCTTTAAAAAGCGTTTGTTTCTCTTTTTGAATAAATTTTTTAATTCCCCAAAGGTAACTTAGATAACTGTTAATATAACATGACGTGGTAAAGATAATTTAAAACTGTCTTAATTGCGGTTGCTTTGTAATGTCGTTGAAAATAAAACGACCTGATTAAAATGCGCAGTGGGTATAATCTAAACAAAAATTTAAGGTTCAAAATGTAAAAGCGGAGCTTTTTCCCTTAAAAGAATTCAGCGTTTTTTTTGTATTAAAATAACGCTTACTTCAAAGTGGTACGCTCGAAGCCGAATGGAAAATTAGAGTGTTTGGATTTAGACGGATGAGGACCGAGGATTAAGTATTGAGTCATTCGTTAAAGGAGAGAAAAACGAGGTGAAGAATAACCGTTCATTTATCTTTAACCGAATTACGGGGAGACTAAAATTCAAGTTTTGTGATCGGGGTGGCTTCTAAATTTTTAATCTTTCTTTTATTAAGTAATTACAAGTTTTAACGGTTTGGAATAAAAAGCTTTATCATTTGATATTCAGTTATTTATTATTTGTTGGCGAAGAGGCTTGATTTGAGTCACATTTTAAGCAACATTTTATATAATTTCAATACTATATTATTTACTTTTATGCTCGGCAGGACATATGATGGATTTGTGGTTCGCCAACTTTACTCTCGTTTGCGTGCCTTCCCAATATGTTCCATTCTATGTTCGAAATTGTTTTTCGTGCTGTTCTCTTACAATTTGCATTCATTATAATAATTTTTTTAAAGTAAAACGTCTTTGCCGGCGGGTGCAATATGCGATCGTGGGATCACGCACCATAACGGAAATGAATGCTGTAACCTTATGTAACGGATACGCCGTTTCTATGAACCAACTTCTCAAGCTTCTAGCGTCCGTTAGTACGCAGATAATCGTGAAGTGTGTTACACACGTCTACGTAGGCCAAAGAATGAAATAAATAATACTTTGTCGGTAGCACTCTCAAAGCTCTAGATTGATAACTAAACGACCCACTGACTTAGATTTTTTGTAACATGAAGCCCATTAATTGCCCTTTATTTTGGCGTGTAATTTATAAGGCATAAATAAAATTTTTGTTGTACAGTTTTACAAACTCTCGACTAGTTTTGTTACTTTTACATACCGCTACCGTTTTTCACGATATCAATTTTGTTTTTTGTTACACATAAAACTTTGTTACAATCTAAGGCACATTTCTGCCCAGAAAATATACAGGGTGTTAATGAATTGTAGGGACAAACTTTTAGGGCTTGCAAAACACAACAAAGCAAACAGCTTTTGTTAATAAATGTGTGGTCAGAAGTGTTTCCTTTCAGGGATAGAGCTTCTCAAAGATTCTTTAAGAAGCGCCTAAATGTAGGCAACTCAATTTACTACCTACTATTTGTTTCCATAATGACGGAAATTAATACAGGATAAATAAAGCCCTCTTTCCCACTTTTCAAATTCAAATTAAATTTAAAATAAATTAATTAACAAAATGTTTCAAAACTAAGCAATAGAAAAAAGCAAAATTACAAAACAAAAATCAACTATTTAAAAAATTTACAATAACTAATTCAAAAATTAAGAAAATTATAGTAAATGTTCAAAATGTCGCCCCCACGAAGCACATCCACGAAGTAAATTTCTGGGCACCGCACCGCTTCAAATATGCCAGGATTCTGTTGAACTTCTTCAGATGCAGCAAGAATACGCGCCGGAAGTTATTTCTACAGTTTCAACTGGAGTAGCATACACTAACGCTTTAACATGACCCCACAAAAAGAAATCAAGTGGGGTCAAATCAGGAGAACATGGCCCTCCTCGACCTATCCATCTGTTGGGAAAAGTGTTATTTAAAAATTCCCTGACTTCCGCCGAAAAATTAACAGGTGCACCATCGTGCTGCAGCCACATTTAAGGTGGAACATCTTCCAAAAGTTTAGGCAGGACATGGCGCAAGAAATTTAAATAAATTACTCCTGTTAACCTTTGGGGTAGCAGATATGGTCCAATGAGGCTATCGCTAACAATCCCAGCCCAAATGTTCACTGAAAATCTATGCTGGTATTCTTTTTGAACCACAGCATGGGGATTTTCATCGTCCCAAATGTGGCTGTTTCTACTGTTGAATATTCCTTCTTTCGTAAAAGATGCCTCGTCACTAAACAGAACGTTTACTTGGAATTCTGGATCCTCCTTACACCGCCGCAGAAGTTCCTGGCAAAATTCTACCCTTCTGCGAAAATCTGCATGAACCATGGCTTGTACCTTCTGTGACTGGTACGGATGTAGCTGCTGCTCATGTAGTACCTCCCATACTGAAACATGGTTCACTCCCATTTCATGAGCGATGGCTCTTGAACTAGTAGAAGGATTTTCAGCCACTCTCTCCAAAACTTCTTCCTTAAAATCCACCGTTCGCCTTGTTCTAGTAGATCCACAGTTGTGTCTGTTATCAACGAATGTACCCTCCTCCCGCAGCCGACGTGAAACTACACTAAATGCCTTGTGCGATGGATGATTCCTATTCTGAAAATGTTCTTGGTACAGGCGAGCAGCTTCGCGTGCGTTATCCCAAGCAGCTCCATACATAAACATGTCATGCTGTTCGGCAAATTAAAATTCGCCATAACACAAAAATACGAAACACGGAACAAAAATAACGAAGAAAATAATTATCACAAAAATCACAGAACGAAAGAAACGTATTATAAAAGGCACATAAAGAAACGAATACAAGTAAAGTCAAAAAATATCACAAAAATATCAAATTGTGTCAAAATTGACGTTATTTGAATGCATGTATGTCTAGATTGTTTTTTTTTTCAAAATTCCATGTGACCTGTGCAAAATAATTGAAAATGCAATTTGGTTGCCTATTTTCAGGTACTTCTTAAAGAATCTTTAAGAGGCTCTATTTTCTAAAGGAAACATTTTTAATAACAAAAGTTGTTTGCTTTGTTGTGTTTTGCAAGCCCTAGAAGTTTGTCCCTACAATTCATTAACACCCTGTATATCCGCGTTTCAAAACTAACCTAGGGCGTCCTGGACGTAGAAAAATCTTTTCACAACACATCCTTTAACTTTATCGTCACAGCCATCAGGAACCTAAGGCTGGAGGAGACCTGTTGCAGGTGGATAGACTGCATGCTAAAAGTTAGGGTAGTGTATACGTCACTACTGAATAAGACCTTAGCTCGTCCGCTGTGGAACCTTGTCAAAGACGAGCTGCTAAGGAACATCAGTAATGAACGACTTTTCCCCTTAGAATACGCGGATTGCTTAGTCATCCTAGTTGAAGGGAAGTTTATCAACATAGTCAAGGAACAAACTCTGAACGTAGTAACAACGTGGACAGAAAGAGAATGCCTCAATGTCAGTCCCCAAAAGACCACCATAGTACCATTAAGAGAGAAAAGAATCTAGAGGGCTTGGGACCTCTTCACCTCAACGGCAAACTAATTAGTCTGTCAAGTATTTATATAATAAAGTATTTAAGGGGTTATTCTAAACTTCAAATTTACTTGGAACCAACAATCCTAAGAAAATCGGAGACCACCTTAGCGGTAACCAGGCGAACCTACAACAAATCATGAGGTCTAACTAAGGCCAAGCATGGTTCACTGGCTGCACACCAGGGTAGTCAAACCAGCAGTAACACAACGCGGCCCTGGTGTGCTCGCCCAAGGTCAAACAGGAAAGCACCAAATTAAGAATAAGCAAGATTCAAAGGCTTGTCTCTCTTGGTATTACCGGGGAAATGCGAACGACGCCTACCGCGGCTATGGAGACTCTTCTGGACCTCACCCCACTTCATATTCATAAGAGGAGAGGGCAGATTCAGACTATACGGAATGCAAAATTTAACGCACAAACTAAGTACAGGTACAGAGCATACAAGCTTGATTTGTAGCACAAGAGGTTCTTTATCTGAAATGAGAACGGACCATACAACTCCAAAACATCTTGTACACTCTTTATGGTACTAATCCAAGATCGCAATCCGCAATTGTCTTAGTCTATGAGCTCCCGTCTAGTGTAAGCGATGATGTACACCTAACAAGTTCTTTCAAACTCCTTTTTTGCTACATGATACGAAATTCTGAACGTAGATTCGTGACCTATGTCATTCTTTTCCACCACCTTTTTGATTAGTTGGTCAGCGTCTCTGTTTTTGTCTATGTACGTCACTTACTCCAGGGTGACTTTGTTGTGTTTTGCCAGTTTTATTATAGGTTTGGGGATTTATCTAACCCATATGTATAGGAAAGATTTTTTACAGCTGTCGCTGTTTTTCTTCTCTCAACCTTGATCTCCATTCATTTCTATCTTCCCATTCTACAAGTCTCTGCCTTCCATTTGTCTACTTTTCATTGCTTCGTCAACTTCATTCCGCCATCAGTGGGTTTTCTTATCCATCTACTTTCCTCTGCGCTTCTAGCGTGTCCGTGCCATAGTAACCTTTTCTCTTGAATGTAAGATGTAGCGTTATTTCTATTTTTATGTTTTTTTTGCATCACTTTATGTGAAACTTTATCCAGTCTTGTGAACCTACAGCGTGTCTTGCAATAGTCCATTTCCGTGGCTATTATCTTGTTTTTTAATACCACCCATACCCCAGCCCCGTATGTCATGATATTTTGTGCCATTGTGATGTAAATACTGGTCTATGTCTTTTTAGTTATTAGTCTGTTCCACAAAATTGAATTTAGTGGTTTTATACACGTTTTTGTCATACCCAGTCTGCTTTCAATTTCTTCTTTTGTATTTGTGTTCTTTGTCAGCATAAATGTTTCGGTTCCGTTAATTTCCAAGTTTGCTTTAATTTCTAGATCTCTTGTATTTCCTTCTACTGTTCCGTGTCTTAAAGAAGTCTCAAATCCAACCTTGGTATATTCTTCTTTGGGTTTTGACATCATAAAACTATGTTCTTCTTTGTACTACTTGGTCGCCAACAAAGCTCAACATGTATAAGTGTTTGTTTCTGACTGGTACCCTACATCTTCACATTTCCTCTTTCAGTTCTTCAGTGGGTTCTCTATAAAAATTTTAGACAGTGTAGGTGATGTACAGCAGCTTTTTAGTGGTCGCTTGGTTGTCTTGGTTCCTTACTGCGCTGATCAATTTGTGGGGTATTCCAGTTTCGGTCATGGCCTTCCAAAGTTTTTGTCGAAGTACACTGCCATGCCATGGGCCTTTCTTAGATCTATGAATGCTAGGTGAGTTGTTTTATGTCTCGCTATTTTTAATCCAGTAATTGCTGCAGTGAGTATACGTGCTCAATAGTTGACCTTCTTGCCGTGAGTTCAGATTGGATTTCATCGATTCTCCTTCGTATACAAGCCTTTATTTTGTTTTTTCTTATTTTACTATTCTATTCTTCCCTTTCATGCTATTACGCTTGTATTTCTGTAATTATCGCATTTTTGCCGGTCTCTTCTAGATTGATGACTTGTTTTTATTTTTGAGGTATTTCCTGCCAATTTATTGCTGCATCTATGTTTATTATATTTAACACACTTATTTAAATAAAACATCACCTTAATTACTACCGTACTAGTTAAAAGTAATTCAATATAAATTACATACAACAAAATCTTTGTGGTCATGAATTAAAGTCTGGTTATGACCTACATTAAAGTTGTGTGCAAATAATAATAATTAAAATTAAATTTTGCATAACGTTATATTAAAAACAGCGTAAAACGAGCTTAAACAATCATCTCTCTATAAATAATAATTAATTAATTTAACGCACATTAACATTTTAATCCTCATTCGATTGGAAACCATCAAAATTGTAATTTCTCCACACTGGCATAATTGCTTGCGAGCCCTTGCCTGTGGCACTGATATCCATCGTTAAATGTAGGCGATACCCTCCTGACAGTTAAAAGCTCCTGCAATTAATAAAATGCCGTAAATTCCTTTGGCTTGTGGAATTCAAAAATCAGTGGAACTAACGAGTTCTCATGAATCGCTGCATGCCGGTTTCGCTCACAAAATGTGAACAGGGTGTTGCCCGTTGCATACATATCTTTATTAAAACGTGCCCTTATTACAGATTCCAATGATTTGAAAAGCGCTCCTTCATTAAGAGGAGATGAATAAAATGAATAATGTTTGTGGGAAGACAAATTCAGTATTTCTGCTGTGAGATTTAGTGTTGTCTGTTATATACTGGGAAAACGTAGTTTAGAAAGAGGTTGATTCTATTCAGCATTTTTTCCCATAACGGCTATAACAAACCTCTGAGCTTTTACACATCTAATATGCATACGCTTCTATAACGTGGGTATAATTGGCATGCGTTTTGTCTGTAAATGTTGTACCATGCATTCCAGGTCTCACATCTAATTCTGAATATTTAGCAAATATCCTTTATAATGACGGAATATTTAGGTACTCCCAATTAACCACCGACTGCTGAATAATGCGTTATTATGGGCAAGCATGTAAATAATTAGAAACGGCGCTTTACGTTTAAAATACGGTTATCAAAGGTTTCATCGAAATTCTGCATATTTAATCAGGAAGTCAAGTGAGGTGCTATTGGTTTCCTGATAGAATCGTTTAATGTTTTCCTTTCAATGAAATTTTCTTGAAATTTAAATAAAAACTAAAAATTCTTCTATTCATTAATACTAGGGGCGTTTAACATTTTTGCGGGCTAGCACAGAAACAATTGTTTAATAAGTTAATAAATAACTTAAAAAAAAAAGAAAACCGACTTAATGTAATTAGGAAATTGTTGTTTATTATATAATTATTAATTGTTTTATAATTTTTAAGTCGATGCCAAGTAAAACATGAAAATTATATACCTTGCTACAAGAACAAATTAGATTCGAATCTTTATGTTTTACTTGGCATCGACTTAAAAATTATAAAACAATTAATAATTATATAATAAACAACAATTTTTTAATTACATAAACGGAACAACAAATAAGTATTACATTGTTGTATAAAAAACAATTTTTTTTTGCTTTTTAGTTAACTTATGTTACTTTTGTGTTTTTATTTGAACTCGGTTTTCTTTTTTTTTTAAGTTAATTATTTATAGGCCAGTAGATCATTTTAAACCGTTCTGGAACCTCTTCCGTCATAAATCATGGCCAAGGCCATTTGTCCTACCACCAAACCTTGAGTTTCTTAGCGAACTAACAACAGCTTTAGCAGTAAATAATTTGTTAGTAGGTTTTCTTCATTTTGGTGAAATATTTAATGTACCGCGTAATTTTGATGCATTCTTGGAATGTTAATAATAGTTACTGTTTTTAACATCATTTCAGCGTGATTCTGGAAATGTTGTTGACGTTAAAGCTTTTACTAAAAGCATGTTCAATATTTTTTCTTGCTTTCATCATAACGAGTTACTCCTTCCGGTCGCTGCTAAAGAAGTTTCACTTCTAAAACTTATTTTTATCGAAAATTGGAAATAACTAAACGTTTACTAAATAAACGAAGGTTGAATGCTTTCGTATATAAAAAGCAATCAAGCGTTCGACTGCTACCAAAATTAACAAGTCAACTTTTATTGCCAAAGATATTTCAGAAATGGTAGCATACCACCTGCACATTATGTTATAACAACATCTAAAACGTCATAAGTAAAATTCAGTTTACATATTTTATCAGCCTCACTTTAAAAATGTTTCGCAAATACCTAAACTATTAATATTGTCACAGTTCTAAGCCCAAAAGTAAGGCATTTCAATTTATTTGAAAACTAGCCATCTAGAAAGGCAGCGTAATGCTTTAAGACGAACATTGTTTTCAGTTTGTGTAGACAACAGAATGGACAGGATAGCCGGAATTCACACAAAGTGACCTTGATAAACAATGGAATGGCTAATTTCCGGTTCTAGCAGTGGACAGCGAATGAAACGATAATTGAGTTCACAAATGAGCCTCCCTTGGTAAAGGTTATTTCCTTAAAGGCCTATAAAATTAAAGAAAATAGGGTTGCATTAGGCAGTTTTAACGCAAACACATTTCGAGTCTTTTGCACCATTCTCTTTGATCCTTGGCGTTCTATTAATAGGAGAAAAGCAATAAACTCGAGAAAGACAACGGCACGCTTTGAACATAGGTCTAATTGAAAACTAAATAGGAACTGTAACGGAACAGTCACTGTGACAAAAATTTAGGAAAATTAAAATTTTGCTTTCAAGTCTTGTAATAAATGCATGCCTTTCAGTGAAAATTGTAACGCGACTGGTACAATGATAAATCATAAAAGCGAGCATAATTATACATTAAAGTACATGAAAGCCCTGCCAAATGGTACGTCCTTCCTAGTCGCGAGCGTGAAAGTATTTAAAAAATCTGATACTTCAACATGATGACTTCCTAAAATACGTGAAAATAAGGTACATTACGAGACATTTGGCGCATTTTACATTAAACCTAACAACCGAACAGAGAAAACCGTTTGCTACACGGCCTAATAAATAACATTCCCCCGGCGCACAACGGCGGGTCGCATCGACACTATACCATTGTGCCAGTTTGCGGCAGACAGTTATATGCATATGCATTATCCTTGATGTCCATATTGTGTAGAAGGATTTACATGAATTTGACAGCCCTCTGATTGCCCCATGCTCAGTTTACTTCCCCTAGTTAGAGTAATATTTCACGATATTGTATTACCTAAATAGGTGATCCGATGTGTGAAGCGCGATTGATTTATTTGCGGTGTATCTCTTGACGTATGGGCAGATTTACTGCATCTTGCATGAGTGGAGGCAATATCGTTTGTGAAAAATATTCATCACACAAAATTTATTCCAGTATTTAATTTTATATGATAATCTATTTTATATATTTGTAAATTGCCTGTTGAAATTATATACGTGCATATCAGATAAATGAGTGCAATCAAAGCTATTCTGTTCAAACGGTACAGCCAATAGACATGCAATTTTCTGAGGTACCTATTGTATTAAGGAAAGTGCAAAGTTTTGTATGATGAACTGATGGACTCCATGCGCCATTTTGTAATGGCAACGTATGCTGTGATAGGCATATAGAGATAGAGATATTTAGGATAACATAAGAACAAATACGAGAAACGCTCGATATCTAATGCAATTATTGTTAACAATTTGATTTTTTCTGCGTTTCGGCGCGTAGGCTGTAAAGCATATACAGACACACAGTTTCACACGCAGGCACCACTACAGCACTCGTTTTATCAATGTCCCAAAGCCTTTTTTTAACCCTTTAGGATCCGTCTACATGGTTCCGGAGGCACTGATTCCCTGTGTTATAAGATACAGGTCTCTCACTGAGTGCGGCTTATAATCATTCGGTTTTATTTTTCGTTTTCCTAATATGCATTATCTTTTTTTACCAATGCACCACATTGCGTAAATATGCATTGCCGTTTCTGGTTCCTTGTCGCAAATGTCTGCAAGTAGGGTTTTCACTAAATCTGCGAATCCTCTGGAGGTGTTCCGTGACAGATGCATTGCCTTTTAGAAAACCTGTGTCGATTATGAGCTGCATCCTGCTAAGCAGTAACAGTTTATCAATTTTGTTTCTGCATGATCCGTTTATGAACGCCTTGCTGTGATTGTGTCCTGGCTTGTTGTTTCAAGTGAGTTTTGCGTTTTTTCGCATCTACTCGTTGATATAGCGACGGATTGCGCTCCATGCCACTCCCAGAGCAAGTTCTGGTCCGTAGTAAGCCCCTATTAAGTTAAGTTCTTCGAATCGTTCTCATATCAGTCTGGAAGAACCTTTAAGGCTGCCTGGCTTGTTTTCTAGGGCACATTGTTAAGCCGCATAAATTTCCGTTTGAAATATGGGGGCCTACTTGCCCAGAGGATAGCTACGACTCTCTTTTGTTTTTTCGCCGTATATGCCTGCTCCAGTACCCGTCTCTGATTTTGAACCGTCCGTGTACCAGATTAGACTTCCAAGAGGAAAACCTTGTCTAGGTTCTGTCCATTCTTTGCGGTCCTAGATTATTACCTCAAAGAGTGTATCTACAAGATGTTTTAGAGTCGTATGGTCCGTTTTCATTTCGAATAGATTACTTCATATGCTACCAATCAACCTTGTATGCCCCTGTACCTTACTTAGTTTGTACGTTGCATTTTGCAGCCTGTATAATCCTAATCTTCCCTCTCCCTTTATCAGAATATGAAGTGGGGTGCGGTCCAGAAGAGTCTCCATAGCCGCGGTAGGCGTTGTTCTCATTGCCCGTATTTGGTGGTTTCTGGTTTGACCTTGGGCCACCATACCTGAGCCGCGTATTTCATGACGTTCGTCTGACTATCGCTAAGGTGATCTCTAATTTTCGTTTTCGATTCTAAAATAACCCCCAAATACCTTACTTTCCCGCAACAGATTTAATACATCTTAAATGTGCTGGTTAGTCTAACTGTTTATGGGGAATTGTTTGCCACAAAACTTTAATAAATGATAGAACTTAGTTCATGACTTTGAAACCTTTTTTTAGCCTCCTCTTGCTATACTTCGTGTATCGAGAACGCTCAAAGGAGATGACATTATTTTTGTGTGTGTATAACTAACTGTATAGTGATTTTAAATCTTTCTATTCGTTATTCCGAGGGCCACATACATCTTTAAATTGTTATGATTTTGTTGTCCTATGGTTAATAATGTTTTACTTGACTTTCTGTTAATTTTTACAACCTACATATAAAAAATTTCCTGATTTAGAATACGAGTTTTGGGAATAAAAACATCGAAAATTCCACAAAGACCCATAAATCATTAGATTAACTATTTTAATGTTGTTTTGAAACTGCGCACATTTAAAAAGTTCAGTATCCTATCAAATGAAAAGGCAATAAAACTGAAAACCATAATTTTGAATGTTACTAAAAGCGTAATAATATTTTTATAGAGAGCTTATTAATTTGTTACTTTTTTAATTTACAATGCAATAAACTCAACCGGCTTTCAACATAAAACATAATTAAGCTTTTATTTATTTATTACAACATAAAGTGAGATTTTGTACAAAATGTTTCTAAATGTTCCGACACAAATTTAGAGGCTTCTTTACCCATTAAAATAAAAAACAAGGTTTTTTAAAAACCTGTTGGAAAAGCGCCGCGACATTTTTTTCTCGCATACACTCGCTGCATTTTTCCTGTGAACTACAAAGATAAATTACCAAATGAAAACTTTGCAGATGTTTTTTTTCAATGAATGTGATACCTTGATACCGAGTCTGAAGCAAAAATGTTAATGCTTTTGAAAAAACAATCAATGGTAAGGCTGACTGAGTTTACTAGGGATATTGTGCTGACGCATATGTGTTATTTGGCATGCGCAGAATACGCACAGGGTGTCAACATGAAAACGTACAACGTGTTATATCTCTGGAAATAAAGGACGCGTTGCAAATTTCTAAAAACCGTTTTTACAACATCGAGGGGGAATAAGAACTCATAAGGTAACTTTTTCCATTCAACCCTTTAGGCTCTAGCTACCCCAACAAAAAAATTTTAATTGGTAGCACCCACCCTGTGGTACCTCATTGAGAAGCTCTTAAAAATCCTATTCAGTAGTGGAAACATTACCTTCTTTACTAAATTCGTTTCGGAAAAAATTAGGAAAATAAAATACCCCCAAGATCTCTAGATTTGGCCCCATTAGATTTATTTTATGGGGTTAAATTAAATCTGTTGTCTACAAAACTCAGCCTCAGTCCATTGCACAACTGCGACAACTAATAGTTCAGGAGTGCAGAGCTATTCCGCACCAATCCTTCTAAAATGTTGAAGAGAATTTGAGAGTAGACTTTACTATGGCCTAGAGAATAATGGAAATGTTTTGGAACACTTAATCTAATTTATTTATCAATTCCAGCTTTACTTCGTTAAAGTCCATATTTAGTGAGTATCTGTATATAAAATACTTAATCACTTTAACAATATCTATTTATTTAAACCTTATACGTATTTCGGCATGTTTACATGCCATTGTCAAAGGTTATATGAAAGTAAACAGTAGGGTTGTTATAGCAATAGAACTTTTTTACTTATCTTGGTAATCGTCTGCAGATGACTTGATTTCTTATTCCAAAATGTCCAGTAGAGGAGAATTTAACAGATCAATTTGCTCATTCATTAACGGTACAGTTTTTAAATGTTTGTGAATTTCAAAAGCTTCTAGTATATCTAATTTACGTTTATCATCACAAAAGTGTAAACATTTTATGGTGTTATTAGATGTCATTGAATGATTTTGTTCGAGTAAGTGTTTAGCGTAATTGGATTTATGTGGGTTTGTATTTGTAACAACGTACGTGTTCTTTATACCTAATATCAAAATTTCTAATTGTCTGGCCTATATAAACCGAATTACAATGCGAACAATTTAATTTGTAAATGCCTGATTTTAACAAATCGTCTGTTTTTGATTTTGCATTAAACAAAGTATTTAAGATGTTCCTAGTTGTTTTAAAGCTTACTTTATATTTATTTGTTTTGTTTATAATTTTAGCAATTTTTTCTGTTTCTCACCAAAATATGGGATCGAAGCATATTTAATTGTATCGAACGAAGTTAGGATATTCGGATAAATTTTTTGAATGGCTAATTTATAATCTTTTTCTTTAATTAATGTATCAATAAGTTTAGTATTATAACCATTACTGTATGCAATTTGTTTAATAATTGAAATTTCTCTATTATAATTAATTTCATCTAAAGTGACCGTCAAAGAAATTACAATTATTAATCAAATTGCATACAGTAATGGTTATAATACTAAACTTATTGATACATTAATTAAAGAAAAAGATTATAAATTAGCTATTCAAAAAATTTATCCGAATATCCTAACTTCGTTCGATACAATTAAATATGCTTCGATCCCATATTTTGGTGAGAAATCTGAAAAAATTGCTAAAATTATAAACAAAACCAATAAATATAAAGTAAGCTTTAAAACAACTAGGAACATCTTAAATACTTTGTTTAATGCAAAATCAAAAACAGACGATTTGTTAAAATCAGGCATTTACAAATTAAATTGTTCGCATTGTAATTCGGTTTATATAGGCCAGACAATTAGAAATTTTGATATTAGGTATAAAGAACACGTACGTTGTTACAAATACAAACACCCACATAAATCCAATTACGCTAAACACTTACTAGAACAAAATCATTCAATGACATCTAATAACATATATATTGTTAAAGTGATTAAGTATTTTATATACAGATACTCACTTAATCTAATATTCTTAAATTTAAAATAATTGATTCTAAACCTTTGGAGTTTTATTTCCTTATTTTTTTGAAACGAATCAGGTAGCACAATGTTTGTTACTATTAAATAACATTTTTTAAGAGCTTTTCAATGAGGTATTACAAGGTGGGTGTTACCATTTAAAATTCTTTTTTGGGGTAGCTAGAACCGAAGGAGTTGAATGGGAAAGGTTACCGTATCAGTCATAATGATTCCTCCTTCATGTTGTAAAAACGCTTTCTAGAAAACTTCAATACCTCTTATACTCCCAGAGATATAACACATTGTACGTTTTCATATTGACATCCTGTATTTAAACTTACTTCGGTAGAGTATTAAGTTCTCAACTACACAAATACAGTGCAACTTTTTTTCGCAATGCCAGTATTGGTAGGTCAGGTCTAAACCAAGCAAACCCCATTCCTCCTCTTAAACCACACTCCCCTCCTCGCCGGCAAATCAGTGAGAGGCTTCCAACTCTTTCTACGCTATGTCGGTAAATTTGAAGTTCAAATAAGATGTGAAGATGTGTGAAGATCAACAATAACCCCGCGGCACTTAGAGCTTTGCTCCACTACATGGCTGGAGGTAACGACAACGGGACCTTAACACCGGTATGTTTCCGAAACGGGGCAACCGGGCTTTAGTGCTGGTACGTTACCGCCTTGTATTATCGGTACTTTGTTGCCGGATTATCGTCGCTACTTTAGTAGCTTTACAACCGATTTGGGAAATTTTAGCGCGGGCTTACCTGCTGACTTTTTGACAAATTTAGTAGCATTTCTGGTGGGCTAACAAAAACTCAAACCATCAAGGTCAGAGGGTCAACTAGCCTGGCTGCGCCATCTTTTTCTTTTTACGGCGGTGCGGAAAGTCGCAGCACGCAGGTATAATTGATCCATTGTGCATTCACCGCTAGCTCAGGAATTCTTCACAAAGGGGTACCTTGCTGCTGCTGATAGTAAGGTGTCGGACCCTCAGTACCAGTCTGGGGCAATAGGTGAGGAGATGGAGGCAAGATTTTTTTCTTTTCCACAGAACCTGCACATGGGGTGGTTGACTACACTTATGGTGTTAAGGTGTTTGTTGGAAAAACCACCATCATCATCTATTAGCCCGTTGTTATCCACTGCAGGATATAGGCCCCCCTAGTCTTTTCCATTTATTTCTATTATTTGCCATACTTACCAATCACGTCTGCGATTTCATTTTATGTCTTTTTTCAATGTGTGGAGGGCCGTCCTGGTGGCCTTTTAATCCTCGTTCTTTATTCCATTAATTTTCGGGTCCATGCATTGTCGAACATCCGCGATGTGTCCGGCGCAATTCCATTTAAGTGATACCATCCTCTGTATCACGTCGCATACCCTGGTTCGACCTCTTATTTTCTATTCCATCACGTAACCTGATGTTAAGCATTGCTCTCTCCATAGCTTTTTGGATTACTTGTAGCTTATTAGCAGACTTTTTTGTTAGCGTTTCTTCACCATATGTCATCATCTGCAGAGTACATTGATTTAACAAGTTTTCAAATTTATTGGCCATGTACTTCCTAGAGATTGTGCAAGTTTACCGAAGGCTGCCCACGCTAGTCCAAATCTCTTTTCTATTTCTGCTGTTTGGTTGTTGCTATTTAGTTTTATTTTATGACCTAAGTATATTGTATTTTCTACTATTTCCATCGGTAGTCGGTTTTGCAAGTGAGGTGGTATGTTGATGAAAGTCATAATTTTGGTTATTGTTTCGTTTAGCATTAATCCTCTATCAGTTGATTTTTCCTTTAGTTGTTCTATCCTTGTCACCATTTTTTCTACTTCAGTTGATATGAGGACGATATCATCGGCAAACCGTAAATGATTCAATTTCTCCCCGTCGATCTTTATTCTATTTTCTTCCTAGTCTAAGCGTTTAAAGACATTTTCTAGGGCCAACGTAAATAATTTGGGAGATATTGTATCTCCTGGTCTTACTCCAGGTACCAAGGGTCTAGTAAGAAAACCTACCGCAATCCTGATGTGCGTTGTACTTCAGCGTAGGAGTCAGTTGGAAAGCCACGGTTAAGGTTCTCGAATAAGAAGCTTAGACTGACGCAGTCCTGGATGCAAGATTCAGTTAGATTTGAACTGAAAACCAATTCCGTTTTCAATTTCCTGCTTCCACCTTCCGGGCACCTATACTAGCTTGCGTGAGCCAAGTCTGCTTAGGGCCTCACGTTTTTGACCAACATTAATTTGGTTATGAAAACACCACGATCTTAAAGTGCCGCTTGGTTATTGCTACAAATATAAATATGCTTATTAAAATAACCTTTATGTAGGTTCTCATAAACACGGGTTAAAATACCAAAACACTGCCTGGAACACTATGCCAAACTTGCCGAGGAGTAAACTAATACTTTATATAAAAATTTCTGCACCGGAACCTTCTGCCGTCTTCGATTCGTCTGTGAACCAGACCAGATCCGCTAACTGAGGTCCTGAGTTTGCGTCTAGTTTTCCCTATTAGGGACGATGCTGTTAAATAGTTTGGCAAAGGAGAACATTGAGCCGTCTGACGGTTTTCCCTACTTAATTTTTGTATAGTGACGTTTCTGCCGGTAATATTAGATTAGCGCGATGGAGTCTAGCAGTAAGGGCTTTGTCCTGCGTCTGTTTGCTAGGCGGCCCTCCCCCATTCCTCAACGCAGGCGCACGGATTTTAAGAACATTTTGAAATTGGCAGCCGTAGCTAGAATTCCTGTAAGAGCTAGGGCTTTGCTTCGTCGCTTGTTCGAGGGTAACCCCTTTACTGGGCAACGAACAGTTTCTAACTTAATTTTGCGACCCTACTGCCACTACTGAGAACTAGATCTTTTCTACTTGCAATTAGGACTTCTCATGTTAAACAATAATGCGCATGCACAATAATGTTGGCATTTTTTAAATGTAATAAAATCACGAAGCAATATAGGTAAACAACTACTAACGTAAAAAAAAATTCCTAGCAAAATATTTTACGTGCAATGAACATTTCAAGATAATAGTTCCTATCAGGCCTACCATGCTTTCATGCAAATAGAAAATTATTCGTGAGCTTAAAAAAACTGCGCTTGATATATTACAATTGGCAATCAAGCTAATACATAATTTTATTTCGATAAAGTTCCAAATAGATAGGCGATTCTCATATTGGATATAGCAATTGAAATGTTACAATTAATATGATTGCTTTATGCTGTAGTAAAACTACATTTCAAAAACTTTATGTGTATTATTTTGTCAGTCGTTGTTTGATTACAGATGTAAATTACATTTATTGGTACCCTAAACCAATTTGATTAAATATTCATAGGCGTTTATTATGCAGTAAACGCTAAAAGTGGCCGTGTTTATCTTGTATTTCATTGTATATCGGCAAAGGCCACGTAAAAGGGATAAGATCTTTGTCGTCTTTTGATATACTTACACGACAATAAATTTTTTACCTCAATAAAATTCTGGCCCAGCTTTCCCGGCAAATTTAATATAAGTCTCAGCAGATACGTGTCTCATACTACCCGAATTACAGCACAATTTCATCTAAGAAAACCGTAAAACGACCGTGGAAAAATGGACCTTGTCCCTAAAAAGAGGGTGGTAGTAACGCACGGAGTTAATAATTCATATATTCTTTTTAAAAATGAAACAGGCCAGACATGAATAGTTTCGGTTAAAACGAGTCACGCGAACTATAGTAAAACGAACTTTTAGTCGAAAGCTTGTACGAGAAAAGTGACAACCAGGGTAAGGGGCTGCCATATTTCTGATGACTGAAGGTTCAGAAAGCTGGCGTGTCGCTGAAAAAAGATCGAGGGCTTGCTTTCATCCTATCGTGTGTCGTGCAATAGCAAACTGCCACACGTAAGTGACAGGGTGCATCTTTCATGATTTTAAATTTCACGCTTTCATGGCTGCCGAGAAAAGGGTTTTCTTATTTAAGTTATAGCAGGTGGAAAACTCTGCTGCGCTCAAGTTTTTCAAGTGCGGTGTTGCTTTTACTTCGCCGTGCTTACACTAAAACTGATATTTTTTTAATATTCAACATCTCTATTATACTAACTGTGCGAGAAAGATATTCCAGGAACATTCTTAACAAAATTAAACAACTTGGGCTATACATTACAGCTCTAGCAGCAGTTTTCCTTTTAATCTAATTTATTACAAATCCTAAGCTGAACGATAGCAATATATAGAGTTATGGGATTTATGAGCACTAGAAGTTCCAAACATTAATATGGGTATTACTACTTATAAGTATGTGTTTCGTGTAGAATATTGGAAAATTAATAAGGGATTCTGATATCTACATACAAGCGTTACAGTCAGATTTTAATGTAATATTAATCATGTAAGCTTGAAAAGTTTGAGACGGGTTGTTTCGACTATTTAGTTAAAAGTCCGCAAACCAACACAGAAGTTGAGCAGCAGGCCAACCTCTTATAACCGTATAAAATCCCAACGGAAAGCCTTAAATCAAAATGGATGAAATCGAATATCACCCATGCAAAAGAAAAAGACAACGAATATAGAAATATGGAACATTTAGGGAATATGAATATGAAGATAGATTTTAATGAAAACATCTGACGCATTGATTACATTGATAAGCAAAATACATAATATCACTTCCTCCACATTTTACCTTTCTTATTTACCCTTCATTTGTACTCCATATCTGGGACAGTTCAGAAATAGTAACCTAGCATTTGCTTTGGAATCGCTTCTCCATGGCCGAGATGTCGGTATGGAATCTCTTTCCATGCTCATCACTAAATGCGTCTGAGTGTCTGGGAAGAAATCCTAATGGGAGTGAGGGAAGTTTTTTTAATGACGTGTTCCAGCGTAATTATTTATAGTATGATAGAAAAATTTTTACAAGTCGTTTACAATTAGCTGCTTTGTTGTTTCTCAGTTTCTCAGAAAGTTATTCCAAGCCGCTTTTTCATCACCATGGAAGATCTTGCCAAAATGTTTGTCCTTAAGAATATCCCGTATCTGTGGGCCAATAAACATGCCTTGCTTTATTTTGGCCTCATTAAGTTTCAGGAATTTTTCTTTAGGGTAGGTAGTTCGAAACTAGTCCATCTTGAATTATGGCCTTAACAAATTGTTTTTCGGTTTTATATATAGAAAAGGTAACAAAATATTGATTGGGTCAACTTATTTGTTTTTCTGTAATGAGAAGACCTCTCCTAAAGGTTTCCATTTTTTATGTCTTGACAAGCTTGTTTGCAGTTAGTGGCAGCTTGAGATAATCTGTCCAGCGACTAGAAAGTCTTTTGCTACGTTTGTTAGTTGCGTTGAGTTAGGATCGCAAACCAACATTATAATTGTAAGTGTGCCGTATGTCGATAACCGCCAAATTTTAAATAAACTAATTTATAGTTACAACTGTGACCTTGTCCATGAAATTAATAAGTCTGCAGTTAAAGTTAGCCTTATTGATATTAATAATTACTTGCGTAATACGCATTTCAATACACAAGGTATTCATTCATCTTAACAAACGTGGAAAATTTATATTGTGCTCAGTAATCGCAAATTTTTTGTCGGATCTCGAATGCACTCAAGTTAATAACATGTTTGAATTTGAAGTAGATTCCCGTTATATAACTCGCAATAATTTAATAAACATTACAATACTCCCAACAGCGAACAGTTGTGGAAAAAAACCACAACAGTATGAAGATATGAAATCAACCAAAAAAAAATTATAATATAATTCAGAGCTGACAATGCAAGAACTCTATCGCAGAGACTAGAACGTCCCAATCTGTGACAATATTTTAAGCTCTTCAACCTCGAGAACAAATTTACACCTTGATAAAACACCTGACGAATAAAATTTTACTGATTTCTCTGCTTTTTTAGGATTAACTCAAACTTATTTTCGATAATGCATATTAACGTACAGGGTTTATGCTTCTGCAAAACTGCTCATTTGCGCGGTGGTGTACTTATCTTTGTTAAAAACAATCTAAAATTCACAGCTATCGACAACCATTTGCAGGTGTGTGTTGAATTATCATTTGAATGTTGTGCAGTTCGTATAGATGACTATAATCTAACAATTATTTGTATTTATCGAATTCCAGACGGCGATATAAAAACTTTTTTTGAAAAACTGGAACACACTCTAGAATATCATAAGCGCTGCCGCAACATTATTATTTGTGGCGATTTTAATATTAACATTTTAGATAACTCACCAAGCAACCAACAATTCTTATCTTTACTGCAATTATTTAACGTTAATCCCCAAATTTGGACACCAACGAGAGTCACCTCGGTCTCTGAGACCTGTATCGACAACTTTTTGTCAAATATTGATGCGGTAGATGGTATGCGAATCCTTAACTGCACTGTCGACTTCTCGGATCACAATGCCCAATTTTAAGTATACCTATCAATAAACGTGGTAGTAATACCGTTTCGAGATTGATTAGGAAATATAACACGACAAACAATACCAAATCTATAAATCTTTTAGAAAAAGAAAATTGGGATACTCTGTGTGATGTCAATACTGCGATCGATAAAAAAATACAAAATTTTTACGACATCTTCCTAGATGCGTTTCATAAAGCTTATCCATTAACTCGTTAATCAGGAAAAAAATCCAAAAACTGGATTACTCGTGGCATAAAAACTTCTTCGAAAACGAAAAGAGAGCTGCATATAATATTAAATTTTTTTCCTAATTCTACATTACGCGCGTATTATTTAAAGTATAGCTTCCTTTTTTAAGAGATCTGCAAAGCAGCAAAAAAATGCATGTCCAGTCTATAATCTCACGTTCTTATAATGTCGCTAAAACAATATGGAAAGTAATTAATACAGAAATCAATAAGTCGACGCCTGTTTATAATAACATTAACATAAATGTAAACGGAACTACTACAGAAGATCCATTGCTTGTTTCAAATACATTTAACGATCATTTTGCAAATTTGGCTTCCACTTGTATTGCAAATATTTTAAATAACAACAATAATAATACTGCCATCAGTTAGTTACAATTATTAAAAATAAATAACGCTAACTCTTTATATCTTACCCCAACCACTCCTCAAGAAATTCAAGATACAATACATGGCTTAAAAAATACAAGTGCTGTAGGTTTTGATGGTATTCCAACTCAAATTATCAAACTGTGTTCGACTAATATTTCTAAAATATTGTCCTACTTCGTCAACTCCCGTTTTAATTCTGGTTACTTTCCCGAACAATTTAAACTTTCTAAAATTACTCCTCTCCACAAGAAAAATGATAAAACCTTAGTTCAAAATTATAGACCAATATCTATATTACCTGTCATATCAAAAATTTTCGAAATTGTTATTGAAAAACGGTTAACAGATTTTTTTGAAGCTAATAATTACCTTTGTCACAATCAACATGGATTTGTATGCATAACATATTAAGTGATGTACTGCTTGGCCTTAATAAAAACGAACTGTAATTAGTCTAAATTGTGACCTGTCTAAAGCTTTTGATGTCGTAGATCATGACACTTTATTAGGAAAATTAGAGTATTATGGAGTTCGTGGAGTTGCCCTGTCACTCTTAAAGTCATACTTAACCGGCAAACAGCAAATAGTTGAAGTTAGTTATCTAAATAACTACAATAATGAAATTCAAAAATATTACTCATCCCCGTCCAATGTTTATTATGGAGTACCGCAAGGGTCAATTCTAGGGCCATTGCTTTTCCTTGTGTACATAAATGATCTCCCAAGCAGCATAAATAATGCAGCTGATGTAACAATGTACGCTGATGATACTAGCATAAATATCCATGGTACCAGCACTGTAGAACTAATGCAGAACTTAAAGCTAGTACACTCTAATATACAAAACTGGTTCAACGCAAGCCATTTGTTACTCAGTATTGAAAAAACTTGTCTGATAGCATACCTAAATGACAGAGATACCGACGACTTCTCGAACATAATGCGCACCAATGATATTAGTTTAAATAACGCACAATCTTCCAAATTTGTGGGATACTCGTTGATAGGCATTTTCGATGGAGAAAACATGAAGACGAAGTTATTGTCAAAATTAACAAAGCTACATTTTGCCTACGTCGCCTATTTGCGAAATATCAACCCTCCGCATCATTTACTTTGCCTATTTTGAATCTATAATTAGATATGGGTTAGTTTTTTGGGGAAACTCAATTTACCTTCCAAATATTCTAAAATTGCAAAAGAAAGCCCTGAGAATCATCTTTGGCATGGGCAGTAGAGATAGTTGTAGGTCTGCCTTTATAGCACAAAGCATCATGACAATATTTAACTTATTTATTTATGAAAGCTCTCTGTACGTATTCAAAAATAAAAATAATTTTCAACAAAATTCAGATATTCAGAATCATAACACAAGAAATAACTTATTACGAGTTAACACTGCTAAAAATGCAATTTATTTTAGTTCCTACATGTTCAACTCCGTCAAATTTTTCAATAAATTACCTCTTTCCATTAAAAGACTAAAAAATTTAAAGCAATTCAAAACTCAACTAAAATTGTATTTAAATGAAAATGCTTTTTATACGCTTGATGAGTTCCTTAATATGTAATATAGTCATCTACGCTTCTGCGACCTATCTAGTGATATTACCTGTGATATTATATAAATTGTATTAGTCATGTTTATCTAAGTTTGTATGTAATAATCAATTGTACTGTAAATTTAATTTTCTAATTATTGCTGTAGTACCGTTTCAACGCCGCTGGCACTAGAAATAAACTATCTATCTATCAGCGCTTGGTCTCTAATCGATAATTTTGTTGGTTCATCTTTGGTCTCTCATTCCGGCTATGACCTTGAACAGAGCGGAATGAAAGTTGGGACGAACAGGGTGAACAGTCGTGAAAATTTATCCTATCAGTAGGAGCAAAAGAACAAAAAAAATTCAAATGGTTGAATTATAATGTAATGCATATAACAATTTTTTATGCGCTCGTTCCAAATAATTGTATAGCTATCAGACGTAGGTAAGCCATAAATATAAGTTTGCTGAAAAGTGTTGTTCAGAACAATGTTTCTAAATTGCTTTGAGAACGACTGAGAAAAAACATGTGAAATAAACAGATACCCTTTTATGCAGGTCAACATTCAATTAAAATGAAATGGGTAACTTTTACCCGAGGTAACGATAAAACACGGTGTTCATATAAAACTTTTTGTTTTTATAACTGTAATTGGTTTTCGTATCTAATCCCGATGGCCTATATTGACATCCACCTATGACTCTATTTGCAGATAAAAATGATAACGTTTTTAAAAATTCAAGAAACATGATCCTCTTGAACTCACCTTCTGAATTCCTGCTAAGTTCTTCCTCTATTTCTTTTATTTATTAGTTGAACCGCAAGTATACAAACTTGTGTTAGAATCTGAAGCATGCATAATCTTTTCCTAGCGCGGTAGAGATAAAATTAAAATAAATAAACTAAATGTTAGATCGTGTAACAGACTCCCAAGATATTATAGACGTGCAAGGAGATTATTACTTTTATAATATCGCCAGTACACAACTTTGAAGAGATTCTAAGTTAATGTCTGTGATAAAATAGGTCGCCAGGAACTTCACCTGACTTAAACGGTCAAACAATTTTAAAGAATATACATTAAATCACATTTCTAAGACAACACGAAACTGGACGTCTTTATAGACAGCAAAAATTAAAGATTATTTTAGGTTTTTACAAGTTTTTCGGTTTACTGTTTGAGTAAATTCAATGCAAAACATAAAATACCAAGGTTGTAACAAGGCAGAATAAATAAACACACACTGATAAACATGTTATATTTAAATGTTCCAACATTTATTTATTTACGATTTGAGGCAGTGGTGTTGCCACCAATACAAATCTAGCAGCCGCACAGAAAGTAAGTCTCCTCACTTTAGAATTTTTATTACTCCAACTGACCTAATCCGTAAAATACTTATAGAATAAATGAAAATGCATAAAAAATTGCTGAGTGACTATAGAATCAAGCAATCGATCCAGGGATCACAAAACTAACCTATTCAGCCTCTTCCATAAAGTTCTAAATTAATCGAACAGATTAGGAAGTCATCTTTATAACCACTGCTAGTTCAGATAGAATCAAATAATACCAGACCAATTAGTAAATACCAACATTTACCTAAAACCCCTAGTCAACAAGTGGCGCGAGAACCACATCCGCATCAATATCCTAGATTACGAATCCTCGTTGATTGGTAGTAGGTGTGCTAATTCCATCCGAAATAATCTCCTAAGTTAAAAGCGCTGTCGGGTAGCGGACTGGCGTGAAGACCTCATCCACGATAATCTCCTAGCTTGAAATCTCTGTTGCCGAATTATTTTCCTAACTTGAGACCGCTGTTGGGTAGTGGCTGGCGGGAGGACTTCACCCGCATTAATCTCCTAGATTAAAATTTCCGTTGATTGGTAGTTGGTGTCAGAACTCCATCCGCGTTAATTTCCTAACTTAAAACCGCTGTTGGGTTGTGGCTGGCGTAAGGACGTCTTCCGCATCAATCTCCTAACTTGAGATCGCTGTTGGGCAGTGGCTGGCGGGAGGACTTCACCCGCATTAATTTCCTAGATTAAAATTTCCGTTGATAGGTAGTTGGTGTCAGAACTCCATCCGCGTTAATTTTCTAACTTAAGACCGCTGCTGGGTTGTGGCTGGCGTAAGGACGTCATCCGCATCAATCTCCTAACTTGAGATCGCTGTTGGGCAGTGGCTGGCGGGAGGACTTCATCCGCATTAATCTCCTAGATTAAAATTTCCGTTGATTGGTAGTTGGTGTCAGAACTCCATCCGCGTTAATTTCCTAACTTAAAACCGCTGTTGGGTTGTGGCTGGCGTAAGGACGTCATCCGCATCAATCTCCTAACTTGAGATCGCTGTTGGGCAGTGGCTGGCGGGAGGACTTCACCCGCATTAATCTCCTAGATTAAAATTTCCGTTGATTGGTAGTTGGTGTCAGAACTCCATCCGCGTTAATTTCCTAACTTAAAACCGCTGTTGGGTTGTGGCTGGCGTAAGGACATCATCCGCATCAATCTCCTAACTTGAGATCGCTGTTGGGCAGTGGCTGGCGGGAGGACTTCACCCGCATTAATTTCCTAGATTAAAATTTCCGTTGATAGGTAGTTGGTGTCAGAACTCCATCCGCGTTAATTTCCTAACTTAAAACCGCTGTTGGGTTGTGGCTGGCGTAAGGACGTCATCCGCATCAATCTCCTAACTTGAGATCGCTGTTGGGCAGTGGCTGGCGGGAGGACTTCACCCGCATTAATCTCCTAGATTAAAATTTCCGTTGATTGGTAGTTGGTGTCAGAACTCCATCCGCGTTAATTTCCTAACTTAAAACCGCTGTTGGGTTGTGGCTGGCGTAAGGACGTCATCCGCATCAATCTCCTAACTTGAGATCGCTGTTGGGCAGTGGCTGGCGGGAGGACTTCACCCGCATTAATCTCCTAGATTAAAATTTCCGTTGATTGGTAGTTGGTGTCAGAACTCCATCCGCGTTAATTTCCTAACTTAAAACCGCTGTTGGGTTGTGGCTGGCGTAAGGACGTCATCCGCATCAATCTCCTAACTTTAGATCGCTGTTGGGCAGTGGCTGGCGGGAGGACTTCACCCGCATTAATCTCCTAGATTAAAATTTCAGTTGATTGGTAGTTGGTGTCAGAACTCCATCCGCGTTAATTTCCTAACTTAAAACCGCTGTTGGGTTGTGGCTGGCGTAAGGACGTCATCCGCATCAATCTCCTAATTTGAGATCGCTGTTGGGCAGTGGCTGGCGGGAGGACTTCACCCGCATTAATTTCCTAGATTAAAATTTCTGTTGATAGGTAGTTGGTGTCAGAACTCCATCCGCGTTAATTTCCTAACTTAAAACCGCTGTTGGGTTGTGGCTGGCGTAAGGACGTCATCCGCATCAATCTCCTAACTTGAGATCGCTGTTGGGCAGTGGCTGGCGGAAGGACTTCACCCGCATTAATCTCCTAGATTAAAATTTCCGTTGATTGGTAGTTGGTGTCAGAACTCCATCCGCGTTAATTTCCTAACTTAAAACCGCTGTTGGGTTGTGGCTGGCGTAAGGACGTCATCCGCATCAATCTCCTAACTTGAGATCGCTGTTGGGCAGTGGCTGGCGGGAGGACTTCACCCGCATTAATCTCCTAGATTAAAATTTCCGTTGATTGGTAGTTGGTGTCAGAACTCCATCCGCGTTAATTTCCTAACTTAAGACCGCTGTTGGGTTGTGGCTGGCGTCAGGACGTCATCCGCATCAATCTCCTAACTTGAGATCGTTGTTGGGCAGTGGCTGGTGGGAGGACTTCACCCGCATTAATCTCCTAGATTAAAATTTCCGTTGATTGGTAGTTGGTGTCAGAACTCCATCCGCGTTAATTTCCTAACTTAAGACCGCTGTTGGGTTGTGGCTGGCGTAAGGACGTCATCCGCATCAATCTCCTAACTTGAGATCGCTGTTGGGCAGTGGCTGGTGGGAGGACTTCACCCGCATTAATCTCCTAGATTAAAATTTCCGTTGATTGGTAGTTGGTGTCAGAACTCCATCCGCGTTAATTTCCTAACTTAAGACCGCTGTTGGGTTGTGGCTGGCGTAAGGACGTCATCCGCATCAATCTCCTAACTTGAGATCGCTGTTGGGCAGTGGCTGGCGGGAGGACTTCACCCGCATTAATCTCCTAGATTAAAATTTCCGTTGATTGGTAGTTGGTGTCAGAACTCCATCCGCGTTAATTTCCTAACTTAAGACCGCTGTTGGGTTGTGGCTGGCGTAAGGACGTCATCCGCATCAATCTCCTAACTTGAGATCGCTGTTGGGCAGTGGCTGGCGGGAGGACTTCACCCGCATTAATCTCCTAGATTAAAATTTCCGTTGATTGGTAGTTGGTGTCAGAACTCCATCCGCGTTAATTTCCTAACTTAAGACCGCTGTTGGGTTGTGGCTGGCGTGAGGACGTCATCCGCATCAATCTCCTAACTTAAGATCGCTGTTGGGAAGTGGTGGCGGGAGGACTTCACCCGCATTAATTTCCTAGATTAAAATTTCCGTTGATAGGTAGTTGGTGTCAGAACTCCATCCGCGTTAATTTCCTAACTTAAGACCGCTGTTGGGTTGTGGCTGGCGTGAGGACGTCATCCGCATCAATCTCCTAACTTGAGATCGCTGTTGGGCAGTGGTGGCGGGAGGACTTCACCCGCATTAATTTCCTAGATTAAAATTTCCGTTGATAGGTAGTTGGTGTCAGAACTCCATCCGCGTTAATTTCCTAACTTAAGACCGCTGTTGGGTTGTGGCTGGCGTAAGGACGTCATCCGCATCATCCGAGGCAACCGAAGTCATTAATGGAATTTATTTTTGCTAATACCGTTTTGGGTAAAAATATATTTTAGTTTCACAGTCAAACTTTTATTGCAATATAACATAATATAAACAAGCTGAAAAACATTGAACATGAATACCTAATTATCAAAAAGAAGCACATAAATTACAAAGTCGGTTAGTCAATTCGCACAAAGTAAGAAAATGCACGACTTATCAGGGGGTACACTAAGTAACTCGCTGAGCGACACTGAACGTCGGGTAGGGTATTAGCAGGTGGTGTTGCTGCAGTGCTAAAAAACGGGGAACTGTAGGATTTCTACATTTGCTGTTAAAGGATCTGGGTGCAGCAGGACGTAGCAGGAATATGTTTCAGTGGTCGTCTAAAGCGCAGACCACTGTCATGTAAACAATTTTTTACTATATGGTCGTTAACCGTAACACCATCGTTCTGCTGTAACGTTTTGACTATTTCATGGAGTGCAGTTATTGATTATTTTCCTGCAGTAAGTTGAATATACTATACTGATGTTAAGTTGTGCATGACCTTCAAGGGTTCAAACAGCTCTCCTGTTTTACAATAGCGTAAATGTTGCACAAGTGGTTGATGTCGTTTTCGCCTCTGACCTCACGGTTAACCAAAAGACCACGTTGAGACCTACCTCCTTCAAACAACTTTATGACTCGAAACATTTTGGCGCGGGTTGAATGTCGTAGGAACAAGCTAAAAATAAATAGGCAAACTTTTAATTAAACATATCGATACTGTTGCATTGGCAACCAAGTAAAATCGAAAGTTTTTAACGTATATGTTTTAAAAACATTAAAGTTTTGATTTATTTCAGTGATTCCAATTCATAATAGGTATAACGGCTCATACAAAATAAAAATATAATTAAGTGACCTTGGAATTATTTTGAGCAGAATAATTACCCTAAGATTAAAAAACGAAACGCTAGCAAAGATTCGTTGTTTGTAAAATATAACGTTTTGAATGGCACGTTTTATTATTCTGTTGGTTGTTTTATGTAAGTCGTAAAAGTGTTTCGGATGTAGTAAATGTATTTTAAAAATATCATATAACGCTCATCGAAATTCTATTACTACAAATTTAAGAAAGTTGTAACCTTGTATAGGAATATTGAAAAGCAAATAGCTATAGAAATGACTTCAGTCTTCCAATATCCGGCAGTATATTTTGCTGTGCGCTAAAAATTAAATTCTCATGACCTCGTTTCCTCCTATACTCGGGCGTAAACTTACCTATAACTCAATTTTATTAAACATAAGCCTGGATTTAATCTCCCACTCGTTTTACGTAAATATCGTTTCCCGAACTTTAGTATGTACGGAACTGCAGGTAAATGAAAACCTGCCAGTAAGAAACTTTGCTGCAGACCGTCAATGATAAATTGTTAAGGCAGTAGTGGATTTATATTAAACTAAATGAATGATGGAGCAATTGAGAAAGTTATTTAGTAGCAATTTGTTTTGCGTGTGATTGTGACACCTGCTCGTTAACTTTTAATGTGATGTGTTATCGCCCCGTATATAAACTTTAGGATTAATGTTCAGAATCAGGTTCACAAATTATTTCTGATATTAACATCGGTAGATGTCACTCAAAGTTGACTGTAATCAATATTGTCTATCAAGGGTTGCACGACAGATTTAGAAATGGTTTCAAAAGAAAACCGAGTACGTTCTTTGTTAGATTTGTTTCAAAGACTCCACCGCCCTAAAAAAGCCAACGTTATATTTTCTCTCAATTAGCTTTAAAATCGAAGCACGTATTAGAGGAAAATTTATCCTTATTTGTTGAACTAAGGAAATATTTCTCTATTTTCGCCTAAATGTTAGTAGGGTAGCTAATTGAAAGTAGTTGGATATTCGTACAACGTACTGGTATAAAAAGATTTAGAGCGGTAACAGTTAATACAGTTAATTCGAGAAGACTTAAAATTTTGCACTGAATACTTGCGATTGTTAAATAATATGCTTCTGTACTTTAATTAAACGATCCTTTGAATACGAGATGTTTGAAATTGTCTTAAATGAACAAAGTAGCAATTACAACGCAACAGACGTTATAATACCAATCATCTAAGTAATTTTTTTAATAACAAAGTTGAGTATAATTGAAATGCCTTTCTTCTATTTGTTTGTAAAATTCGACAATTTTGAAGTTAGGAAGGCAATACTAAAACTTTAGGACATTATAATTGAATTGGACTACAAGCAGTATTTGCTAACATTTTTGCTTAGCTTTTGAGTAACAAGAGACAGAGAAAACGACTTCCTAACTTATGTAATTTATCACAAGTCTGGGTCAGAGAAAACATAAAGGGACATGGCAAGTTCCAAGTAATACAATATTAAACCTAATAGATCACGTATTAGCAATTTAAAAAAGAGCTACCATAATAAGAGGTGTGGGGACGTGCAGAAAACTAAAGCAGTTTGGAAACAACGAATCGCAAACGTAAATAATGGAAGAAGTTATGGGGAAAAATGGTACACTAAAAGACTCCAATCACCCGAAACGGTATGCGCCTATAAACAGAACTTACAGGAACAATTGGAACAACATGAAATTAACGAAGACATGGAAGAAGAATGGAAAGCGATAAAATCAAGCATTATAAAATTTGCCGAAAACTATAAAAATTACGAAAATAGCAAAAAATAAATGGTTTGATAATGAATGCAGAAAAGCAGTAGCTTAAAATATATAGTAAAAAGAAAATGTTTACAAAGAAATACCAGGGCAACCACAGCTGAATGTGCGAACACTATGGAGAAGACAGAGAACAAATAAACCAAGCAATATCCTATAGGAGTAGAAACCCAGCAAAGAAATTTTACCACATCATGAAACAAACATTTAGAATTAAGAAGATTATCCTTTCCTCAAAAAACCACAAATATTAAACCGCTGAACAGAATACATTAAAGATTTTTTAATTTGTAAACGATGAAGACACCCAACAAAATTACTATGCAACAGTAGAACCACTACTTGACGAACCAAGCATAGCAGATACAAAAAAACGTGATCTCAAATATGAAGAATAACAAAGCTCTTGGTTGTAACCATATTATTGGAAAACTAGTCAATTACGAAGGGGAGGCAACATAGGACCTAATACATAAATTTATTTTAAAAAGGCCAGAAGAGCAGATGCCAAATGATTGGAAAATATGCGAAATCGTCTCTATAGATAAAAAAAAAGCAGTAAAGAAGACTGTAGAAACGTCTTGAGCGGTATGACACTCTTAAACGCGATGTACAAAATCAAATCATGCTTATTATATCAAAAAATTTAAAAATACCACAAAAAAATAATTTAAAAATATCAAAATGGCTTTAGAAGAAACGAGTCCACAATCGCCAGTATTCACCAAATTCGTCAGATCTTTGAAAAAGCTTATAACAATTTAATATGAAAATCCATTGCCTAGTCATAGACTTTAAACATGCTTTTGACAAAGTGAACAGAATAAAATGCTGAATGGACTAAATGAATCAGGATTTCCAACCAAACTAGTTAAACTGACTCTAAAAAAATCCCCAGCCATGGTAATAAGACAAGAAAATGAGACTGAGACCGCCCAAATAAAGAACGGCGTCGGGCGATGGGACGCGTTTTTTTTAACATGTCACTAGAGAAAGTAGGTATTGAGAAGAGTAGACACATTACGTAGCCTATGCACCAAAACGACCCAAGGTAACCCTAACGCCGATGACATTATTATAATGAGTAGAAAGAAAAACGAATTAAAAGAGATATTTAGAGATTTAGACAAAGAAGCACAAAAAATGGGACTAAGGATGAATGTCGAAAAGACGAAATATATAGTGGTCACTAAAGAAAAAAGCATACAGGTACATGATATGCAAATCATTAAATACAGGTGACTATGAGAAAATAAAGTTTGCTGGTTTTAAGCAAAATCGACATTTTAAAAATGATGAAGGTATGGGACAAAGAGACTCCGCAGAATGTTTTCAAAAACGCGTTTATCATATTGCTGCTTGTAAGAACTGGCGTGGAGGGGTAGGGAAGCAGCCAGACGTACTACGTAATTTTTTTTTAAATGAAACTTACGCAGATCATAGCTCAACTGACAGAATTGTTGTTATTTACTCCTACTAAACTATTTACTTTTAGCAATAAGTTTTCTTTATCTTGTAAAACTGTGTATTTTGTAAGTTTCAAAATAGGCTCGTAAAAGCGAAATAAACACAGGGATACGTCTTGCCTTGCTAATACGATACCACCACCAATTTCCGGAGCTGTTACTAGCTTACAGTTTACAGTTACAGTTTTACTGTTTATAAAAGCACGAATTTGTAGAAGAAAAGGATTTTATATAATATATTTTCTACAGATATTTTGAATTCTGAAATTTTAAATTAAATCAGAAAAACATACTCAACGGAAATGTTAGCTGTTTACGTGACTGCAATACTTATTGGGCAATACATATCAAACACATCACCTTTATTAAATTGTCTACAAAATATAAACATCCCCCCTTGCTAGTTGGAGAATAAACAATTTTTAGTTTCGTGTTTGAATTTATATTACATCTGCATACGCAACCTTCAAGCAAAATGTATTAAATTAGACTTTTTGTGAACGAATCCAATTGGACGTAAATAGCATTAGCTATTCAACCAATATTAGAATTTATATAATTACCGCTCGTATTTCCTGCATTTACACCAATTATCGTTTACAATTGTATTAAAATTCAATTCAATTTATTTGTAAATGGGGATAAACGATAAACGCTTTCAGATTTTTGTGAATATTTCTATGAACATTAAATTGCAAAATCAACAGTCTGAAGCTCTGAATTTTGTGTGTAGAAAATTTGTGAATAGCCCATTTTAACTAGAGCAAACTTGTTCGTAAAGTTAACTGCACACTGATAAGATAAACTGTTGCTATTTGATTATGGTGTAATGTAAAAAATGGTGTAATTTCATTGTACAGCTATTTAATCTAAAATCGTTTGTATGTATCAGATAATACAATACATTTTATGCTGTGTTTTCTAATCAAAAAACAATAAAAAAAATAGCTAAAATGTAAGGGTGCAACCAACAACATTCTTCTTCATGCAGAAAATGAAATTTTAGCATAGAAATATTAAACGTTTTGAACTATTTTTGGTAATTATGCAATATATAATAAGGGGTAGCAGTAATGACAGCAGCACACGTTTGGGAATACATTCCTCTTTTCATGGCTAACCGTAACCCCTAATGATACTGTAAAATCAAAGCGACGAGAAATTGGAAGAAATTGTTTATGTTATTTCTACTACCAAAAAATGTGTAAAAAACGAATTTTGAATTATCAATAACAGTTACGAAAATTTTGCACCAAAACAGTGATTTTAATTCCAAAATTATATACCTAATAAAATGGCGGATAACATCTTTTAAATGTATAGTACACTTTTTGTAAGAAAAACTGAAGTTTATTGATGGATTACTTGAGAACACAACGTGTAATGGGCTAGATACAGCTCCAACATAATTTAGTACGACAGGAAGTCATTTATGATTGAAAAAAGAGAAGCGGCGTAAGTACGGCAAACGGGAGGATAAATCGAAACTTAAATGACTATTTGTAGACTAGAAATCATAACCTAAAATACCATTCATTTATTAAAGTAGTCTAAATCTAGGAAAATAATTCGTTTAAATCTTGAATTTTTAGACTTATTGAAAGTTTTGCATGTCAGAAGCGAATATTTGATCTGACCACAATATTATATGGAAAATACGAATGGTTTCATTCCCCATAAAAAAACCACCACTAAGCAAGATTTAAAAATACAATCTCGAATCCTTTACACGCAAGAGTGTAGGCAAACTACACAAAGATCGCCTAGAACAATCTATAACTCGAAATTCAGTCTCAGATGAGGAAAGTGTACAGAAAAGCTGAAATAAACTGAAGGAAAACATACATACACAACATGAGGCAATAGGACATTGCACAGATGTACGTGCAAAACCATGGTTCACTCTAGAAATAAAGCAAACAACTCAAGATAAAAGAAAAAAACATATTTACAATACAAAGCAACCAAGAAAGAAAACACACACACACACACAAAATACTAATGAATTAGAAAATAGGTCAACAATAGAGTAACAAAAATTTAAAAAAAATAATATTGGGACAATTTTAGCAAAGAAATGGAGCACGACATGTATGGTTTGCAGAAACGGATATGGAAAACAATAACAAACATGAAATGAAAGTGAAGAAAACCATACAAATTCACACGATAACCGATAAACAATGAGTAACAAATTTTGGGCAATCAAATCAAACGACTTATAACTTAGAAAACTTAGAAATCCAGAATATGAAGCAGCACCAAGATAACAGGAAAGAAAATGTGAGACTATTGAGTATAAAGCAAGTAACAGACGCCGCCGTAAGTAACTTAAAAAACAGAAAGGCTCCGGGGAAGGCAACAGTTGCAATGAACTTATTAAGAAAGGAAGCTATATTTTAGGAAAAGAATTTGTAAAATTTTTTTAACAAAAACATATTAACCCAAGAAATATCCTCAGAATGGAAGAGGAACATAACTATCCCTAGCTTCAAAAAGGGCAACAAAACTGATACACCTGACTACAGGGTATATTTACACTTAGCACAGCCATGCAGTTCTTCACAACTTTAATGCTAGAACAGATTAAGAAGATTGCAACCATAGCCGGAGGCGGCCGTGGGCGGTCGTGGGCTAGCGGTTAGAGCGTTGGACTGCTATGCTTGGGGTCTGGGTTTCAAATCCCAGTACCGGAACATCGGATTTTTAACGGCCGTTCTCCCTCGCAAGGCAATGGAAAACCAGCGAGGTATTCTGCCTAGAAAACTTTTTCTGGAGAAGAAATGCTTGCACTTCCTGCGGTTCGGAGCCCACGTTCAACAGTAGGGCCCCTATGTCTGTGTGATTCATTAAGCACGCTCACCACAGGCATAGGAGAGAAAGTCACCACGCTCTTTCGAGAGCGAAAGGACTCTAAAGAAGAAGAGCCATAGCCTATGAACAACATTCTTCAGAAAGAATAGATCTACCGTGGACACTATATTTATCAAGCGACAAATCACAGAAAACGCACCAGAATTCAATACCCCCGCCTTCGTCTGCTTCATTGTCCTTACGAAACCATTTGACCGTGTATGCTTATCCGACGTACTCTAAATAATGGAAGATAAAGGGGAAGGGGGGTTTTTGTACTACCACAACAGCAATATTTGAGATAAATCATTTTGTTCAATGTTACTTTATTATTGAGCTAGGCCAGAGAGGTTCTGCACTCCGTATATTGAGATAACGGAAGAAATGAAGCATTGTGAAATAGAGATAAAAATAGTATTAGATTAGAAGAAAGTAGATAGATCAAAATGACATATTTATAAACTGATTTCGTACATTACTTTTAAAACCCGTGACCATTTTTATTCCACACTTACAAACTGAGTTATCAAAGCACTCGAAATAATAAAGCAGCTGACCAAATCAATAAAAAGTACCTAAACGATCTCGTTAAGATTAAACATATAGGCGTGTTTCTGTAATAATCACGTAAATAAATATTTGCATAAAAGGGAAAACTATATTTCTACAGGAATTTTGTGGCAATTTATGATTAATTTATTGCCTGATACCTTCGATGCTGATTAAATACTAGACTAAAAGTTTGGACACTAGTTATTATCATTAAAAATTATTTAAATCAAGGTGAATTTCTAACAATTTACTATGTGCAAGTTTATTTGGGCATAAGTTACAACATAATAATATAGGGACAAGCCACCGATATCGATCGGATCTACTTTTACGAATATTTTATCACGAAAAGTTTTACCTCAAGTAGTATATTTCAGGGTTCATTCATTTTGAATAATTAAAAATAAACTTTATAACAACCAACTATCAGCAACTCTCAGAACAAATAAGCGACAATAAACAAAAATTCACAAGCGAAGACAACCAAGGCACACCCCCGGAAACAGAACAAATTAATAGTACAATTGTAAGAGAGCTCCACAGAAAGCTGGCCACTAGGAGAGTTAGAGGCCAAATCCCCCCACCTCCTCCTTCAACAAAAATTCAAGCAAAGAATAACAATAATAAAAACGCAATTCTTAATATATGCACATTAAATGTAAAAACATTACTATCAGATGCAAAATGTGTCGAACTGGAATATGCAGTGAATAAAATCCAGGATGGAGAGCTTACTGGGCAGTAAGACATATCTTTCAAAATAACATCGCAATGTATCTAAAAAGGAAGATGTTTAACAGTTGCGTAATACCAAAAACTTATATTAAACAAATAGACAGAATTCCGGTAACAGAGATTAGGAGAAGAACACATACAGAAGACGTAGTTGCAAAATGTGGAAGTTTAAAATGGAATTGGTCCGGCCATATATCAAGAATGACAGATGAAAGATGGACACAACTGTTAACAGATTGAAAGCCCTTCGGAGATCAAAAACAGGGAAGACCCTCAACCAGATGGGTAGATGAAATTTTAAAGAATGGAGGTTCGGATTAGGAACAAACCGTAGAAAACAGAAAAATCTGGAAGGAAATGGGGGAAACCTGTGCCCGCAACTAGGATGGATAGGCTTAATAATAATAATAATAATAATGCTGTTTATAGAAACGTCTTCCTCAATACTACAAAAGACGGTGAATTATACTGCATTTCTACTTTTAGTGGCACATAGAATTCTATTTAAAATGACGTATATTAGCAGTTGGTTGCCTTGAATATGTGCGTGCACATCCAACATTCAACATATACTTACTTATCTTATTTCACGGCGCGGCGTGAAAAACACGTATTATATATTTTGCACATAATTTAAAAGTTTTGTACTGAACTTTTCTATTCGTAGGGCAAATACATAGCGAGATAAAGGCGAAAACCATTTTGGGGCACACGTTTGTCACAATAAGGGGCGAATCCGGCGTGGTAGCGAGCGCGAGACTTTTAATATGTTAATTAGGACTCCTGAACCGGTATGTCTGTAATAAAAAACTTTGTCGGAAATTAGTCCGAATAAAAGTTCTATACATTGTGAACTATTGAACATAAACCACCTATTAACTTGCTCTGTGGCACAGCAACTGGTATAGGTGAAGACGAAATCCTAAGAACTGATGTGGCAAGTACATGCCGAAAAAGCAAACCAACTGGATAATTGAAACGCAATTTAGAGCGTGACCATGCTGTAATGACCCTTCACGAGAAGGTAATCCTGATTCAGAGAAGTACAATTCTAAAGACCAGCTTCTTTAATTAAAATTAAGGTTTGTCAGACAAATAAAGAACAAACTGACCTATTTAGCAACTGCACATTAAGAAGTGGAAGCCACAGTAGTACATCAATAGATTTCAGAGGTGAAGTGTTTTCGGTTTGGCAAACTGCAGTTCTAAAGGGCAATTTTAGATGTTGCGGTGTTCTTTGAAATCCTTTTGATAAAACACGCAGATTTGAGTGAGTTTGAAGAAGTCCTGCTGCTGACGTTGAAATTTTCAAAAGCAATTATAGTTGGCGTTGGTGGCTTGGAGTTTCTGATAAACCACTCCAGGTCAGATTCATGATGTCACAATGACGAAATAATTTTAAGAGTTAAGAAGGTTTTTATGAAAAAAATCTTGAAGAGTGTTTTTTTTATGTCAATGTTTTGAGTTGTTAATTTAATCAATTTTTTCGAGGAACCAGCTCTTTTTAGCCCCATCTTATGTTGTAGGATCAAACTGTTTATGAAATCAAACCTTTTGAAATGTGATAGCCCTACACTTGCATATCCATTATGTAATGACTGCGTCTTGTAACCCCACATTTTAATTGTCTCCACACAAAAAATTAGTGGCGTAACATTTGGAGATCTAGTTGGCTACTCGATTGCTCTTCTTTTGCTAATCCACTTATTATTAAATCTCTTATTTAACCAATGCCGGATTGGTAATTCATAATGAGCAGAGGCGCCATCTTGTTGATAATGGAGAAGTTTTCATGTTCACCATGTCGGTTTTTTATAGCTTTTGTAATTAGAGAATTGGTAGCAGCTTGCAGCGTATTCAAGCAAATTTTTTTTCTATGAATAAAGAACCCATAACAGTGTCCCACAAGATACCTGCCTACACGTTTATTTTTTCTGGACACGGGGTAGGCCCCCCTCTAAAAATATGACAATTTACACCATTCTAGTAACAGTAGTTTTGTTTCTTAACAGAATTATTCATAAAAAATGTGTAGTTATTGGAAAAGCAAATATTGTAAAGAGTTTGGATCGTTATTCACCATTTCACTCGTTTTCTCGTAAAACTAGTAAACTCGGCAAATAGTTTTTTAAATCGCTCGAATATACTTTGCCGAATTATTGGTTAAGATTCACTACTTGGCCTAGTATTGAGCGATTTTTTAGAGCTTTCTGAATATTCAAATAAACAAAATTTTGTTGGGGTCAGTCGAATAATTGCTAAATTACTTGATCGAATACAGAGCCTAAAATTCGCTAGTTGGGTAAATATTCGGACTCATATAAAGCTTTCTGAATATTCGATTAAGCTCAATGTTTTTTGGCATCAGCCGAATAATTCACTGAATTTACTATACCGAATGGTTGGATTGAGGTTTTCTACTCGACTATGTTATTTTTTGAAGCTTCCTGAATATTCGAATAAGCCGAATATTTTTTGCGGTCAGCCGAATATTAGATCAATTTATTTGATTGAATAGTTGCCCTAAAACTCGCTAGTTGCCGAATAGTTGGCTTCAGATATGCTACTTGGCCGAATATTCTATAATTTTTTGCAATTACTGTATATTTGCATAAGCCGTAGAGTCAGCCGAATATTCGCAAAATTTATCTGGGCGAATAGTTAGCCTGAAATTCGCTAGCTTTTGGAATATTTGGCCCGTTTTTGGATCTTTTTCAATATTTGAATCACCAAAAAATTTTTGGAAACAGCCTAACATTTGCCGAATTTTCTTGGGCAAATAGTTGGCTTAAAATTCGCTATTTGGCCGAATATTTTGTGATTTCTTAAACTTACTGACGATTTCAATAAGCTGAATAGTTTTGGAGTCAACCAAATATTTGCTGGATTTATTTGGCCTTAGATTTGCTAGTCGGTCAAATATTTGGCCCACGTTTGGTTTTTCCTAAATATTCAAATAGGTTGACTCATTTGCTGAATTTACTTGGGCGAATAGTTGGACTAAAATTTGCTATTTGGCCAAATATTTTGTGACTTTTAAACTTACTGAATATTTAAATAAATAGAATAGTTTTTGGTGTCAGCCAAATATTCGCTTAATTTATTTGACGGCCAAATATTTGGCCTGTTTTTGGATCTTTCTAAATAATTAAATAAGCCCAAATTTTTTGTCAGCTTAAATTTTCCGAACTTACTTGGCCGAATAGTTGGCTTAAAATGCGCTATTTGGCCAAATATTTTGTTGGCCCGTTTTTGGATAATTTTAAATATTCGCATAAGTCGAATATTTTTTGGAGTCAGCGTAACATTCGCTAAGTTTAATTCGGCAAATAGTTGGCCTAAAATTCACTATTTGGCCTAATATGCTGTACTATTTCTGAAACATCGTGAAAATTGAAATAAGCTGAATAGTTTTTGGATTTGGTCAATTATTCAAATTTACTTGATCAAAACTTGCCACTTAGCTTAATAATCTATCATTTTTTAGAACTTCCCAAATATTTAAATAAGCCGAATGGTTTTTAGAGTAAGCCAAATGTTGGCTGAATTAAGTTGACTGAATAGTTCGCCTGACATTCGCTGGTTGGCAGAATATTTGGTCATTTTGGCGCTTCCTGAATATTTAAGTGATAAAATAATATACTTGTTTAATTTCATTACTTTGTAGAACGAACCGAGTGAAATTCCAGTTAGAGTAGAAACGTGGCGTAATGAGCTAGTAGGATTTGCTGCAAACTGTCTCAAAACTTCAATTTGCGTCCCTTAATTCAACACTCCAGTTTCTATGCGTGCTTATTTCCAACCGACTCACTTACCACAAAATACCTCAGAAGTTTTAGAAGGTATGCGTGGGAGTCATTTTTCTCTGAGTGCCTTTGGTTGAAAGCAGCCGCTGTTCTCCCTCGTAAATGAAAACTAATTCTATGCTTTCATCTATAGCGTAAAGCATTTTGACATTAATAAATAACTGCTGTGCCACTACAGAACAGACTGACAATAATTACAAAATTACTAAAACAAAATTGGCCGAAATCTATGGTAACAAGATGTATTTTTTTTATACTTGGTTCTTATTTTTAAAACTACAAAAATACTTTAAAATTAATAATTCAATAACAATTTTTAATTTCTTTGTTCCCAAAAGAAACTACATTTTTCTATGGCTTTGATTTGATAATACATGAGGGGTAGGGTGCTATATAAGATTTTAAAGTTGAGTAGGTTGTGGTTGAAAGAGTGAATTGCTATCCATTATCGATACCTGAAAAATGTGTCTCTTATGACACCCAAAAAGCTCCCACAAATCGCAGCTGATTATCTTTTTTCATTCTCCTAGTATTACGGGCGGAAACTTTTCAAATGAACAGCCTGTATAGTATAATACAAATTCGTATTTTCTATCAAACCGTCTTAACCTAAGATGATTCGTGTTTAATATCTCCAACAGAACAAATTCAAAGTGTGGGAGTTCAGTGAATACTCGATATTTAAATATAATTTAGGGCTTTTAATATATATGATGATGACGATGGTACATAGCGAAGAAACCAATACTATTTTCACAAATTTTTGCAGTCACGTAAGCTATATTTGTAATTTTTATTAAACTTTCCTTGCTGTTACGTTATTTATAAGAACTGCGACAATAAAAATATCAAGAAAATATGTGAGGAACAAAAAGCGCGACGTGAAATAGAATCTTGGGTTAACCGCTGCCACTGCATCTCATAACCCTAGGGTGTATCTGGAATTTAATACGTCTTGGAAATAGGTTTTACTTCCTGTTATACGTATTTGGAAATATGGTGAGATGGAATTTGTGTGTATGTTGTCACAGTATTTATTTATGTATATTACCGATAGCATTCAATTAAGGTATCTTTTCATTAGAGAGAAAGCAAAGACAGGGTAGATGTAAAGAGTAAAATTAAAAAACATCCCTAATTAAAGCTAAGATAAAGCTATTTTTAAATGATGCAGGAAATGAAGCTTTTCCTCTTGTTAATTTTGTGTTTGATCGTTTATTGAAACCAATACCTAACCCGCTAAGTACTACTTCGTTACTTCATCGGTGTTTAGAAGGTTTCGATAGTTTTTATAATTCTTGAATGATATTGTCAAGCTCTGGATCTGTTCTTGGCTTTGACATGCTTTGTTAGCAAGGGACGGAAAAATCTATAATCCTCCTGTGGCAGACGATATGAAAAGCGACCGTCTGCGGTTATAAAACACCCTTAGTCTACACAGATCGATAATAAATTGTGCCAGGGTTTGGGTTGGAATTCATCAACCTGAGAACCTGAGATAGATATAGCGTAATTAAATGATATGTTGGTGGTAGCGCGTCGGTGATACAGCCACGTATTCCGCTTCGCACGGAATTCATCCCAACCATGCATATTGCTCTTTTGATCACATTGTCAGTTCTAATTAAGAAACTAATTTAATAATTATTACGTGCTATACATCGAATTAGTAGAATTGATCAATTCGAATTGTAGGAGAGTGTTTACATAATTAATTCACTATTACATTTACAAGCAATTATAATCTGCACGCAATTATACAGAGGTTTTGGTCAAATTCAAAGCGTTTACTTAAATAAATTAAACGTCGTTTCTTTAAAATATTGCATTTTAAAGATATCAGTCATAAATCGCCAAATCTTTGTACCCCTGTACAATAAAACTGGCAAGAAATACTCCCTTTTAATAATATTTTCTACATACAACTATTTAGAGCGCTTTCAACCCTTACAATACTCTCCCTTAAATAAACATTGCCAAATCACCCCTTAATGCACATATCCAAATGATAGCCATCAGGTATATAATCGCTTCCTTTTAAGAAATATCGTTTTAAAACCATACCCTACTGTCCTTCTAACGTTTGGAAAAAACCCCTTTAGCCTCCAGGTAGCTCAGATCCAAGGTTCAATCGCTACAGATACTGCGGAAACAATTAAATATGATTAAAAGCTTTTAACATAAATTTATTTTATCCTGTAATTTACAATTCTAATCTACTTGTAATCTTGTAAAAAACAAATTTTACCATTATTTTAATTAATATCCTTCTCGATTCCTTTATGACTTATAAATTTTAGTCTGTCACCTGAACTTCCAATCGCTCGTTGCAGGCGCTGATAGTTCGTCGGATGAATAAACGCTCGTATTCAGCTGCTGATTTGTCGGGCGGTACTTGTTTTCTGCTACTAAACTTTATATACAATATTATATTAACCGCAAGCAGTTAATTCTTCATAGGCCACGTCTATATGAAATTAATCCTAGGTGATCTATTTATTAAAAAACTACCAAAGTAAATGCGTTTTACAATTACTAACCACTGAGTTTAATTTATATCAGAAATTTTGAATATAATGTAACCTTCGATCACGCCGTTTCTTCAAAATTTTCCCCAAGTTACTGCTGGTTGGTTTGTACCTAATAACGTCGTAGGTCTTGAAAATTATTGTTTTACTTACGACTTTATACAAACGTTCCAGAATCAATAAGGATTTTTATTGTATTACTCTTTTTCAAATAATTAAGGTAATGAATGTAATTACAAGAAATGAGATGAAGGCGAATTAAAATTTTCAACGCCTAATTTTAACCTTTTGTTCATTGTTTTGGTATGGAAGTGCGTTGAAACCTTCAACGGTGTTTTTCGAAATTTGAGGAAATTAACGAGGTTGGGAAAAGGAATCAAAGTGAGTTAAAATCTTCAACGCCTAACTTTACCTTTTAATTTAGAAACAAAAGCGCGTGAAACCCTTCACAGAAGAGTTTACGTACTTGGGTTAGAAAATATTGTTAATATTTTATCGATACCTGACTCTGAATTATATTTGATTTTACTTTGCAAAAATTTAAACCAGCACCAGTACTAGAAGGATTCTCTTTATCGCTTAAATGCTGACAACTGGAGCTGCTCTGTTATTCTGCACCCGTTGTTAACCTGGCTGTTTTCGACTTACAATCCAGCGGACTGGCTTGCCAAAAGACTTGTGGTTCTGAACTGTTGCCGACCTAAGTCCCTGTATCTGCGCTGGGGCCGCCTGTTGCCAATTCGAGGGAGTTTAGCAGTGGAAATTAAGCCATAGAACTGATTTTTAATTAATTTTCACTCTTTAGGTCATGTGAGAACCTTGTAGTGGGGACGATTTGTGAAGTAGGCATACTTGCACGCTGTTCAGCCTCGTGTCTTGTACTACTAGCGACACCATTGCGTTAATTTGCAAACAAATAAATAACTATTTGCTAATTAAGTATCAGCTTCTTCATATTTACTAATTTATTTTGGCCCAGTCAATAAAGCAATAATTGTTTAAGGTTTAGTGGTGCACTATAGGAAGGCTATGGGGTTGTTATTCTCAAAACGGAAACATTTTAAAACAAATTATTGGTTAAAGATGAGTGCAATCTCTGAAACGCTAACGATCTGCGGCATTTCTTTCAGAAATAAGATAATACTAACAAGGGTTTTTAAACAAAGGCAGTCCCGATATTTTAATTTTTTTTTGGGTTAAAAATTTATGATAAAGTTGCAAAGCTGTTGAATCACAACAAGTTCAAAGATGCCTGGTTTGCGTAGTAAGAACGTAGACATGTATACGTGACCTTATAAACCACAAGTGCAGCTGTCTGCGTAGTCACGGTCTTAGAGCCCTTGTCTAGGCGTGTCTTCAACAACCTTCTATGCAGTAATTAGTTTTAAAAACACACTGGAGAAAGGAAAGGAAAGTTTTCGTTTAAGCCGAGCGACGCTAACTGCTATTATAGAAACAAGATTATCACCTTCCTCGCTATACAAAATATAGCTATACAGGAAGGTATTGTGATCGACAGGTTAAATTTCGAGCAAATGCGTTCATTGAGCAAAGTTTTTTTTGCTTTCAGTTTACTGGCCGATATATGAGTTATGCCTAAATGCAAGGCACTTTTATAAAAAAAGCAATTTTTACCGTCAAATTTACGTGGATAGTTCATCAATTATTAAATTATATTCATATACAAATGTTAATAATGTTTCAAATATCAACATTAAATTGAAAATGATACATTTTTTGTTTTTATAGAAAGGAAATACAATTCAAAACTAATTCAATCTTACACAAATGTATTTTAAATCATATCTCTAGCATAATATGCTGTTCATCTAGTGGGTATATAAGCAAAGCCACACAATACACTCGTTTGGCAGTGTGTGTCTCTGATGGCACAACTAAGCATTGATCGCTTTTTTTGTATCTAGGTCACCTCACTTTCGTTCCATCACTTCATTGTAACGGTAAATTTTCCGACGCAATTAAACCCAACCTTGGTTAGTTCTTATTTCGGCAGCCTTAGGCGTGGGTTTCATAAATATTAAATTTGGCAGCACACAATCACAGCAATAAGCCAACTTCAGTAAGTTAATAGCACAAGCAGTGTTTGGAAGCAAAACTTCCCAAGCCAGTAAAATACCATAAAAATTTAACGTTTGCGTATAATGAACTAATAAATATGAAACAATGTTCAAAATAGCATACAAATGTAAATAACTATAATAAAGTTGAAAAACATTGGTTCACAAGTATAACAACGAAACACTAATAATAACGGTGATAGATGTCCCTAGAGACATCTATATAATGTCTGGCGAGGTATGAAATAGCAAAGCTACAATCCAAGCAAAAATTTTAGCATATCTTTGCTCATTGGTTTAAAAAATTTTAATTAGAATAACAAACAAGTTGTATGTATAACCAGACCTGCACTAACTTTTCTTCTTCTGACGTTCGTGAAGTGGATCAAACTTGAGGAAATTACTTCACATGGTCAGGTATTTGAACCCTAGTTAAGCTAGTGGTCCTCACACAACCAAAATTGGCATTGAGAGTTCTTAATGGTGTAAATTTGTTAAACTGTCTGTCAGAAATGGTGGGACCATACAAATACACAGCCTACACTTTTTCATTTAGCCGGTAGCACCGGAATGTTTATCGGTACTTTAAGCAATTTTGTTGGAGTCAAAATCCCACAAAAAGAAACCCTACGCGATGGCCTGATACTTTTAAATAACCTGACAAGTAACAAAACTAAGAACTGGTCAATTCACAGCACAAGACCTAGAGAAGAGAAAAACGATCGACGATCAGGAACTTACGCATGCGTACAAAATGAAGGCGATTTTAGAATGACACAATAATGTAGGAACAGTTGTGAAGCAAAGCACGTCACACTTTCGTTCTAGCATTCGAGTGGTTAACTCCTGCCGGCAAAGAAATTTTACTTCAAAAACATAATGTACTATTTATTTATTTCGGCCCGTTGCAACTCCTGACAATTACTGTAAACACATTGGTATTGCCTTAATTAGGTATCCAAATGCCCATAAATATGTTCTTTATTTATAAACTGTATAATAGAGATATTAACCGACACATTAAGACCAGCTCCTGATGGCCCACAATACCTGCTATATATGTATACAAGACAGAAGAAAAATACAATTATTGCTTAAACCAACAAGAAATGTCATTTTATATGTTACTCTACATATCTCCTACGTTTCTAGTAAATCTTTTCATTCCTGAAAGTTTGATAAATACCACAAAGAGCAGATAATAAGATTAAGCTTCCCATTATTTACAGTAGATTAGCTAACGAATCATCTCATTTTTAGCTCAATCAATTACTAAGCTTTCGATATTCGTAATTTACTTTCTAGCTTTAAAGAAATGTAGAAGCAACTAACCTTTGATATTTTCATTTTAGTGCAGTAAGGAAACTGTCATTTGATAGATTAATGTATCAATATTTTAGTGTTAGCGTAGCAGAATAGAAATGTTGTCTTTTAAAGTATCACTAAGAGCAACTTTTGTAGCATCAAAATTTAAAACATTGTGAAAATTTACCACTACTTAGATTTGTTTTACTATGGTTTTTTGAAATGTGTTTGTACCAATTATTACGTTTTAAGGTTTTCCAAAAATTTACAAACCTTGGCTCTTGCATCAGAAATCTCTATTTGAGTAAATATTTGTAAATCCTATTTTGCTATTAAATTTTTCATAAGCCGTACATTGAGACTGAAACAGGTTTTTGTGCTAAATCATTTTGCCAAACCATAGGCAAGAACGATGTCATTTTGTTTGACGTATCTGATAGTGTTATGCACACGCCGACTTTTAAACGAACAAAAGCACAGAAATTTATTTACTTAAAGAAATTATTCCTCTTCTAGGAAATATTGCTGGGGATACTGAGAGGCAGCAGCCTTCTGGGTTGAACGCGGTTACTGCTTTGGCGTTCTAGCAGATACTGGTTGGTTCTTCTTTCGGCTGCAAGCGATCTTGCACCCTGATTGGTACTACCAGGGTGTTGCGGGTATTTAAAAATTAGTTAGGTGTTGCAGATTTCTAAAAGGAGCTTGATGAGTTGGTGTGCTTTGAACTGGAAGTTTACGCTCGATCCGAAAGTAGCGCTCTAGGAAGAACCTGACAGTGTTGAAGCTTGATGGGCTGATAAGTTTGCTTTAAACCATATGCTTGCGCTACATCCTGAAACCGCGTTCTAGGAAAAGTTTACTGCGCTGGTTGGTTTCAGAACTATTGCTAGATTCTCAAACATTGGTTTTTGCACCCATTAGTTTATGTTCAATCTGAACATCAACTTCCTCTTCTGTGTAATGGCGCCGTTTGTATATAAATATATTTAGAAGTTTTCTGCTGCATAGCAATTTGTACATAATACAAACAAGATGGTGGTTTTAATTCTTGTTTTTGTCACTTCAAATTGTCTATTTTTTGTACCACCATGTGAGAGAGAGAGACAAAAACAGTATGCCAGACGGCGGCTGCTTAGCATAGAAAAAGAAAAACGGAACGGTATTTCGTACGTTTAATACAAACACATTTGGGAGAAGTGCTAATTCTTTTACGGAAATTAATTTTGCATTGGTGACTTTCTTATTTCCGCTATATGAAAGAAAGAGATAGAAATGTAGCAAAGCTGTAGCTGTGTGTGTAGAATATAAAGAGCAAGCGGTATCCGGCATATCTGCAGGGTAGGAAAACAAAAATCGCTGTTGTAAAAGACTACGCCCCTGTCGATGCCGATTAGCTGATGAGTTTTTACGTTTCTTGGTATTTTATTAAATTTGTTGAATCATGTAAAAGTACAAAAAAAAAATTAATTTCCGGCCCAGTTAGATGACTTAAAGAAGAACAACCCATTTCGATTCATAGTCAGATTATATCGGGTTTCTGTGCTGCAGAACGGCAAGCTCTGTTCAAGTTCTTGGGGTCTACTTTGCTGCTTAAAAGTTCTCTAAAAATTTAGACACTACGGTGGTTTAAAATCTGCTATAGGTCCCCTTTATGTAGAATACTTCTTCTTTTGGTGCCTTATTCTCTACGAACGTTGGCAATTAACATGGATATCTTGTTTTCTTAGCTGCTTTTCTAAATTATTGCACAGATGTCATTCCAAACCACTGGCGTAGGTTTTGCAGCCACAAGTTCCTGCTTTTTCCTGGCCCCTGTCTGCCGTCGACCTTTCCCTGTAGAATAAGTTGTAGCAGTTTATACTTATTGTTCCTCATCATATGTCTGAAGTACTCTATTTTTCTTCTTTTCACCGTGTATGTTACTTTTTTCGTTTTGCCCAAGTACGTTTTGTTTGTTGTACGCTCAATCCATGAAATGCGCAGGATTTTTCGATATATCCACATTTCGATATTATCGAGTTTTTTCATTAAGATATTCTGTCATGGTCCATGCCTTAACGCCGGACAAAAGGACTGGAGAAATGTAACATCTGACCATTATTATTTTCAGTTGCAGGCTTAGAGTTCTGACGAAAATGATTTTATTTTATTGAATACTTTTCTTGTTTTCTCGATTCTGCATCTGATTTCTACGGATTGATCCAAGCTTGTGTTTATCACAAATCTCTAATAAGTCTTTCGACTTGTTCTATAGTCTCCTGATTTAAGTTTAAAACCGTGGGAAGCTGGACGTTTTTGCTGGTGGTCATATGTTCAGGTTAAGACCATATTTTTTGCTAACTGTATTAATTTTCTCTAGAAGATTTTGAAGCTTCTCTAGACTACTAAGCGTATCGTCTGCGTGTTTAATGTTGTTTGTGTTTTTGTCGTTTATTTTGATTCTTTGATATCTTCTCAGAATAGATGTTAAATAAAGTCGGTGAGAAGACGCATTCTTTTTCAATCGTCATTTCTTTTGCTGTGTAGCTCTATTTTTTTGTAGTTTTAATTTTCTTCTTAATTTTTGCACGTACTGCACGAAGTTCTTCTCGGTTTTTGTTTTTAAGTGTTTTTTTCTGGTCCATTAGTCAGGATCTCCCCCGCCATCCATTTCTTCTTCTTTTCGCGTAAACTTTTTAGGTGTTTTTTGATGGTGTCTCTAATGAATTCGGCAATTCTGTTTAATTATTCTAGGGGTCGACAGTTCTTCTTTCCGTTTTGGTTTACCAAGTCTTTTCTGAGCCTTCGAACATTTATTCTGTTCCTCTGTTGGGTTTTAGTTCTCCGTTTGAGTTTTACTTACAAATCAGTGGATTATGGTCTGACGTCACGTCTGCACCTGGATATACTTTAACGGCGTTGATAGCATTGCAGAATTTTTAGAGATGGCTATATAGTCAATTTGATGACGTATAATTTAGTGTGCTGTATAACCTAGTGCAGTCCAGGTATAGTGTCTGCGAAAAAAAGTGTTACAAATGATCAGTTGCTGGTTTTTCGCAGAACTGGAGGAGTCGATTTTGGCAATACCATATGCTTTAAATCAATTTAATATGTCAAAAGTGCATTGAATTAGCTATCTAAAGAAGTTGGCCGAGACGAAAGTAAATGAAATACCGTCAACCTATGAAAATGACAGTTATTACGAATACAGGGCTGCTTCTTAACTCTTCCTCAGCTGTGTGAAAATTTATTTATATCCCGAGTTATTGAAAACACATCTCCAGCGACGTTATATTTAGGACAGCGTAAGTACAATGAACTACGTGGGATTCCCTGCAATAGACAGCGCGGCTTCACAATTAAGTAAGGACGAATAAAAAAAACTTAGTTCTATCGAATGATGAGTTGCTTTCGCTAAAAAAGTTTGCTGCTATCACAGATGCGCTACGTTATTTCTGTATTCATTTATATGTAATAATCTGTATTATGTATAATATTTGTTCCCATTTAACTTAGCTTTTGAGGGACCTTGGCTTAAAGTCATATTGTGCTTAATTATTTGTATTTCGTATGTTGTCATTATAAAAATGTTAACAAACCTAAATATTACATTGTATTGAGTACATTGAGTCAAAATATAAGTATTTCCCTATTTGAACGAATTTGAGTTTTGTAATCGGAGTGGCAGCCTATGAAACTTTTTAGAAACCTAAATCGCCCTAAGATGGGAGTCTTATAAGTGCTAGACTGAGCACGCTGAAGTTGCGTAGCAGTTGTGTAGGATGTTGAAGTAAACCAAAATTATTTGGAACGCCTAATACATAGTAAACTGAATAAAACTGAAATCAAATAATCATTTCCGCTACCACAAAATTGTTTTTGTTTTGTTTTGATTGCTAGTACGTTTTATATGTAAAATTGTTTGACACACCTGTTTTATACAGTGTTTTGCCATTAAAAATATGTTCAAAAATTGCATTAAGGTGACCTTAACACGCATATAAGCAGCACAAAGTTAATGAGTTCTGCACGTTAACAAACAACCATTGTTTCATTTATTATGCCTATGCTGTTTAAATTGGGAGCTGTTACATAAAAAATTGATACGTCAACATAGATTCCAACGTTTATTTTCAGTTACCCTTTTTGGCATTTGAGGAGTCTCTGTGGTGCAGTTGTTGTCTCTTTGCTTTAAATTCGATTTTCGTTTCCCGCAGTAGCGGTAAACACGATATGCGTATTTTCTGCTACTACTGTTACCCTGTGTTCGGAAATTAAGTTATAAATCCCTTAATGTGCGTTTAAGAGTCTTAAACAATTTTTTTAAAGAATTAAGCTATTAAAAGTTGAAAAAATTTGTAGTTTTATATAAGTTTGTTTCTCTTGTGAATGTTTAACTGTGTGTAGCTATAAAGTTATTAGAGTTTCCTTTACAAGTGCACAATTTAATCGAATGTTGAAAGCTCAAGTTCCACGCTTAACAAGTTTTTCTCCTACTAAAGATATCCTCCAGAGTGTGTTATCGAACTGGTAGGTACAACCATATCTTAGATCGACAATTTCATTTTGGTTCTGAAAAGCAGCTAACCGATAAGCTCAGTGCAGGATAACGAGGTGCATTCAAGGATAAAGTTTGGTAATGCGGGTAACTTGATTACGTCCACATGACTTCAGTTTGCTTTAGTTCGTTGTACAATTTACGAAATTGGGTTACACACTTATCATTGACGTTAAATAGATTTCTCTCAAACACTTGTACCTGAAGGAAGCAAAAGATATGTTCAAGACAGCTTTATAATTCCAGATATTATTTATGCATAATCTTAAAAAACATGTTCTATTTTAAATAAACATAAAAAAGTTTTTATCTCTAAATATGCTCTCTAATTATAATGTGTTAATGCACATTCTAAATAGTACTTAATAGACATTTGGTTTTCAATAGCTGAAAATTAGTAATGGTTTGCGATATCTATTAAGGATTTAACTACAATAGTCTGCAGCTGCTGCTAAGATTTAAATGATAGCAGAAGCAATATCAACAGGATCCTTCTGACGTTTTACTCCCAGCCAGAACTTGGCCGTCAGATCAACAGGCAGTTTGGAAGAGTTACGCTCGAACAACAACTTCAATGTCTCTATTTATATGGTTGTGTGACATGTTCCGTCCTAACATAACAAATAGTTAGTTGTGGAAGTTGTAAAGGATGGTAAACGGTTTTCACTAACGATGATAAAGAATTGCTAGAAGGGTATTTATTTTTCATTAAGTATTCAGTTGTGTTACGTTAGTACTCGGAAACCGAATCGTATTAAATTAAACGAAAAAACAAAAAGCAACAGCTAGAATGATTCGATTTAATAAAGGTCGCGTTTCTAAAAGCTTTATAAAATTTCAGCGGTTAAATTGAAAACACCAAATTTACTACTACTAGTTTGTCAATTTTATGGAACGTCTTGGTGAGTTGTGGAACTTTTGACTCCAACTTTACATATTGGCTTAAAATATAACCACCACATTTATTAAATTTTTGTAACGGAAGCGGCATGTTATTATCATCATCATTATCATCATCATAATCTAGCCTCATATACTCGAAGGTGTCGAGGTCTTTCACTCCAGGTAGGCTCTTCGCTTGTGTAGTAGGAGGTGGTAGGGCTTTTGGCCTTTAAACCACTATGCCGCCCTTCATGCACATTCATACAAAGCCAATCACACATGTGTTAATTTGCATGTTAATGTTGTGTGTGGCTTTGTTACTTGTCTTGGTCAGCCAGTAATCAAGACAAGCGCCGTTAATTGTAACCCAACGTCGAATGGTTGCTATATGTTTCTTCTACCTCAAACAAATGTTAAAAATCACATTAAAATTAAAAAAATTTAACTTACTGCATAATTCTTTGCGTCTGTAAGAGGCACCCTCCTAGGGAGCCTAAGTTACGAAGCAAAATAAGTTGTTGTACTCTTTTGGACTCGGGCTGGAACTGTAATTGGTTTAGACTGGATTTCGTTTATATAGCTTCTAACTATAATGACATAACATGTGACTTGATTTCATGGTTTGTTAAGCCAAGCGCATACCAAACCTAAACTCTGTTCGAGAGAAATTGCTTAATGCTTAGACTACACAAAATTTTAAACATAATTTCGATAAAACCAAACATTTTAAAAATTCGGTTAAAAAGGGACATTTAAAACGTAAACTTTTAATTTGTTTCGATGCTAAATAACATACATGTTAGCAAAACGTAATTTGCAGTTTTTGCTAATAATTACTCTGGAACTAAAAAAAATAGAAACCAATAAAAATGTTAACAATGAATGTAACCATTTTTCAAACGGGGTTTTTAAGCTATTTTGCTAATCACCCGTTAGATGCAGATTTATTTATTATTTTACAGCAGATAATATCTACCAAAATATCCAAGCTGTCAATGTTATTGTCAAAATATGTAATAAACCTTTTTTTATAAAGATTCAATATATGGCAGCACGTAATGTCAGACAATCATGAAGCTTGTATTTTGGTACTCACCGCGTTTGTCCTTGCTGCCTTTTGGTAGATAATATTTGAAATAAACTTGCATTAAATAATAAACCAAAGAGTAAATTTCCACCCTTTACTGCAACACAAGCCTTAAGTCTGCGGGGCATACTTGAAAATAATTTTCTCTTTCTGACGGAGGTATTTCTGCTATTATTTCATCGAGAGAATTATCACCTGCTTGTAGGTGGGTACTGTGGATGCTTTAATGAGGGTCAGAGTCTCTGTGAGGAGACCATTACAGCCAACCTCTCTTGTTTAACGGAGCGGCACCTAGAAACAGTTTTAATCCGTCACGTTTCTTTTGGTGCCGGATTGAGTTACCCTCAACCAGCGCGTTTGTCAAATTAACAACGCTTCAACGTTCCTCCCTATTATTGGGGGGGGGACCTAAATCTTTACTGATTCTACAGATTAGTGCTCGATTTGAAACGCAGCTTACCCATCGAGCGGCGCCCAGACGAGCCTAGCCTGCATAGGCTTCTCACTGTCACTACGAGTCCTACACCGTGACCAAGACGAGGGGTTGCTATTCTCTTGCGGGCTCAGACTGGTACCTGTCAGCGTAGTCACTGGTCGAACTTTAGGAACAGCCAAAGCTGCCCCTACCAGTTGGGCTACTCGCAGTACCCAGTACTGGTCAACTACGCCCGCCCAAATAGTCAGTAATCGTTATCTTAGTAAACGGTACCTTAACAGCGTGAGGTGTGCAAATGCACGATTACCCTGCGTCAATATTTTCAATATTTTGACAGTGAGCTTGAGCAAGCAGAGTGTACTTGCACAAAGACCTCGCTGTCGCTCAGGTGTTAGGCACCGATCTGTAAGTAGTATACAGACCTTTTCTGTTAGGTGTCGTGGATAGTCGTTCAATTTCATCACTGTTTTCACATTTCTTATTTTAATTTTTCGTATTTACCGCTTTGTTAATTTTATTTCCCTGTTTTCAACACTTTTCATATATTTTATTGGCAGCTCCGTGTTGTAGCTCACATACCTTCCACTCCATTTTGATTTTGTATTCCATTCATATTAGATGTTGTGAGGTTTGAACTAAAACTTAAGCAACTTTTACTATTTTTATCCAGGACTGTATGAAATCGCTTCAGTTTTTAAGCAGTTGAATTTTGAATTTCAAAATATTCTTTTGACATTGCTTTTAATACGCGGTAAAACAAGTTTAGTAAAAAATGGTTCTCCGTCTTTATGTATAAAAAATCTTGTTTCATGTACGTGTAATAAAACAGTCTTGCGACCAAAGTAATCGACAATAGGAAAATTTACTAGAACAATGACCAATAACATGTGGGCAAAAATTACGACCCGCAATTTAATTTAAACAATTAAAAAACTCCCTATGACCATCCATTAATAAAACGCTAAGCTGAAGTGTCGTAATTAATTACGGATTGCAAGTTTCACTTCAAATCTTTGGCAACAAAGCGTTCCACATCGCTGTAAACTTTCTTACACAGAGCAGCATGCTGAAAATGACATTCCTAGGGCTAGGAGAATTTAAATTGCTCACTCTTCGAAATAGCCAATAAACTTGGGAGCTGTGTATATTTCCGTCAAGCCTTATTAAAATCGGTTCTCATATATTATGTGTTCCTTTTTAATTATGCAATTACCCGAAGTGTTGTTCGGATATTGCTGATATTAATTCAAAATTCCAGGAATGTTTAATAACATCGGAATTCTGTATAATATTATTTACGGAAATTAAAAAGGCAAACTTTTATCGAATTCTTCTCTAGCGTTTATGAAGTCTCTTTGCCTACCAAACATTTTTTGCAATAAGAACTTGCATATTATAATAAAAACTTTCACTTAACGTAATCAATACGTCTATTCGATGAAATTGTATAACTGATGAGGTTACAAATTATATTATCTTATAAGAGAGTTATACCGGGGATAAATGCAAAGACCTTAGCTTAATCAAGCTGCTCTAGAGACAATTAGAAAGGCACAAAAGCTTCTATCTCCATATCTTGCAACAATGGATAGACTGAAGCAGTTATCTCTGATACAAAGTCCCACTGCGCACGGGTTTGTTTTGAAAGGCACGTCTGTATTCTAGACTATCGTTATTCAACCCAGAAAGAATAGTCTCTTAATTAAGATAATTAAATGGTTTTTACGCTTACCCTAAAGATAATTTCTTAAGACGCCCATATAAGTTTTGCCATGAATGCCCGTCATTAAACGTTTTGTTTACATGTTGTTCACTTTGTTTCTCAGCTCTAGTACTTCGCTCGGTCATAAAAGCAACTTAATTAGTTTAAAATTAATCAGAGCATAAAGTTATCTGCCTCGCGCTCTCTACTATCTTAAATGAATATTTTACGACGTTTTTCTTTTCTGTAATGTAACGTAATAAAGCCAAACTTATTACACGATAAAATCTAATGCTCATTGTTAGATACTTTGCGGTCTCATCTCGTCTTATCTGGAATTAATGACAGTGCTTTTATAACATCCTTAAATTGATTGTCCTTCTTCAGACCTATTATCAGAATTTGTTATTGAGTAAGTGCTTATAGGTTATTTTTATAGTGTCACTTGCGTAATAGAAATCGGTAAGCAATAGAATATTTTGTGCTTTTCAAACAGAAAAGTAATAAACTAAAATTATGTGAAGTATAACTTAATTATAAGGTGAGGAAGAACGCATATTTTTTGAAAGCCAAGGAATATCAACTACGAACAAAATATTGGCTCGTATAATTACCACTAGATTAGAAAGGAAACTGGACTCAACCAAGGGAGCAAGCTGGATTCCGCTCTGGCTGTGGAATAAATGACCATTTGCGATGTATTAAAATTCTGATCAAAAAATAATTAAATATAGCAACCCCTAGTTCTGATATTTGTTGACTTCCCGAAGATAGTCGACACTCTAGTAATAACTGCCATTTTACGAACACTAAAAGAATGCAGAATCGATTATCGATATACCAACACTGTTCACCAAATATAGAAAAATGCCACAACAACTGTAAATCTTTATAAAACCACCAACCAAATAAAGATCAACGGAGGAATTAAACAAGAAGACACTTTATCTCCAAAAATATTTATTACATTTCTAAAACATACATTGAAAATGAGAGAGTGGGAAAATATGGGAGTTATTATTAACGGAGAAAAATTAGGTCATCTCCGTTTTGCAGGTGACATAGTTCTAAAAGCGGATAACTATAAAGAAGTCATTGAAATTTACGTAAAACTACAAAGACAGCAGTGGGCAGGCCATGTAATAAGGATGAAAAGCACAAGAAGTCTCAAAACAGCGCTCGACGGGAGTATGGAAGGAAAAAGACCAATAACCAGGCTGCGGAAAAGATGGGAAGATGAGGTTGCCGAATACGCAAGAAACGTCTTGAGCACCAAAATTTAAAAAACGTATGCACTAGACAGAAAAAAGGAGGTGGAGGCAGAAGATGGAAAAGGTCAAAGCCCGATTCGGGCTGTAGCGGCATATGAGAGAGAGAGAGAGAGAGAGAGAGAGAGAGAAAGAGAGAGTAAAAAAGGCCAGTGAAATGTTATGGAAGTTGCAGCAAACGACACAAACGGTTGGTTTAAAAATCAGTTATGACAAAACGAAGGTGATGACTAAACTAGTATTTAGCAAACCGATGAAACTCGAAAATATGGGGAGGTCACGTAGCAAGATTAAAGGACGGTAGATAGCTAAATAAAATTGTTGAGCAGCGACCAAGTGCCCATAAACGTGGACACACCCCGTCCCCCCTTTTCACCTTCCTCTTCCCCTCACCCGAATATTTGAAGCAGTCGCCCGCTTTTATGATATTTTGTGTTTTTTAGTTTCAGCCAATGTTGATCCATTGATATATCAAAATCGATTTTTTACGTCCTGTAGACCTTTGGCTGATAGCCGTATGGTTGCAATCACTCAGTTAAACTGTTCAGGTAAACGACTAAAAGGAAACATCTCAGTGATGTTTTCTCACTGCCAAGTTGTTCTTATTGTCATTTAACATGCTCATACCAATTTTGAAACTGAAATTTGTAAATTAAAAACAAAACAGAAAATTGACGGAGGCGGGAGCAATGAAGGGTAATACGAAGACATGTTTTACGCAGATCAGCTATTATGTATGCGTAGAATACGAATTTAAGGTTCTTTTTTGAGCGCGTCTAATTTGACATAGAGCACTACCCCTTCCCTCGCCAGTTTTTTATGAATCAAACTAATTTTTTTGGCGTATCTTTTATTACAATTACCAATCTTTGAACTAAATTTGGTTTTTGTTGTCTTGTTATCTAGTGTGTTTCTTGATGAGTGGAAAATTTTAAAACTTTCTAGAAAAATTTTTAAAATTTACACAAATTTTTAAAATTTACACAAATTTTGAAAATTTTCAAAAATTTCAACGTTTTTAAATCTTCAAATTTCAGAGAAATTTTCACATTTTAAAAATTGTTAATGCATCCAAACAACTTTAAAATTATAGAATTAAACGAATAAATAACTTTGTAATTAGAAAATACTAAAAAATAAACAATTTTTATTTTATTTAAATTTTCATATATTTCAAAATTTTCACTCTTAATAATTCTTAGTTTTCAAGTTTCAGAGATTTTAAAATTTTTTTAAAATTTAAAATTTGAAGATTTTCAAAAATTTTCAAATTCTTCAGATTTTACATTATTTTATAGAAATTTGAGAATTTTACAAAACAAAAAACAAAATCTTCAAAATTTTAAATTTTAAAGAATAAGTAATGTTTACAATAAGAGAATACTAGCAATCCACAAATTTAAGAATTTTTATACAATTTGAAATAATTTTGTAATTGTTTTATATACCCAAAAAATTTCATTATTCGTATATTTTTAAAGCAAACATTGAAAATTTCAAAAAGTTTCGAAATTTTCAAAATTTTTTTTAAAACTTTAAAATGTCGACAAATGTATGAAATTAGTTACAATTAACAAAACTTTTACACTTAGAAAAATGGCATTTTTAAATTTCTAACAAAAATTTTTTAAATTTTCCTAATTTGATAATTTTCAAAAATTTAAAAATTTTCTCTTATCTCTTTTTTAATAGTTTTAAAAATTTCAACAAATGCGATGAACGTCTCGTGGCGGTTGCCTGACAGTTTCTTTTCTTATTTTACATGTATCTACACGCCTACTTTACCTCTCTATACATTCAAATTTCACTTACAGATTATGTAGTTGTTTATTATGTTTAGACAATTTCAACATGTTCAACCTACTCATTATTGTGTTATTCAAATCAACATTAATTTGCTGTGCAAATATGCTTTAGTTAAAAGCAAAACAAACATCGTGATTTCTGTAACAACAAACACCAACACTGTTACAGCAAAATATTACTGCAGGCTATTATTTAAATGTATGGCCTACTTTATGCTTATAGTTGACAGTTAAATGCAATTTTCTGGAAATTCTTCTTATACAATTTTGAAATCAAGCAAAAAACAAGTTGGTTTGATGGTACAAAAAACTATGTACGTTACAGGATATTTCAACTTAAAAAAACTAAATAATGTAAAAAACTGTTTATAAAATAATTGAAGGGCGACACTTAGAGTACTCACCCTGTATATATCAATGTGAATCAACACATGAAACATGAACGACAGAAACATTTGGCGACTGTTCAAGCAATGTCCCAGCTATAAATTTAAAAGTTAAATGAGGTAGCCAATAAAAGTCATCAATAAAACTCCATTAACATGCAGAAACGAGATTAAATACGACCAGTATTGATGGAACCATCAAAATATCAAATAATTTAACGGCGAACTATGGTAGCTGCAATTACAAGGCTGATTTAATTTGGAAACCTGCGCTATCGTTGAAATCCATGGAATCAATCATGATTTGACAAGTTTGTGCTAAATGCATGTCCAGAAGTTATATATATGTGACAGACCAATCTGTATGCAAATTAATGCAAATTTTCAAAATCGCTGTCTCGATATTGCCCACGAATATTATGTAACCCCGACCCTCTAGGGAATGACAAAGTGTTTAGATTTGTCATTAATGTAATAGGGATCTCCCTTTAAGTGCCTCCAGACACCGTAGATTAATTAGGAAATTGCTGTATTATAAAGACCACCGGAAGCAATGAACTGGACAATATAATGAAAATACAGAAGAGATTAAATTTAAAACAAATGTTTAGTGGCACTGTCGTCAAAGACAAAAGGACATGTGAAGCAAGGATATATTATATGTATATAAAACGGGTGTCCAGAAAGTCTTTCAGTCAGGGCGGCTATGGATTGTATAACGTATGTCTTTTATTCAGTTATATTTAGTCAATTTAAATTAAAAGGTTTTTATTTTGAATTATTTACTTTCTGCATATTTCTTGTTATAAAATGTTTACGCAAGAACAAAAAACCTTTAACGACCCGCATTTTACAAACATGACCCTTGAAAGCAATCGATGTCTTCTAAGATAGCATCAGTTGCTTGAAAGTTGCAGGTAGATATTCATCATACTCAACCCGGAAAATCGATTTTCAAACTGACATTGAGACTCAAAGTGACGTGGATCCTTCAACTGTTTCGTGTTTGCCATCTTATGATGCAAATACCTCGTGGAAATAAATCGGTTAAAATTGCTAAACATCTGGTATAAATTTGCTTCTTGGGAGTTGCATCAACTTTAGCTACAATAATAGCGTTAAAATGTTAAAGGACAGAACATTATGCAGGAACGGATCATAAAGCTTTCACCGTAAGTGTTTTTCAGTTGCTTTTACACACATACTCAGTGTGGGCGGCGTTGTATGAAAGTGAATTTATGACAAACCTGGACATTTCCTCTTCAGCTTTTTCAGAAGCTTGAAGTCAGTTTGATATTCATGTAAAAAATCCCGGTATTATCAAACCGTCATTTAAGCTGACATATTTATTGTAAAATACTTCTATCCATATTTTGGTTCTTATAAAGCCTTTACTTTAGAATCAGTTATTAAAATATTCCTCTAAAAATGGGCACCTATTAGTGATGAACATTTACTTTACAGAACGAAAATAAAAAAGATTTTTAGGCAGCCTTTAATAACAAATTGCTAGAATAAAATTTAGATGGTCCCAAGTAGAAATATAGTTAAGGAAGCCATTTAAAGTTTAAAAGCTACTCTTAACTATATGCAAAGCATCAAGTATGTTTCTTATACTGTAATGGCCCACATGGTCGTAAAAGTTGATAGACTGAAAGCAGCTTGAAATATATTTTTAACGTTAGCATCAAGACTGAAAAATAAATATTAAATAAGTAAAAAACGTAAAATATAATCGTAGTTTGTACTACATTTTTTACGTAATCTATGTTTAGACAATGATGTTTATTAGAAACTTAAACTTTCTAGACATGGTTACAGGTCAATTTTTAGGTTTACTCATGGTGGATAGGTGACCCCTTGTTATATATATATGTATACATATGAAAAATGCAGAAACTGTGCAGGTGCTGAGTACTACTTAGGGTAAATAACGCTTTCTAATTCTCACCGCGAGATATTGACTCCAGTCTTCCTCACTCGGCAATTCATTCAAACCGATTCCCAATTTATCTAGCCATAAACAATAGTAAGCTGTGCTTCGCTCTGATAAGCTGAGGAACGACCAGAGCCTAGGTAAACAACCCAACGTCCGTTGCTTTCAAGAATTTATGTATATCCAACTAGGAAACGTCCGACGGCTTTCAACAGGAGGCTTTTCATAAGAGCGTGTTTACATTAACATCATTACCACAATAAAAATGAACGTGGAAGAATAAGCACCGTGATTTAAAGACATGAAAGGATAAGTCGTGCACAGTTGCGAAGCAAATAAAAATTTCCATCAAGAAGGCAGGAATGTAATAACCCCCGTTTGCTCATTGTGCTGTGGCATTGTGAAAAATTTTCATCACTTTAATGTTGCAGATGCTTTGTCGGTCTGCTTTTTTGCTCAAAATAACTACAAAGCCACTTATGCAATTGAAAGCACGAACTTCGCGACGTCAGCAGCAATATTACAAACGCAAAAAGTATGTTGATGAATATACACTGTGACCACTAATTTAACGGCAGAAACATTTCTTCAAAGCTAAAATATAAAAGTAGAAATATCGCATACATATTCAAATGCAATACCATTTTGTCGACCCACATTTTCCATCAATTTTACAGAAACTGACATGATGATAGTTGATACTCTCTTTAATGTTTTATTAACAAGCAAGATAGTACAAACATTGCAAGTGCGATTATTAATTGTATGCATGTATTAACTAAATACTATTAAAGAATGAGGATAGACAAAAAATTTAAATCGTAAATAACAAACAGAAAGGAGAAAAGAATTAGGCCGAGAGAAAAGCGTAAAAACAAAATTAATATATTTGAACTAAAAGAAAGAAAGGTTTTCAACGTATTACAGAACAGTACAGCTCTTGAATCATCGTCATACGATTATTCTCAGGTAACCGCCCGCTGCTTTTGACCCATTGCTGAATTGCTGATGATTGCTTGCTCGACTTGTTTGAGTAAGCAGTCTAAATAAAACCTCTGCGACGATTATTGCAATAACTGCTTGTTCCTTCATGCCGACTTCGAAACCGGACGTTTGGGCGACGCCGATTGGGCGCAGTTACGTTCGAGCGCAGGGACGTTTCGAGGCTTAGACGTTTGGGTGTAGGGTCGTTTGGGCGCAGGTACGTTTGGGCTCAGGGACGATTAGCGCAGGGACGTTTGGGCGTAAAGACATTTAGGCACAAGGACGTTAAGACGCACGACGTTTGAGCGCAGGTACGTTTGAGCGAAAATACGTTTGCGCGCAGGGAGGTTTGGATCTAGAAACGTATATGCGCAGGAAATTTCGGGTGCAGGAACGTGTAGGCGCAGGGATATTTGAGCGCAGGGACGTTTGGACGCAGGTACGTTTGGACGCAGGTACGTCTAGGCGCAAATACGTTTTGGCGTAAGGTGTTTGGATCCAGAAATGTTTGAAGGCAGGAACGTTACGGCGCGAGCCATTTGAACGCAACCGTGATCTATTGTAGGTTATTTTATAGAAAATTTAATATTTGTGTTAAAATCGTTAACTTTTCCAATTTAAAATACAAAATTGTTGAATGTTAAATAGGGGACAATTTTAACAACAATGTTAAGTAGGGTTTAAAAATTTTTTAATTAAAAAAATATTTTGCGTCAAATAAGTGGTTAATTTCGCTAATTATATTTACGTAAAAATTGTGAGTCTTATGTTAATAGTAATAAGTATTTGAGTGGCTAATAAAATGCTAATTAATTAAAGAGAAACACATAACCATATAATTTCCTTTATTGCACCGAAACGTCTTTGCGCCTAAACGTCACTGCGGCCAAACGACCCCGCGTCCAAATATCCCAGCGCTCGAACGTACCGGCGTCTAAACGACAGCGTCAAAACGTCCTATATTGTGTCAAGCTTGTTAATAAATTAAAACAAGAAAAGAAATGTATGCCGAGCACACAAATTTCACGTTGAACTTCTTAGCTTGTTCTCACTAAAAATGTATTTTGAATTGTACGATTAAACAGAAAAACGAAGAGGGTTATTTCATGTTCTAGTTAGTTCGAGTGAGTTACATTGAAACTTTTGCCAGGCTGGCTGAGCCGCCTAACAGGGATTCCTCGTGCCAGCAGGGCTTAACCGGTCTGACAGAGTTAAAGACAGCCGACGGAACTGAAATGTCAAATAATGTTACAAATAAACTTACAAAAACACCAACTTATAAAAACGAGATCGCGCCAAATTTTGCGGCAGACATTTTCCAAGCCAAATGTAGATAGCGATAAAATGGGATGGCCAGCCCTTTTTTGAATTTTGTCTATCTCATCTTCTGAATTTTCCAGGCCGGGCCTGAAAATTTCTTTATTTGCCCACTTCTAGTAGTTAGCATGCGATTTTCGAACTCCTATTAAAGACTTTTCGACTCACCGCTGACCCGACGGATGCTTATAGAATGCATATGGTTGCTAAATAACCACGTACAGAACAGTTCTATACAAGATTTGCAAAGTTGTAGATTAAATGATGCATGCAGTGGCGATGCGCATTATAATAAATAGCTGTTGTAACTGTTGTTTGATGGTGTATAAAATTTTATAGGTTCCAACAATAATGAACAATAATTCTGTAACAATAATTCCACGCAAGCTGTTGAAATAAATTGCTGCGCAACTCACCGCCGCCTTGAAGTGGCCCCGCTCAGGTTAACGTATGTGATTTTTACATAGTTATAGGCACCGGCCGCATGTTTTGCATGCTTCCTTCTCGGAATTTGTTTTCGTAATGACGGCTAGTAGCAGATTATGTTCCAACAATACAAACAAATAGTGTTAACTTAAGTTTTGTATTTGTATCAAAAACTGCACTGAGCCGATACATACTACTGTGCATACATATATGAGCCTTATATAATCGACCTGTAAAATTGGCTTTGCGTATGGGGTGTCGTCGCCGCGACAAGGTGAGACTGATAGAAGGAGTCTCAATTTATTATACAGATTGCCGAGGAGTCATAATATAATAAGGTTTACAATTTAATTTTTAATTGCAACAATATTTAGAGCGGTCAGTTGTCCCCTGTTTTTACCGTTTGTAATCCGAAAGATATTTTAGCAAAACATTCAAAATTCGATTTTTCTGTTATTAAGAAAACGGAGTCGCTGTACTGGCAACTGTGGCCCTATCTTACAAGTCACAGTTCGTGCGAAAAATGTTGATACAAAATTATAAACACAGTTTTGAATACAATAAGACAATTTCTGACAGAAAAGTCCAGACAAAGTGCTGCTCATTATTTAGGTTTACCTATTAAGCTCTCAGTCATAATTCATTTTTAATAACCACATTATAAAAATTTTGATTCTTACACTTATCTTTCTTGCAGGTAAGGCTACAAATCTACTGTGTGAGATTCGTCGTCGTTTTACGCAGAAAATGAATTCAAAGGTATATAATTATTAAACGAAGGTGGCGTTACAGAAAATCGTAAGTATTATGTGAATTTCAATATAGTTTTAGGTAGAGTACCTGAAAGAAAATGTAATTTAAGGTTGAAATGGAATTTTCTATCTATAGTCCACAAAATGTATTCCCGCATTACCACAACTGTCACGTTCCGTAAAAGTTACTTTTCTGACTTCATGAATCTCTAGCAGATTCGCAAAACATAATTTGCAAAAATCACGTATTCCGTTAATACGGCAATGCTGTAACAGCGAATTTTTCTTTTCTGTTAAGCCAAACTCTAATGGCTACCAAAAGCGGAGACGTGACGTTTTTCCGAAATATTTTAAACAAAGCAATTCATGTTTTTAAATTATTATCCAAGATTTACATAATTTATCTCCTCAATTTAATACTTAAATGGATTTCCATCATTTTTAGATTTCGGATTAAACGTTTTAACTGGGGCAAAGGAAAAAGTTTCAACCAAGTAATTTACACAAATTCGTATTCAAGCAATGGGACTACTCCAGAATTAGGGAAACGACAAATTCATTTGTTGAAGGTCTTGTATCCAAAACTCGCTTAATTTAAATTGAATATTGACTCAGTGTGTTATTAGGTATATTTCCACCAATTAAATGTTGAACGGGATTAGCGGGCGTTACAGTGTCACTTCTGTGTAGGAACGTCGTTCATTTGAATATCACGATCCTTTACCGGTTCGCATTTAGCTCGAGTACACTTTGAATTTACTTCCTACTGTACTCTTCTCTCTACTTAATTTAGATTGGTAATGGAATACACTTGCCGGTGGATTTGTCAAATTTATACACGGTCTAGTGAATTTCCGTGTTAACAAGAGAGGGTGCTAAACACTATCACTAATGTACTATTTCAGGAACGGAGTCAAGATGTTGATAAAATTTCCAAATCTTGACATAATTTTTTAAAGTCTATCTCTTAATTAATTTTTGATACACCCCTTCGTTCCAAACTTCTACTTCTGCTAAAATTTCAATCTTGCATATTTTTATGAAATCAATACTTTAATACAGGAGTACAAAAAAGAAAACAAGAAACTTATTTTACGTGTAATAACCACAACCTTACTTAAAAAAGATATAATTATTTAGTTTACAGTTTATAGACTGAAATTGAAATATTCCAAAAAAACTTTGATAGCCAGAGGGGGTATAAGGAATAAACAACTAAGAACAGCAAAAAAATTAAACTAGCAGTCTGAAACTTGCGAAGATTGTGCAGCGGAAAAAAATAGGACTACAAAAAGAGTTGAAGAGTGTCGATGTTATGCTGGAAAAAAAACTGTTTCTTAGTATAATACTGATAGTGCGCAAAAGCTATGGTAAGTAATCCTTATTCTTCATATCTTTTTGACAATATCAGCAATATAAGGAATGCCAAAATAGAACTGATTCTAAAAGCAGGAGATTTCGCATACAAACAGAATTATCAAAAGGAAAACAATATCTTTTATCTATGATTCTTCATAGAATTGATATTACATAACTCCTCCATGTCAAGAATCTTAAAGATGTAAAACAACACTTAAGTTTTGCATTGTAGCAGAGATGTACTTGGTTAATTACACTGGTCAACAAAGGTTTTTTTTGTTACACTTTAATACGTGTACCGTATGTACTTTTTCATGCTGAATCTGAAAACATTTTCAATTTTTTCTACCACGTCAGAACAAATTTTCAATAATAGTTGTCTCCTAAAATTTATTAATTTTTTACTGGATTTGACATTTTCTGTTTTACCGCATTGATGTTAAATAATGAAAGAAATCTTGTGTTGCCTGATTTGTTTGAACAGGTTTGAACAAGTTTTGGCATGTTTTCATCTTTGCTTACCCATCATATTTCGGAAATTTGTAGATATGCGATCATACGGGTATATAAAAAGGTACAAAAGGATTATTACGAGTACAATATTAAAATTGAATTGAGTCAGCTTGATAATCTGTTGTGTTTTATATTGACAATGAATAGAAAAATCGTACTACTACTACTTTGGTGTTGAAATTAAAAATTAAGTCAAATCTTGGACTCTTAAAACTTGCTGTGCGCGTTGTGCTGTTACACTAAGAAGCTGATTGAATGACAAGACCACTGCTATGCCGTTTGCGGTTTCTATGATTTGGAATTAGCAAACGGACCATACGACGAACTACTACTTTTGCTGCACTAAAATCTTCGGGTTTTCTGGCAAAAATAGAAAAAAAATTGCTTATCCCAGTTTGCCTTCTGCTACTCGTCCAGTACTCATTTGACAGCCTTTCCGGTACCAACATGTCCAAACGTTTTAAAAGAAGAACAAGTTAATACAGAAACAAAAGGAGCAACTGAAGAACTGTCAAACAATAATGAGGAATTGTTACCATGTCAAGACGACAAACCTCATTTGATAACTCAATTAGAACTAATTGACCTGATTCGAGATTGAATTTGTCAAAAACTCAAGCGGCGATACTAGGATCAAGATTACAAGGATGGAAGTTGTTAACTTCAGATACGCGTATTTCAGTATATCGTAATTGTTAGAAACAATTGCACAGTATTTCTCAACTAAAAAAGTCTTTCCTTCTGCAATAATATTGACAATTAAATGCTTGCATTAGGCTAGGAACACAATGCAGAAGAATGGCATCTATAGATCTATGCTTTAAAACTGAGCTTGAAAGCTGTTCTTCTACACAATGCAAATAATTGCCCTTCCGTCCCTGTTGGATATGACGTTCCCATAAAGGCATTCTATGCAAATATGGTATGCCTTCTGGACAAAATTAATTACAGAAAGTATAAATGGTACATCAGTGCTGATTTAAAAATTGTGGCAATTCTACTTGATTTACATCTTGGATACAGCAAGCATTGTTGTTTCATGTGAGTGCGACAGCTGAATAAGGAATTATCATTAAATTGTCAAACAATGGCCACCAACAGAGCAGCATATTCCTGGACAAAAGAACATAATTCATCCGGCGCTAGTTAAGCGTCACAAAACATTCTTGCCCCCGCCCGTTGCATATAAAATTGGGTTAGATGAAAAACTTTGTTAAAGCCATAAACAAAGATCAATATCTTAAACAAAAATTTTCCACTATCATTGATGCAAAATTTGATTTCAGCACTCCCAGAAGGTGAAGAGTCAATTTTGAAAAGATCTGATCCGACTTCATCGAGCGTTGTTACGTGTTCCAAATATTTTACGGTTTTTGGAGAAATTCGAATTTATCTTGTAGTGAACTTGAGTATACAATACTATCATCAAAATATACTAGGGTTAATCCTGTTTGGTGGTATTGATGGCACTCTGGAAAGTTGCGGGGGCATTTTTTAAACCAAATGGAGTCTTTTTAATTTAAAAATAATCTTCTTTTGTAGAGAAGGTCAATTCTGATCTGATAAAAAGCAGAAGTTAGGTGGAGGGTAGTGAAGTAGTTAGCTCTACCTAAATTATCTAATACTGTTTCTATTTGAGGTACTGAAAATTTGTCGTTGATAGTCTGTTGGTTGAGTTATCTATAGTCTATAACTATTTGCCACTTCTATATACCAAAGACGTTGCATTTCTTAGCGACTATCCAAATCGTAAAATTATAGGGTGATTCACTGTACTGTTGCTTTATCGGTTCGAATGTGCATCCATTGATAATAATTGATATTTGCGGCTAAATTGGCTAGTAGGTCAGTGTTAATATAGAATAGCTACTTTTGCGACTAAATTGTAGTGAGTGGTCCCGTGAGACATAATAATTTTGAAAGGGTGTTTAAATATTGATTCTGGAAAATTAGCATTTGCGCATTTGAGTGACAGTACGGTGCGTGAACTTTTTGCGTCTAATAATAATTTATAGTTAGTTTCTGGTATTATTATATATGGTAAGTTTGATCTGGGTTTAATTGAAAATAATTCGGCCGAAACTGAAAATTTACGGCATCATAAACGTCTGCGATATACAATTCTTGTCAGTGGAAATTCTTACGCTGATTTGATTGCTGGATATAATTGTTGGGTCTAAAATTTTAGTTAAAGTTTGAATTAAATGATCGCTGAGGATGAGGCCCTTTTAATTGTTGCGAAGAAGAAGAAAGTTTTTGTATAGTGCTTGTTTGCATCGGTTTGGGTCTCTTTGTGGGTTGAAAATTACGTTTCGGAGTTAACATGATTTATCCAGGTTTTCTAAACAGTTTTTGATCTTTGGAAAATAGTTTTGGGTGTTGATTTGTGTTAAGTTGATACGTAAATACGTAAATTTTAGGTTTAAAGTGTTTTTTACTGAAGAAGTAATTTTGTTTGTTGTAATAGGGTTGGTAGTAGGTTTGAAAACGGCGATGCTTTCTATTAGTCATATAACACTATTATTAAACCTGTATGGGCTTACGAAATAGAAATATGGAAAACAGCTAGTAATTTAAACAGTGAAATACTAAGACTTTTATATCAAAAGTGCTGAGAGCTATAGTAAATGCCCCCCTGGTTTGTGCCAAATGAAGGTATACGTCAGGATCTAGATATAGTTATAAAAGAAATACAAAAATTCTGTGTTTGCTAGCGCGATCGGCTTAGTTCCTTAACAATTACACATGGAGTGTCTTCCAGAAAGTAATGACGGAGAGCCCAGGTTCAAAAATTCAATCTGTCTGACTTGCCAATTTGCTTTGTATAATGTTCTTGTACATGTCAAAATGTTTAATTTTAATATGAAAACATTTCCATTGTATTGTTTTCAACTTGTTATATTCAAATCAAAATATTTACTGAATGCCACTAGATGACATAAATATTAATTAAAAAAAAATCTGATCTGACATGCTGTTTCTTAAAAATAATCTCGTATTTATAGCAAAAATATTGTTTTAAATAGTAAACTCCATACATAAAAACAATATTTGATTGAAATACAAACAGTTAACCTAACTGCTATATTCACTAAAAAAATGTTACGCAGCAAACGCATTACCCGTATTAAATTTTCAGGAAAATATGTCGTAGCTTGGCGGTTGCAGAAGTAAACAATTTTTATCTTCGCGTTTCATTTTGTGATATAATATTAGATCTGAATACGTAGCCTTCAAGCAAAATGTATCAAATTAGAATTTATGTCAACCATTCCAACAGCGTTAGTTATTCATGCAATATTGGGGTTTACATGATTACCGCTCGTATTTACAGAATTTACCCAAATCATTTATAATTATTTTCAGATTGAATACAATTTATTTGGAAATGTTTTGATATATACGTACATCAAACTTAAGGCGTTTCCAACTTATTATCAAATATTTAGATGAACATAGTATTGCTAAATCGATAAAATTCGTGTACGTTGTAAAAGATCGAATTTTCTTCGTTCAGAATGCTTAAATAGCCGAAGATAACTAAAGCAAATTTGTTCGCGACGTTAATTGCACACTGATAAAATAAACATTCTCTATTTAATTACGGTGTAATGTAAACAAACAGAAATTTCGGTTTAATTACATTTCACAGCTGTTTAATGTGAAATCATTTAGGTATACGAGACGATCTTTAAGCAATGCAAAAATTCGTGTTTGATCAGTATTCGGCACATGTTACGTTTTCTTACCAACCGTTGCAACGGTTTGACAAAAAAATTCCGTTAACTTATGTGAAAGATTTCTTTCGCAAGCTGCAGTAATAACTCAGTTGAAATTTTAATAATGGTAATTTACGCTTTCTCTTTTATCCTTCAATTATATTCGCGCAATTGTCCAGACATAAAAGCATGTTTTAAAGCGTATCCATTTTAGATGCTGGAATGGTTTTGACTAAAATTTATACTCAACGGAATTTTAAATTGATTGAATCTTTTGTGCCTTAAAGCACGAGCATAGTAGGTTACACAAATTATTTACAGTTTGCTTACTGAAGCATTGTTTGCGCAAATATGGTTAACTCGTAATTCGTGCCTTTGGGCACCCATTTGTTATATCTTCCCTTTTATTTGTTTCTCTCCACAACACTTTTTTCACTTCCTTGCTTACACGCGACGTATAGACGACGTATCGCGATGCTGAATTGAATCTATCGTCATATTTGCGTTAAAAAAATTTCTGTTAGTGTTACGTAAAGTCGTATGTTTTAGAGCATTGCCGATGAAAATAGCTTCAATTTTTATTCAAATTTTGTTTATCGGTCTGTTCTGAGGCAAGCAGAGAAATAAAAACCAGAAGCAAAAGTGGTTGTAATAAATAAGAATTTTCCTGATAAATAATTTGTTTTATAAATGAAAATTTGCAGGATAAATAAATTTGCATAAATAAAAAATTTTCTTGTATAACAAAATATTTATTTACCTGAAATGTTTATTTTTACGAGAAATGTTTTTCTTCCTTTATGATCGGTGCTACCACTGTTTACCGCATGCTGGTTCCCAATACTTGTCTTCACCTTTCTCTATGTCTCCGTCGCCATAAAGCTTCTTTTTCTTCAAAAGTTCCTATAAAACCTTCTCTCCAACCCTTATTTGGTCTATTTTTTGCCTACGCTCGCGGTGTAACCACTCCATTGTTCATTTTACGATTCGTAAGTCTCTGAGCAGGTCCATACCTCACTAACTGTATTCTTTTTATGTTTTCTACTATATCATCTTCTATTTCCGTGTGATTTCTAATTACATTATTTCCAATTCTCTCCATTCTTTAAATTTGTGCAAAAGTCCATTTCTAGTAGCCTTAGCTTTCTCTTTATTTTTTGGTAAATTGCCAAGTTGTTATGTTTTTTTTGTCCAATGCTTTTATCTCATAGATTAGTATTTAATACTCTAATGGCCCGTTTACCTTTTTTTATGAGGTCTTTAACTGTATTTTTCGCAATACCGTTTTTGTCAATTTGCTGCTCAAGGTTTTCACATCCTTTCACTATCATTTCATTGTATATTTGCAAATTCCGTTTTTGTCCTACTTTCAGGTACTGTTTTATGCATATTTATTTCCGGATGCCATTCCTTGTATTCCTTAATCAATTTGCGTAACATGTCGTGTATGCTGTCCTTATTTTGCGCTTTAAAAACTTAGTCAACTGCAAAATAAAGTCAACTCAGAGTGATATCGTCCATTTTAACTATCATTCTCCTAATTTTATTTCCCCACACTGTTAGTGCTTTGTCAATATATATTTTAAACAATGTGTGCAAGATAGCACACCATTGTCTTAACCCTTTACTCACTTTAAATCCTCCTGAAAACGTTTGTTTAAGTTTTGTTTCTGACTTTTGATCCTTGTATAAATTTCGTATTGTTCTTATCAACGTCCTCTTTATATTCGCTGTTTCTAGCGCCTCCCAAAGTTTTTCTTGCGATATTGTGTCGAACGCTTTTTTTTTGATCTACGAACACTGGATGTAATTCTCTTCCCTTAGCTATCGTTTTTTTGTGTACCCTGCTATAACGAAAAAACATTATCTACGCATACCCTTCCTCCTCCGAAGCCACTTTGTTGTTCTAATACTTGGTCTCCATATTGTTCTTTCACTCGGTTTCTTACTATTCGTCCATATACTTTACTTAGCGTACTTCTAACCGATATGCCGCTATAGTTTTTACATTTGTCTTTCTTTCCTTTTTTATGTTAAGATGTAATATGCGCGTCTGTCTAGTTTGTTGGTAATGATTCAGTCTAAAGAGTTTGTGTTCCATGTTTTATTAATTCCGCTGAAATATTTTCTGGTTCCAAGCACTTTAGTTTTTTAGAGTTTTTACTAATTTGCAAACTTCTTCTGTTTCTATGTACTCAACTTGTTCTACTATTGTTTCGTCTTCCATTTGAAGCTGTTGTTAATTTTCCGATAAAAGTTTATTGTAATATTTTTCTCATTGTTTCTGAGAAATAAGTGGCATGTTACAGCGAGTTTTTTTTTCTTGGATTCTGATGTTTGTTAAAGATTTCCATGCTTCTCCTATCGTTTTTCTCCTATGTAGGTGTATGTGTTTTTATCTCTCTGCATTTCTTCTTCTGTATTTCATTTATTTCCTTTTCCATATCTTAATTTTTTTTGCTGACTCTTGTATGCATTTCTGTTTTGGTTTTGTGTTAAAACTTTTTCTTAGTTTTTACTGCTTCTGCTATTTCAGCATTGTCTATTATATATCTTCTGATTTTCTTACTTGTTCTGTAACCTATTGTTTCTTTTGATGCTTTTTGTATAGGTTGTGTTATACGTCTAAATAAATCTTTTGTGAATCTTCCTTAATTTTTGATTTATATCATTTTTTATATAACTTACGGCTGGCATCCTGATGTTATGATGGTAGCTTGTTCTCGTTGAATTTTTTGAAATTAGGCAGGCGTGCTGATTAAGCATAGCTTAATCCGGCTTAAAGAGGAACGTAACGGATTAGGGATCTTGCTAGGTGCGGCTACGTTAAATAAAACAAAGTTTACTGTAATGGCCTCTTGACAGTGTCTTTGTATAGTGGATGGAAAAGTGCTGGGCGTTTGAAAATTTTGACATTTTACTGTTGAGAGTCCGGATGTACCAGGGCATAGTTTAGTAGTAAAACCTGTTAAACGTGGACATTTAAAACGTTTTTGGATATTGTTACTATTTACTGAGAAAGAAATAGAAAGAAATATAGGGAAGGACCAACTCCGTATGGCGGTTAAGACACTTACTAGGAAATACTGGAACAGCTGCGAACTTAGGAACAGCAAATTTTACTTGGCGTTTTCGCTCTGTTTTTGAATATTACTTAGCTCCCTCGAATTTGAGGTTAGTTTTAGAAAGAAACCAAAAGGACATCTTTTAACAACATAGAATAAGGTAGTAGCAAAAATCCTGAACGAAATAGACTTAGACAGCGCGAACTCTGCCATGGGACAGAAAACAGTGGGTAAAAATGTGTGATATCTATTGTGCAACAGTTAAAGTAAAAATATCGATATCATAATGGCAGTGAGAGGACCAGACTAAGAAAAAAAAACAAAAACCCCAAAAAAAGTAATTATGGACAATGGACATATTTAAATAAATTTACTTTTTGAGAAGTAAATACGTATGTATGGGGCGAAATTTGTCAAAAGCAGGTAGTTTTTGTTTTTACATTAATAAACATGTATACATATATTGTAATTTAGGGGTCCTAGAGGTGGAGGGTTGAGTGTAATGTGTATTAAAATGGTGCGTTTGCGTAGTTTATTAAAACAATATTTTCACTAACACTGCCATTAGTAATCTTTGCTTCCATTGCTAGATTAAATAATATTGGGACATTTTAATTTTATGTAGCTTACAGTGTATGCAGATATGGTGCAGTTAAATGAGATCCGTTGAGTATAAAACAATAATATAGTATTTGTGAACTATTAATTGATAGGAATATGCTTTCTATTTATCTCATTGTTTCGCACATTTGCACAAACATCAGATCTGTTTTACCTGAATTTAGAACTCCTTTACAAATTAATACTTTTAGCTAAATATTTTTCTTTTCTGCATTATAAGCATTGTGCACTGTGCAGCAATATGTATTTTGCGAGCTTGAGTTGAACTTTTCTTTTAATCAATGAACCACATCTTGTTTAATTAGTTTTTGCTTGTATATTTAATCATCAGCTTTTGTGAGCCTATTAATCTTATCTGTCTGCAGGAGCTTCATATAGGCTGGGCTGGTCACAATTGATCTTTTGAATACTTTCAATTCTGAATCTAACTTGGCTCTTCGTGTAACTGAACTATGATTTATACCAGCCTGCCGAGAAGTTTAGCCGCTAAACTTATCGGCGTACTGGCACACTTAGACTTGTGAAGTGGTGCACCATTTTAACGAAGAATCAATTGTGCAATTTTTTCAGAAACTCTTCCCAAACGTGACCCTTTTCCTCTTCTTCGATCCATAAATTTAAATATACGAATTTTACTTAACAGTCCTTGTACACTTGTACGCAACAATCCAGCTTGCAAGTATTTGTTAATAACTGGGCGTGCTGATAAATTGTCTAATTTAGATGAATGCTTTAAAAAAACCTTATCGTCTCGTGTTGAATGAACTATAATTAAGCTTTTCTGTATTTCACGATAATGAATACAGCCACGCAACTATTCCAATTGTTACTTGTAGCTCGTTGCTTTTTTGTATAATCTTTTCTATTTTTAGTCTCAGGTTATATTCTTTTTATTTCATTAGTAAGAGGGTGATTATTTGCGCACATATTTAATATGTTAAACATTTTTTATTAAATGGCAAATACAATGCTTTAAATCCAATTTTTATTTAAAATTCCATTACTTTTCGACGCTTTTTTTGGCTAGTTAAGCAAATTTACTTCAAAATTTTTTATGCTATTGTTTTAATTAGATTAGTATTATTATCATTATATTATTATGGTTATTATTTTTGGGTGTGTACGTCTGCGCGTCCAATAAACAGCGGCCTGCAAGACCTTTTGTTCCGTCCCTGTGTACGACTTTCAGTGAAGTAACCCGTACATGTACTCAATTACCAGAGTAACTTGGATGCTATGAATTAATGCGTAAAGCCTATCAAAGAAACTGTTAAATATTTTTGGGGGCATCTTCTTTTTTTGTTAGAAATTTGAAAAGGGTTCTATGCTTGATATTGCCCGTAACAAATATTTTACTAACACAACTTGCTATTATAGCCTATTGAGTAGATGTATTATGGCGCTACTCTCAGACTCTAAGATTTCTGTTCCAACAGTAGCATATTGGCTGTGGGAAAATACTTTGCAGTAACGTAAAATATGGGTTACTGTTTCCTCCTCCATTTCATACTGTCTACAGATTGGTTCATTACCAAGTCCCATATTATTTTACTGCTTCCTCAGTGGGCAATAACGTGTAAATGTATCTACTGTTTTTCTGAGTTGCTTAGTACTTAAGCCGAACAGCTTTTAGTGCGCCAATTTGGCTCCTTGATAAAAAGTATCAAATTTCGAAGGCCGGAAGTGCAGCTCCAGGTCCGGCTTTTCCGTAAATTTTGGCTTGTTTCTAGTTCATAATAGCGTTTCTTGCGGTTTTGTACAAACCTTCGGGCTTGGTAGGTATCCTATTTCTGCCGATTTGACCAGCTATTCATTAACACTGATCGCGTAGTGTTCGTTCTGGCAGCCGCCGGAACTTGCAAACTCATTTGGCATTCCGCACATTGTTGCTTTTAAGTTTTTTAACTACAGCTTGATTGTCACTGGAATTTCAGATGATCCTGTTGCTATGGGACCTTTTGATATTCACAGGTGCACACTCTATACCGATATATGCTCACTAATATTATCTCTTGGGTTTTTGTCCCATATTGCAGCTCCAGCACCATCTACGGATTTGGAGCCGCCTGTGTACCAGACAATAGGACTTTGAATGTGGCTGTAATACCAGCGTTTTTCCATTCCTCTTTTACAGTTATGATGACTTGATAAGGTTTAAAGGAATATTTTGGCGACATTCTGTCTTGTCCCATTTCTAAAATGGTATCACATATTCATCGTCCGAAGTTTTGCAACATATAAGTTACAAGTCTAGCATCCGCCCTAATGATCAAGTGTAAGGGCAAAAGACTGAATAGATTTTTCCTTTGGATAGCTCTAATGTTACCTGGGCAGTCGGCCTTACCGTCGGCCTAGTTTAATTTTACCTTTGTAGGAAATTTTAGGCCAGCAGATTAAAGCGCTAAATGTTACAATAACGTTTAACAATAATTGTGTACATTCAGGTAAAACCTTAGGTTTAAACCCTCAAAACGTAGTAAGCATATGCCTGAAAATCCAAAACAACATGCAAACTTTGCTAATTACTTTATCTATGTATGTAAGTTGTTGTTTTTACAGATAGCCTAAGTTCTCTGCAGCCCGTTAGTTTTCTCGTTTTTGTAAAAGGGACCAAGATTGTCCTGTCCGAATTAGCCGACAGTCCCTTTTGTCACACCACTCTTCTACAATACTCAAGGAAACCTGACAACGTCGCGTACTATGTACGGTGATTCTTCTCTAATCAGGACTACCAAATCATCCGCGTAATAGTGCATCGTATCTATGGTAATAGTAGGATTGTCGATCTGCTAGAAAATTTCTTTATTATACTCTGCGAACAGTCTTGTCCAATAAGGACAGCTATCAGGGCGTGCTCTGGTGGTGCAATGCACTTGACAGTCTGAAATCAACCTCTGGTAAATTGTTTAACAAGCCAAAAAAATAAAAAAGGTTAGCTGACTAGAAAAGGCTATGCAAAACAGAAATAGGCCAAAAACAGACAGACCCGTGGAGAACCTTTTACAACGGAATGGAAATCGCACTGCTTGTGCAACCCGACTAAAGACGCTTTACTTAAAAGACATCGGCCAGACTCAAACGCGAGGATGGTACTTTTACTACCGAACTTGAAGAGACAGCCGATGTGCTTATCAGACTGAACTGTGGCACCCAACCCATCATGGGCCAAGCATGTTGTCCCACTTCCCTCTAAAGAAAATTGAAACCTGGCAAAACGGGTCGTCAAGAGTGCTAAAGTAAGTTAAACCATCAATACTTTCGTACCATTTAAATCGCCTGGACTAAGCGGTATACTTCCAGTCCTTCGTATATTCAACACTTCTCGTGGTTCGGAGCCCACGTTAAGCTGTAGGTCCCCTATGTCTGCCTGTGCAAATTATCCATCGCCGCGCACCAACCACAGACATAGGAAAGAGGTAGCCAACGCCCAAAATACTGAGCAGTTGAAGTGAGTGTCCGAGATACTATCGTCAAAGGGCTGGTATGCAAAGGTTGTCTGCAAGGCGATGTTTTGTCACTTCTATTATGGAATGTAATAGTTGACAGCTTTCTGCATCGTCTTAACTGTGTCGGTTTCTAGACAGTATGCTACGCGGATAATACCGTCATCCTCCTAACAAGCAAATTTGAATGCATGCTCTTAGTTTAACAGAAAACTAGTGCACAGAACACTTTCCTTCGTTAAACGCTACTAAGACGGAGATGGTATTGTTTACAAAGAAAAGGCAAAGTTGACAATTTATGAATGGCCCATCTTCTTTACATATTCACTCAGACTTTTGGATGAAGTCAAATATCTGGGCGTTACATTCAACAAAAAATTGAACTAGGGGAGACATGTACAAATAAAAACCGAAAAAGCATGCACAGCCTTATGGCAGTGTCGTCAAGTTATGGGAACTGTCCTTAAGGATTGCTGTATAGTTGTACAATGCCATAATTAGACCCAAGCTCTGTTACGGTGCTTGCTTTGGTTAGGTGGAATCAGGTAACTTAGAATAGGGGACATGAAAAGACTTGCCTTTCTTAGTGCTACAGGTGCAATGTCTAAAACTCCAACGGCAACCCTAGATGTTGTCCTGGGCCTTCCCCCTTCTGGTTTCTTTGTGGAGAAAGTTGTTTCAAAAACAGAATTAGTTTTAGGGGTTTGCTGCACACAAACAGGACATTCGACCAAATGAGGACATGCACAGAATGGGACTGGTAAACAGTCACGACTATCGTGGTTGTAACCTCAGTGACGAGATGAAAGATCATAAACTATGTCACTGCCCTGCCCACTCACTCAAGAGAATCCATGTCGTGGAAGCTCTGACCGAACACTGCCATAATCAGCAACAACCAAACTTCCTTAAGTTTATCCAAAAGGTTGGTTGAGTAATGCACAAGCCGGAAAGCTACTAACTGGAGGTAGCACAATGGGCCCTTGCTGTGACTTAAGTGCGTGTAATCCGCCACCTTCTAATTCGGAATCCGGAATATATGGTAGTTGGTAAAAGTAATTTAACGTTAGAAATTGTTTTCCATTCCCACTAGAAAAAGATTTGATCAAATCGCTATTGTTTTAAACTGATGCGCTCTGGCGCACGTTGCATTTCGTTTAAATATGCTAAGCCTTAGTTGGTAACAACGTTGTTAATTTAAAAAAAATTGTTTGAATATATGGGAGTAAATGTTTTGTATGAATCTTTTGCCATTATAGGCTGCAAAGTTTTAAACAACATTGTTGCCAAATGTCACTGGCTAAGATTAATCGTTCTTTCTAGATGTGCGACATTGATGTGTTTATTTTCTCGTATATCATTTTCTGGAAATATATACAATTTACAATTTTAGTTTGTGTTGTTTAAGAAGAAATAAAATATAAACTTTAATAAATTAAGTTTATATTTAAATCCATGTCATATTAAAAAATAATCATGTAATAATTACAACGATAAATAAAAGTAAGATGAAAGAAAACGAATAACATTCTGGGAACGTTTACGGAATCATAACTATTTAGCTATTCAAGATACGGAGGTTTCACTTGTCTGCTAACAAATAATATAACGATTCGACAGCGATATTCTTCCACCCAGCTCTAACAGTTTGTGGTCACGTATATGGAACGTGTGATGGTTGTGAAATGTAGTGTGGCGGAGTGTTAGCAAGTAGAGTGTTGGTAGGGTGCGATGTGCTGTTGTGTGGATAGATTTTCAATGAAATGTTTTTTTCGTAAAATGGAAGACTGCTGATGTTCCAACAAACCGGCAAAGAGGCACTACAATCTCGTCTTATTAATATTAATACCATCTTGTGTTAATGTGGGGCGTGATTGATTTTTCAATCTTGGTCTTTTACAACATGGTCTGATATTAATTATCTTAAAGCTTAGTAATATATAACGAAACATCGTGTTTCTAAAAATACGCTAGTATAGGTTCTTTATTAAAATTCATGAACTTAAGAAAACATGCAAACATAATAACCACGAAGTTTCTACATAAATCCTATTCCGTTTTGGTGATAACACTTCGATGAAACAGCTGGATTATCCCCAACGAGCTGTGGTGAACTGTGAAATCAATAAAATGTTGTACGAGCATAAACTAGATTGTCAGATAATGTCACCGTTTCTTACTTGCTCATTTCAGGCTTAATTATATTTTTCCCTTATTTGTAGGTTAATCTAGCAGTAAATTGCCTGTCTATATTGATTCCTTACAAATACTTAATTCAAGACTTCTTCACTTTAGTTAGTTATTTTTAAAACGGCGTGACATTGATTGTCACGTTTTCGCCCCCACACTTAAAACTTCCAATTAAATTTTTCTCGTACACCAGCTACGCAAACAGAAGCCATCAAGCAGCTTTGAGCATAAATTAATTAACTGTACTGATTAGAAGAGCGAGTAGCAAATCTTAATCCAATATCAAACCTTGTGCGGTATAAGAACACATCCTTGAGACGTGGTTTAATTATACTCTTGTAATCCACTTTAAAAGTTTTATAAAAAACCTTCTCGAAGGAATAATCTCATACTTAATTCAGCATAGGTACCTTTTAAAATCGATACTATCAATTTAAGCAAGAGTGTTTTTCGTGCCGTTACTCTTCTAGAAAATTTAGAGTACGAAGAATATGTAAATTATTAAATCTTTCAGGTCGCAAGTTTTTAGAAAATACCGATATTAGTTACCGCTGTACAATCATTTTAGTAAGTAGGCCAGTTGTATGAACATGAACACTGTCCCTTTACCCCATCTGTTAATATTTTATCTTCACAACATGACAGCTGTCATTTTCATTTCATGGATTACATTTCTTCAACTTTATTGCCTCATTATTTGCAACTTTTGTTCTCCTTTGACGGCTGTCCTCTTTCTAACCGATATTATCACGTTAAGAAAAAATGTCACATTGTCCATCGTTTCTTTTTTTAAGCGTAAATGCTGTATCTAGAATGCTTTCGGTGGATATTAACAGACTTTTCATGTACAGAAAGCTATGACAATTTCGTCCTATGCCTTTTTTTCCGGCAGAATTTATTTTGCAGAATTTATTTTACGTTTATATGAGTCAAATTTATTATTAATTTTAATAATATATTGATAAGTCCATACTAAATATTACGATATATTGATTTTTATATTACGCAATGTATTTAAAAGTTCCAAAGAGAGTAAGGGGTTTTCGGTTATGCGAAAATAATCCGTGTCCACTAAGAATGGTTTTAGTTTTGTAAAATTCAGGTATTTTTCGGGTATTTATCGAATATGAGTTCTCGGCCAATTTCTACTTTAAGTCATCGTTTTATACTAAATGTTACAAAACACCGCAGAAAATACGCCAGAATTGGAAGTTATTAAGTTTAGCCATATTGTAAACAGTAGTTATAATATAAATACAGTATAACGTAAAAAGCCGGACACATGTTATTTGTCCTTTAACTCATAGAAATAATAGACATATAATAGCCGTGTAACCCAGAAGACACCAAAATTAAGTTGTCAGTTTCAGTTATGCATGAAATTATTTATTTGGGGTTGTAAAGCCAAAACGTATTTTTCGGGCAATAATGGAAAACTTTTTGACGTAAAAATATTTTTATAGACGTCAAAAAATAATTGGCGTTTTTCTATTTATTCTGTAGGCAATTTTTCCTGTTTTTTACACGAATTGATGGTCTAGCCATTGATAACGATTCCAAGCCTTCCGCCCACCTCATTGAAGTTGTTTCTGGTTTGGTTTTCCAACAGGTTTTAGGTCTGTTGCTATTCGGATCAGTTGATTATTGTCAGCTCTCTCAACATGACTGTTCCATTTTTTTCGGCATTTTTTTACAAATTTTACTACATCTGTCATGTCGCACTGCTGTCGTATGTTTTCGTTATGTATTCGGTCAATCTTTGATTTTTTAATTACAGCTCTTAAGGTGTTTATTTCTACAGTTCTTAGCACTTGCTTTGTTTTTCTGGTATCTGCGCGTGTTTAAGCTCCAGAAGATTTTTATTTCTGTCATACCACGAAGATTAACAGATACTCTTGAGCCTTGCATCGCTTGAGATTTAGCTTCGTTGTTTATGTTAAGGTCGGTTATGATTTTTATTCCTAAATATTTGAGGGACATGACTTGGTCTATTATGGTGCCCTCTTTTTCCAACTTGCAGCGTCTAGGTTTTTTAGACATTACCATAGATGTAGTCTTCTCTTTGGAAATCTCCATGTTGTTATACACTAGCGGTAGTAACGAATTTATGCAGTATGTATTTTAACTAATTTGTTGATATTTTTGTTTTACATTTGGTAGCCTAGTAGTGATCTAATTTGTTGTATTATTTTATCCGCTCTTAGATTAAATAATGTTGCAAATAGAAAACAGTCTTGTCTAATTTTAGTTGTCGTTTTTATTTGTTTGCTTTCCATATTATATCTAATATATACAGCAAACTTACCTGTATCGCCATGTACTGAAACCGGAACGTTTACGGACGATACAGCTATCTTAGCAACCCATGTCGATGAAGCGACCGCTTCGCAACAACTCCAGACACATGAAAATTTATTGCAAGGCTGGTTAAGCCCGTTGCGAATAAAAGTAAATGAAAGTAAATCAACCCATGTTACATTTACACTAAGAAGACAACAGTGCTTACCGGTTTACATTAATCATATAGTAACTGGATTTAGACAACAAATTAACATGGAAACTCCATAAAACGAAAAAAAAAGAAATGAAATGGACCTTACAATAAAAAAGATGAACTGGTTCGTCGGTAGTAAATCTCTCCTATCTCTCGAAAACAAACTCCAGACTTACAAAACGATAATCAAACTCATTTGGACATATACGTACTGGAACTTTGGGTCCGATTTAAAGATGATACGAAGATTCCAGTTTAAGTTTTAAGACAAATTGCAGATGCACCATGGTACGTAACTAACCTTACTCTACATATTGACCTAACAATTCTTCATGTACAAAAAAAGTTTTAAAAACGTTTAAATAAACATCACTATCGCTTGGAAGCTTACTCAAACTCATCTATTGACATCCTACTCGAATCACCAGCTTTCAAACTCTTCAAAAAGGAACGGTTTCGTGACCTGACAATCGACTATTGAAGTCCATAGGGCGCCTATCCTATCCTATCCTGAAGTAGCTTAAACATCTTTTAGTTGGATTCGACAAAAGGCTTTCGCTAGATCTACGTAACATATGAAAACCGGTGTGGCAAATTTGATTGCGTTTTAAATTTAGACGTACTATAAAAACATCATTCACGTGGATCTATAACAGTGGAACAGTATTGCTGATTTTCTACTTGTTAGGAAAAGAGTTCCATAGACTCCGGTTACAAAACTTTTTTTTTTAAATAAGGAAATACTTAAATTTTGGATGAATCAATACACCCAATAAAAGATAAAGTCGGGTAAATGACACACTTATAATGACAACGAAATTTTCTTAGTGAAAACAAACACTGTGCAGACTCACCCATCAATCGAGACTAGGTCTTCAATTTGTCCTTACTTAACCGCGAGGTTGCGCTCTTTATTGCGAGGAATCCTACGTAGTCCCAGGTAACTACACTGTATTGTATTTAACGTCGCTGGAGGTATGGTTTTTGTAGCGCTAGATATAAGTAGTTATTAACATGCTGAAGATGAGTTGAACAGACCTTTGTATTCTTAATACTTGCCTATGTGATAAGTTGATCGTCTTTGATTATCTTTTGTCTGGACCAACTTATTCAAGCAGCCAATTCGATGCACTTGTCATCTAGTGCCCTAATTGATGGAAATTTTACTTATGAAATTCCATTGTGTGCATTTATGGATACTGCATAGTGGCAAACACACATTGCAATTTAAAAAAAACCTTTGTTGTTCACTTTTGTTTATTCACATCCGCCTGCTCAAGCAGTTTAAGGCAGACTAACTACCTTCTCCCCGTGGGCGTGGATGTATCAAAAATTAGTAAAACGTCAAGTTGCACAGGCGCAAAAAGATTGCAATTTAAATCAATCACAATAATAAGTGCCTCCTTTCTTCTTAACTCGTACCCCTTTACTAACCGCGTGATGACTGCCTCTGAGACTAATGTTCCGAAATGTTTTCGGTCATTTGCGTCGTGAGCCTGGATACCAATTACCTTTTTGATTTAGTCAATCCAACGTCGTGGAGAGAAGCCTCGCGAACGTTTCCCACTGACTTCTTCTTCTATAATTGGGAGTTTCAAATCAGTTTGGCGTTTGACTACTCCCTGAAATAAGTAAGGATTTGTTGACTGATTGTATCGTCTAATATTAAGTACACAAAAATCAATATAACCCAACCTGAGCATATAAAGAAAATTAATACAATTTTCCTGTTGGTAATCAGAAAAGCCTCATTACACTCTCTTCAAATCTAATTTTAAAAGTTAATTTATTTTATTTCTATGGATTTTCTCGTTTAAATAGAGAAATACATGAACCGTACTTTTTTTCAACATTTGTTTGTTTAAAAAGCTGTCAACGTACCTACATGATATGACTAGTAAACGTACTATACAACAATTATAAATATCCTGACAACCGCCAACTGCCAGATAGTGAGTCTCTTCTGTATAACTACAGTATAATCTCAAGAAAATTCGCTTTACTATACTCGAAACACTTTGAATTGCTTTTAAAACTGCTGAATTTTCCGCTATCTTGCAAGTTTTATATTTTTTGTTTATGTCGGTATTGTATTGTATCTTTCCCTGAAATCGTTGGTAGAAAGCAGGTCTTATTTTTTAAGTTACATTTAAATTTACTCAAGCTTCATAATTAAGTTCAACTGTAAAATGTAATCATAAAACTCAAATGCTTATGTTATACCTGGAGCTGTAAAATAATTCGAAGTAGGGAGTTTTATGCATGAAATGAATCCGTAAATTTGTGCTATGCAAATTAAATTTAAATGTATTTGGATATTTTTTTTTAAAACAATTATTTTAATTGAATGTTGTATCAGGAAAATAGATTTCGTATACAGCATAAATATTCTAAAACTGTGTTTTTCTTTTTACGTGAAATAAAATCAGCATAACGAAATTCTTTATTAATTAAAATATCTTGCAGTTGTTGTGTTTACTAATCATTTAAGATGAGTTGTAATAAATATTCAAAATCCGAAAGGTTTCTATTTTCTATTTTGCCCATTTTTAAATTGATTAGATCGTGTATATTCAGTTTCAGTTTTCAGCAGTAATACTTTATAACTCGATTTGACTGGCAAAAATATTAGAGTAACCTTTTAGCACTGTATTACTAATGCTGACATCCTACTGAAAAATGAGATAGAGGTCGAGTGTCGTGCAATCGAGAGTACAATAGTAAATTATGTTCTTCACTTTACTTCTTTTAGTGACCGGAATTGTCATTAAATCACTAATGATGTGACGTGACAATAGACAAATTGTCGTCCTGCTTTCCTGAAAGGATGTATGCCGGAATAATGGACGGCCTTGTCTCTTCCTCTTTAGTTAATGCAATCTCAAAAAAGATCCGAGAAGGGACTATAAGGCAAATAAATAAGCACAAAAACTGAGAACTAAATGGCGCTAACAAAATTTCCAAAACTATTTGCAGCAAGAAGAAAAACTTTTCCGCAACTAAAAGAATGCATCGCTTTCATCTAAGTTTGTCAATTTTTCACGTAAATGAACATGGAATAGTTTTTGTTAATCTGTGGTAGCGCGAGCAAACTTTTTTATATGTTACTTTTAATCCGACTACAGCTTGAAAACAGTAGCTATTATGTCTCCTTTCACTTGGGGGGATATAAATAGAATACAAGAAAAGCTGTGCATTTTTTATAAATCCTACTTTCTTAGCTGCTATAAAACAAACTATAAAGGGGCAAAGTTAATAAAGTATTTAAAAATTTTACGCCGAGTTTGCAGCGTTATTAATAAAAAAAGATATTACCCATAAAAATTATAATACAAGCAGAGGACAAAAACTTCAGAGAAGCAGGCGGGCTCGTTTCCCATTCATAACCACATAACGTTTTAATAGATCGTAAACTAAGAAGTAGTAAATTTTCATACAAATTGCTATTAACTAATATTAATACATGGGATCTTTGCAGGAATTTTTTTTTGGTATTGAGACAAAAAAAGCGTTCAAAATCAGCAATAAAATTTTTTCCATCAAATCTGATATAATATAGAGGTCTTTTGACATCTCGAAGAAAACAGCTGCTAATATGAATCCACCTGCCACGAGGGTAGATTCGCGAAATCTTTTTACACGCCTTGATCTTGTCAATATATAATAAAAAATACAATAACAGGCTCATCTACAAATAAGTCTAAATCCCTGGCGAAGTATCGGGTATGACAAGCTCGCAGCATGATGCAGATGAAGCAGAAGCAAAAGGAACCAAAATGGGAAATATAGATTTACGGATATATCTCTGAATCTCGACGGCTGGAAACTTCATAAATATACGCAACAAATCCATACATCTTTCAAATGTATATTTAGTAGCCGCGGGTATTTTATGCGAATACTTTTAGTTTTTGCTTCTGTGCGATAAAGAAGCATTTTTCGGTCAGAGGAACTTAATTAAATTATACACGATTATCTTACATTTAATTTTAATTAAAGGAGCTTAAAAATCGTTCATTCCATCAGACAATGTAATACGGGAATTATGAACGAGCTTTTAGAGATTTTAAATTTTTTAAATGAGATTATTACTGCCACGAACATAGCAAGGTTAATTTGCTTTGATAAACGTAAAATAAAAGGAATGCCAGTTTTTGCTGAAAATCTACCAAACTCGCAGTTTTAAAAAGTTGTGCAAGAAACCGCAAAAAGTTGGCTTCCCAGTTGAAACCGTACTTTTTAAAACTAGTGTGCTGTGCAGGGTGTTCAAAAATTGGATCAGGCAATTTAAGAGCGTATGGTATTCACTAAAACAAGTACAAAAATCTTACTACATACTTGTTCGCAAACTAACCCGTTCTAAAGATGCCGGCGCACTTTTTGTTTTGAGAATGTACAATCTCCTTTTCAAAATAAATTCCTCCGAAGCAGGCTTTTTAATTGGCCTTCTTCTCTGGGCAGATATAATAGCTGTAATGATCGTGGGACAAACCATCCTCTCTCGATTTTTACAACATTTGTCCCCATTCATATGGAGATTTGCAACTGTAATATAATTAGTAGTATCAAATCCGTCCATTTGTTGCTGTTTACTGGAAATAGTTTGGTTTTTTGTCGTTATTAATGTTTTCATTGTCATCATTCGTGGCTTCCTTGTCGGGATGAGCGATTTTGATGTCGACGTTGATTATTTCGGTGTCATTAACATCGATTGTTATCGTCATTAACATGTCCTGGTTGTTGTTGAATTTTTTCTTCTTCGTGATCTTCTGCTTTATGACCCAATACCTCGTGGTTTGAGCTTTTATTACATTGCAGTACTGTTTCTAAATCAATCTTCCTCATTTTGTAAATTAGAGAATTTTTACAGTATCGCCCCATAAAGCCATTTCTTTGGAAGTTTTAGAATTTAGTGGACGTCAACCAAAAAATCTTTAAAATGGTCGAGATACTTTAAAATAAACTTGTACGGTCGTTTGCATGCCTATTCGTATCCATCATGCGTTCTGGGTACATGACTAAAACCACAACGCGTTGTGAGTAGAAACATCGGCCACCTGTGATTCTTCTAATTATATGGTTTTACTCACTGGAACTATTGTTATCTACTAAAACTTAGTTGTGTCTTGTGGTAATGTTTTTTTGGGCGGGTGTATGGATCCTTACGACCCAGTCGTTGCAGGATTATAAATTATTATTGTTGTTCTTAAAGAATTATTTAATGGTATCCCGTTGAAGTGCGTGATGTGTTTTGAACGTATCATGATTGCCGTGCAGAGAGAACTATTGTGGGAAACTTAGAATTTTTTAATTGTTGGCTGTACTCCACACAGGACAGGCGTACGTAAAAATTAGTTCAAGTAGCCTTTTTTGAAGTAAAAGTGTGCACCCTGCCACAATGGTGTAAGTCTATTGATAAGAATTTCTTCAGCTTTGCATATCCTTGCCTTAGATGTAGGTAAGGCAAGTGCCCAAATGTACTCCCAAGTATTTAATTGGTTTTCTCTGCACATTCCATTCGACCATAGTTCCCAGTAGGTTGATGTCTTGCTGTGTTCTTTTGCGTTTGAGAGTGAATATTTGTGTTGCGCATTTGTGAGTATTTAGAGATATATACCATTTATTGAGCCGCTTATTTGGTGTGGCGGTTGCTGATTACTCAATTGTTGTGTGGAGGCTTCCATTCTATGTATTTATGTGTCATTAGCAAACAATGCAATTTGACTCGTGGGAATGACGTGTATGAACAGATTAACAGTGTTGGCCCGAGTAATCTGCCATGTGGAACCCCTGCATGTGTGATTTGGACTGTTGATATTGAAGTATTGATTCGGGCCGCAAACGTTCTATGAAAAGATTATTGTCACTAGGTATTGAGGTAGAGGTGCGTCTAACATCTTGTATTTAAGACTTTCAATGCATACCTCATCAAATACCAGGGTCATATGCAAGAATGTCGTCAGTGGTTTATTTTCATATCGTTGTTTAATTATTTTAGTGATTCTCTAAATTGATGGTGACATCTAGTAAGAATTTGAAACGATGAGATATTACATTCCAGTAGTTTGGATATTTTGGGAAGGAGAGTTATTGAGGGATAGCAGTTATTGCCTTATTAATTTATTTTTTGCTTATAGACCATAATAATAAGAACAAATTTACTTTCAACGAAAACAAAAACGATTTGCATACATGCATTGAAGGTGGTGGACAAATTGGCAGGTGCCTTTTCTGTAAAGTATTTCAAGACCGTATTTGTCATGGCATTGGGGCCGCGGGCTTTTTTCAACGGTAGTGTTTTAATATAGCTTACAATTTTAATTTGGGGATGTGGGTTGTTAGAATCGTCAACTACAGGCAAATGTGTTTTAATATAAATGTTCACCATGTGATTAAAATGTTTATTGCTTTTTGGCATGATTGGTGTGAAATTTGTTTCTAAATATTCCGCAAACTGATTTCCTTTGTCTGCGTTAGTGCTATAGGTTGCATTTGCTGCGGTAAGTGTTGGTATGATTTGTACATGCCAAGTTGTATTATTGGTGTCTTTTCACAATTCCACACTCTTTGGTTAAATGTTTTTAATGTATTTGCTGTAGTTATAAATTCTGCATTTGTCTGTGTCTCTTCTGATTTTATGTGTTAAGTTAATTAGTTACTGTTTTAATAGTAGTGCTTTGGTTCTCTGTTTTCGTTTAATTTTGTTCTACTGTAATTATTTGCTCGACTTCTTCAAAATTTGCTTTTACTGTTTAAGTCATCTAGTATTAGTGTCTGCATACAAGTGTTGAATATGTCGTTAATGTCCGACTCCCCGAGTATCTTGTTCGGTTGAAAATATTCAGTGATAATCGCCTTTATTTGGTTGTGGTACTAGTTTTGATGATTGCTGTTATTGTTTCTAAATTGCTAGCTGGTATGTCAATGTGTTTGTTACATTGTCAGTGTTTTTTCATGACGATTGCTATTTTTTTTTCATGCTGTTTATATTAGTCCGTCGTTCCGGAAGACATGATATTCACTAACTCTAAATATTTACCTTCCGATAGGTGTGTTTCAGTTATTCATGCAATATTTACATTGGATGTTTCTAGAAATAAGTCCTGGGGTCCCGGGTTGGCGCAGCTAAGATGCCCATTCACGTACAATCGCATAGTGCAGCAATGTTCTCCGCGATCAGTAGATGGATGAGTGTCCCAAAACTGTGCTAACAAGGCGCCTCGTGCTATCGGATGGGCACGTAAATAGTCGGTCTCGGCTGCCATACTAACACCATGGCAGTCGTTAGAGGTGTTGGAAGTCTCCTTCAGTATAAATTGAGTGGATGGCTTAAATGAATACGAAAAAAGGGTTAGCATAAGCTGCAGGGGCGCAGTGGTTGAACAGCCAGCGGGCCCCGCTACCCCCTGAAACATAGCGAAAAAGCTAAACCGAAAGTGAAAGGGACTTACCCTCGACATCCGGTAAGGGTAAAAGAGGTGAAGACTAAGTAAGTAAGTAAGTAAGTTTCTAGAAATGATATGATATTGATCTTTGGATTTAATCCTGTTAGCATTGCAATTCATGATTATGTGATTTTGTACAGTTGTTAGTAAAAATTAAACATTGAAAAGGTTGACGAGGGTATGATTTGCTATAAATAATTCAATTTGTAATAAATGAGGAATGATTGGTTCTTTAATGATTTTTAGTGGGTCTATGGAAGTGGATTAGAGGTATTGTGGATATTATTGTAAAGACTACTATTTATTGTAGTTGATAATCGGGATGTTAATTAGGGCTCGTTGCTTTAAGAGTTTTAGCTGGTCTGGGAATCTTTGTATTCCGCTGGGTAGCAATTACCGCAGTAGGGTATTTCGTAGGAGTTTTTCTGGCAGGAATTAGAGAGGTGTTTTTTTTGCATTTAACGCATTATTAACGCAATAACTTTAAGTAAGCCCAAATCTTAGACATTTGAGGCAATGTAGAACGTTTGTTGATTTTTTGTTTAATTAGATTGTGATTATTAAATAAAACAGTGTTTTTAGAGATCCGCACGTTCTTTACTACAATTCATAAGGCTTTGTTTTTAGGTTTTAAAACGTATGGAATTACACCTGATTGTGCATATGAAATTTACTTAGTTTGTGGTAACCATCACAAGTTGTGAGAAGTGTTTACTGTTTCCGGTCATGTTTTTAAAGTCAGCTCATATAAGTGAGATCTTTGTTTTAGTGATTACATCATTGTTGGTCTGGTTTGCTGTTGGTAAATCACTAGCTGCCGTTTTTGTGTGGATTAAGGATAGTAAGGGTCGTTTTTGATTAGTTCTTCTGAAATTCATGTTTACCATTTGAGTAGTCTGCTTATTATTGGTAGAGTTATGTGGTTAGAATCTTGTTTATTTTGCGTTTTTCCTGGACCAACTGTGTATTTATTTAACTCTCTATAGCAGCTTGAGTTTTGGTTGCTGTTTGCTATTGATGTTATAATTCACATAATTTTAGGTACGGTTAAAGATATGTGCACTGTTTAATATAATGGGTTAATGTTCGCTGCGATAACCTGACTTTGACGATCTCATTTTTTGTTTACGGTGGGAAAAATCACTGCAGGAATTAGTGTTGAAATAGTTATTTTGTCAGTGACTGAGCTTTAACTGCGTTTTGTAGGCTTGTTGTCAATGGCAGTTTACTATTCTTTCGCGGAAATGGCAGACATGCATTTTATGTATAGCCAAGCCAATGGAATTGTTGCTGTTGCACGTGGCTTCTATCCGGAAACATATCCAAATTGCAGAATCTCGTATGAAAAATTTCTCAAAAAACTTTAGAAATGTTTGCAAAACATCCTTTTTAATTAAGACTGGCGGATCGTGGACGACTTAAATTTATTTGCAGTTATGAAACACAGGTCCGTCTGTTAAAAAGAATTGTGAAACACTTAGAAACGAGCGTAAGAGCAATTTCAGTATCAACTATTTCCTTGTTTGGAAAATCCTCCATAAACAGTTGTTTTACCCACACCACATCCAGCTAATTCAAATCAGTAGAGTAATATGGACAGTTCTGGATCCACCCCCCACTCTTTAACCTTGAATCCCAAGGTCAAGGTCATATTCCAAGGCTACCCCACCCTAGATCCTCAAGGTTACCCCCACCTTAGATTCTCAAGGCTACCCCCACCCTATATCTCCAAGGTTACCCCGACCCGACGGCCACGGCGTCCACCAGCTTCATCGCTCCAAAAGAAAACACAAAATAGATTCAAATATATTTATTAATTAAATATACATATTTTAATTAATTGACCAATATATAACGAAAAGCTGTACTTTTGTACACAAAATTAAAAGAATAAATTTTATAGTTTTTATTTTACAAAAAATTACATAATATTTGCACATACGCAATATATAATTTTAATTTAAATCAAGCGGATCTTCTTGCAGTTGTTGACACCATGAAAGTCTGTAGTTTTAAAATCTCCAGTAACCTCCAGATATAAACTAGTCAAGTGATCCGTCGGAACACAAATGTTATATATGTTGTGTTGGTACCACTCGCGCAAATTTGTATGATAATTTACTTCGGTAAGGGGAATAATAACCTTTTCTACACTATTCCGAATAAATGTTGCACTACCACTAATTTTTATATAATGCTGATGTGAGAAATATTGCATCTCATCGATATTACTAATAACTAGCGGCTTGAGTTTCTCACTGACATGCTTGAAACATTTGGCTTGGCTTGCTGTTTCATCTAATACGTACTCAAGAGTCAACGTTTCACGCACCATGTTGATACGAGTATGTCAAACTTGCGAATGGGGAAATAAATATGTGCGATGTGTATTTTAACTGCACGCGAGTTCTACAAAGAATGGAAAAATTGTAGTAGTAGCTTCTTTGCCGATAGACGATCATAAATGTCTTCGGATTCTACACCATTTCCAGCAACATCGACACCATCAAACTTAACTAGCCTTTCCAAACCATCGAAAGCCTTCTTTGTCTCTTCAAGTAGTCCCTTTGTAGTTTTCAAGGATTTTATAAGATTCGCAAATGAGCAATGCTTTGACCATCGAAGGTGTTCAGACAGGGGATCGTCAGCGGGTTCCCATAAATATATTTTAATTCCACAACAGAAACATTGCGTATCGTCAACACCAGTGGGGATGTGGTAGAAACCGGCAGCAGCAAGCGATTCTGGGGTTAGCTCACCAGGCCAATTGTCGAATGTTTTTAGTCGTTTAACATAAGACTGGTAATTCGGGTTAGACCACATCTTCACAGACTTGTCACTAAGCAACTGAAGTTTGGATTTGCAAACAAGGTTATATAATCCCAGGTACAAGAGTGGGGGATGGGTGGAGTCAACTCAAGGCTAAATAGGTTCAAGGTTGTGAGGATTTAAACATTTAAAATAAAGAATTAAAATTAAAAAGTATAAATATTTATTGCCAATAATAATTAATATACAACAGTTCCCCGTTCCTATATCGTGAGGTAAAGCGCAACACCTGCCGAACCACGTTGTTTCTGTACCACTCGTCCAAGGGTTTCGTCAAGGGTGCCTCCAACGTTTTTAGTCTTGCAAACTCGGCAAGCAGTTCCCCTTGCAGATCTAGATCGTACTCGATCGTGGCAACCGCATACACCTTCTTACCCTCGAACGAGCTTCCTCCCTTTTCCACAAACTGCTGGAACCGTTGGTAGTGGCTGGTCCTTGGGGGTTGGAAGAAGACATCTTCGTCGGAATAGTTGTGAAGTGACATGATTTTTCAGATTTAGACTCAGACGATAACTGATGCTGTAAAGCTTCTACACGAAATATAAAGTAAAATATGCAGCCTTCGTGAAATATGACCGTGAAAGTCAAGGTTATGAGCGTTACTTTCCACCACCACCACTACAAAGTGCGACCTTGACTGATTTGCAATATAAAGAGCATGCTTGTTTCGATATTTAGTTGAGTTTGTTTAGTTCGCGAAAGAAGATCGAGTTCGTAAAAGTGATGGATAATTTATTAAAAAGTATCGAAAAAGTGAAAAACCAAGTGCGAATGAATTCGGGGGAAGTTGTTAGTTCTGTGAATGCAAACGCTAAACAAACCGCACCGTATCCAATATTAATACATTGCAGAAGTTATCCTCTAAACAAATCGCGAAGCAAGTTTGTAGCGGTTGGTCTGTCAAGTTATACACCGCATTGGCCTGTAGTGCAACTGTATGGTTGTAAAAATGACTGGACAAGTTTCAACGAAGAAGAATGGAAAGTGTTCTTGGCCAATCAAGGGGTGATAACAAACTATTTCTTTTCAAGAGATTTTGAAGTTCAACCCGTAAGCATAAGTCCTTCAAAAACAATTTCCTTCCAAACAGTTGCAAAAACAAAAGTGATAATCATACAGGACCAGGGTGCATCTGAAATTTATTTGGGATTGGAGTCTCTTGTGGAATTATGGGAACTCCTAGCTTTAATTGATTGTCGATTGGATCTGTTAAAAGGTTTGGAGTTTGAAAAGTTTTACACAAGCGTTATCAAAGGGGTTGCCTGTATGTCTGGCGACATAAAAAGCAACATTCATAGCGTATTGATGAATTTAAATATAAAGTCTGAAAATGTTGTGTGTATGTTGGAGATGTTAAAATTTGGTGAACAAATAATTACATGTGACGTTGAATTTGAAAACTTTGCAAATAAGATTAATTAACAAAAGGTGTCAGAATGTGGATGGTATACTCTGCAGCATCGCGTCCTGCGGCTACAGATTTACACACAGCAGTTATGTCTTCAGAGTTTGCTTCAAGACTTGGCATTCGATGCTGGACACGAAAGCGTGTATGGGTTTGAACGATTCGGAACTATCAGCGAGCTTGAGGAGTTAGAAAAAAAATATCAGAAGGGTATCAAGTTATGTCGGAAATTTTTGGAGAACCGAATATGTGGAAAGCTCCTTCTGGAAAGTTTAATCGATATTGATTTAGAGGAGTTTACTGCTGAAGTTGAAATATTTGTGGGTAAACATTAAAACCTGATATATAACGATCAGTTGAAGAGCAGGCAATCATTACGTGAAAGTTCTATAAGGTGTTGAGATGCCGATCGATAAATTTGGAAGACATTTGCATAGTCATCATGACCCTCAAATTTTTCTTGCAGAAATGGGTGAGGCGGAATTAAGAAGCGAATCTAATTTATTATTACTGGCTCTTAGGACCGATGAGAACGCCAATTTTGTTTTTCTTGGAGATGAAGCTAAAGGCGACAGACGCGTGTATAAGTGTCCAATAAGGGGAACCATTACAAATGTAAGAATCTCGGTGAAGGAAGTTAAACTTTATATTAACGACAAAGAAATTAAGTACACTGATTTGGTTGGAGTAGACCTGAAGGTAGACGATGAGATTACAGCTATATATAATATAAAGAATAGCTACCAAGCGTTGATGTTGACGTTAACTTTGCAAAGCCCCCTTATAGTGCATGCATAAATGTCATAAAATGGTTCGCCAAGTGAAGTTTGATATGTCAAAAAATAAAATCCACAATATGATAGTATGGAGTTTCGCATATCGGCAAAGTAGAATTAAGTTTTGGGAATTTGTAGCTGTAGATCGATGTAGATTTCAAAGAAGAATTGAAGATACACATAAAACGCTTGTGAAAGTTTTAAGTTTGAACCATAGAAATAAGATATACTTAGAACGCTTTGCATAATTTTATAAAGAAACTAAAATGTATTACTATTAATAATGTTGATAGCTTGTAGTATGTTAGAAATGTTTTTGCATTACAATGTATTATTAACGAATATATCTATCGTTTTAACGAAACCTGTATTTTATTAAATAAAACTAGTAAGTACATAAAAAAATTTATTTGAAATTTATTGCATTACATAGTGTTCGTATAAAATATAAACATTAGACAATGCACAATAACATAGTGGTTTCACATGATACATGCAAGATGGTTTTGATGCACTCAGTGCTGGTTGTTCTTCAATTTCAATTATATGTTTATCGATGAAACTTCTTAAAAATGTAGCTTTTTCATGTCCCTTTACGTAGACTACGTCAGCATCTTGAACAAGTCGCATCAAAATTTTTGGAAATAAGAAAACAGGCGTGAATCCTTCATCCCAATTAATACAGTGATGATTTTTCATCAACCAGTTAGCTTTTTGTTGTAAATTTTGGGGTAACGCAGAAAAATGAAACGGAGCTCTAAAAATGTAATGTGAAATGGTGTTTCCATCGTATGCAGCTAATTCTTTTGGTGAAAAATTTTTTTCGGAAATCATGAAACCTTGGAGATCTATTATAACAAACATGTTGTTGCTCCTAAGGCACTGATTAAACTAACCATTTGGTTTTACTCTTACAGCTGTTTAACTGCTTTTGTTAGCGCGTTGTATGTAAACACGCGATCGTGCAAAACCAGGCAATACGCTATTGTATCGGCCGCCATGTTGACTGCCGTTTCAAATTCGAGTCTAAACACAACAGCATTAGCTTGTAAGTAATCCTTTTGATTCGAACAATCCACAACAATCAGAGGAGCAATTTTTTTAAATTCTTCTAGGGATAATAGAGGTTCGTTATGTTTGTTATAGTATGTTGATTGAAAGTGTGAATACATTTCGTATAGAGTTGCATAATGATTATTTGCGAAATCGATATTCAAATTATCGTATGGATATCTATCGGTGTTTAAGTAAACTCGAAGATTTGTAATACTACAATTATCAAATTCGTTCATTTTTTTGTCGATTTTTCCAGAACGATCTGTCTGGAAACCCAGTATAACTTGTCGCGGAGTCTGTAATTTTGTACTGGTGGCAATCGCATGAGAATGTTGCGTAACTTGATTTAGTCCTGAGATTATATGAAGTTGCCAACTTCTAAACGGTACTTGAGTGTCGATATTTTTATCTATGTATTTTGTTAGAGCTAATTCTTGAGCAAGGCCTGCTGTAATATGGGGAACTTTCCAATAAAGTTTTTCAATTGTAACTTTGACATCTTCATCTATATTTGGACTATATATCGCATCGTTATCTGTATTACTTCGAATTAACACCAATTCTTGCCTGATATTTAGTACCACTTTTCCGTAATCCTCCGCAAAGCCCAACAGCATGCTGAGGGGTATGCAAACGTTAAAATTACCAGATGCATCAACTATTTTGCTTGTTGCGTTGGGAAGCCATCCAGCGTTTTGAAGCTTTTTAATATCGTTAGAACTGTAGGAAACATAACCTTTCATAGTAGATGTTATACCAGGTTTCGTTACCGAATCAACCACAACGCCATTCATTTCATAGCGAATTTCGCTAAATAGGTGGGCAACTCCATTGTTAACAAATGTTGCGTTTGTAGCTCCTCCAGCTGTTTTTAACAATTTTCCTTGTATATACAAGTAACTTAAACCGGGTAGTGTTGACATATCTTCTTGAATCGGAATCCGGATTTCGTCATTATTTTCAAAGCGATTCGTATAGGGTTGATGGGTATGTATTTGATTGCTAACAATTGAATTGTCAACAAGAACTTTTTCACTAATGTTTAAAATACTCATTGTAACACTTGAAAACCTAACGATTTAAGAAATGCTTTATTCTTCTTTGTCAACTGATCGGCTGACGACCTCTTACTGACTGCGGAACGTTTGGTATGTCTCATGTTATATCCTTTTGGTGCTGTAGATGATGTGTCTGAGCTAAAATTGCTGTAAGTGGTGTTGAATCTGAAACCCATTATAGCTTCTTCAAATGCAAACTAACCGTCACGGTTTCTGAACTGAAACTGACAGGAACATCCTCTTGGTCTAGTATTTTAATTGTTATGTTGGTAATTATTTTAGTGCTGATTGGAAGATAAATGACTGGATTTGGAGACGCAACTATTTTGTATCCAGACGGTACAGTAGGAAAAAATTGATGAATTATATGACCTGCTTCCCCATTCTTATAAGATCCCAACGATATATTGCAATGTATTAATATGGAATTTATTTTCATTATCTTAGTTATATTTTCAGACGAATGCCACACATTGGGTTTATATTTTTGAGGTAGAAATCCTAGTAAATCTCCTATCGAGTTATCCGCAGTGAAGTCTATTTCGTGCGACGACTTAATCATCGTTTTCAGCGTGCTGTTACTACCTTTTATTAAAACGTATTCTCGGTTAGCTGGATTCAGACTAGTTTGTATGTAGTCGTTGATGTCGTTAATTTCATAAGCTCCTTGGGGTATCACAATATCCTCTCGCCCAGTAAGTTTGAAAACGTTCTTCGGTGGTGATATATTGGGAATAGAATTGTACGACTCAAAACTAAGTAAACCCATTACATATTCGCTATCTTCTTCCAAAAAAAGTGGTGGATTGAAATCTGCACTTAATACTGACGAGTTGCCGGTAAGAGTAAAAATGGTGGACATTCTGAAGTAGTTTATTCAAGAACTCAAAGCGCACTGCAGGTACATGTCAGTTTACGTAGCTATATAAAAACTGCAAACACAGATGACCACAATTGTAGGAATTTAGGTTCTGATATCTATCAAAGTTGTACGCGATGTTATTCTTGCTACCGTCGCTGCGAAAGTATTTTATTAATTCAAGAGGAGGTTTCAAATGTCCTATGCTGTCGAAGTATGTTACGTTTTCACTACGCTTCACGTATGCAGTCCAATGGGTGCCAGGACCTATTTTATCGTCGAGATTTACGATACCGCATTCGTTCTCATGAATTCTAGATGGCAAAGCATTACGCATGAATACTCCTCTAAAATTCGGAATTTTTAATATTTTAGCATACTTCGCTAAATCGACGTTTGTTAACGCTCGTCGCGGTAGCTTTACAGTTAGTTTTTTGGTTGGTAGGGTCTTAAATATAATCCAAATCCTCTTTTGTACGGTCCCAAATGCAGACCTTTTCCAAGAGCAACCGACTCCATCGCTTTATTATGTCGCTCCTTTTCTTTAAGGTCCTTTGCAGCAGATTTAGCATCTCCCACTGCTTTGGCGATTGCCGCAGCTCCACCTCCTAAGGATCCTAGGGCGCTTAAAGCGGCAAATATTGGTATGAGGGGTAAAATACCACCAGTTTTAGGGATTTTGATTATTCTAGTTTTTGGCTGAGCAATTTTACTTTTTTTAATGGTTGCTAAAGCTAGCTTTGCAGCTTTCATTACATCGTATCCTTTATTACCTTTAATACGGTTTCGCGCACGCGTGACCGCACCGGTAAAGCTAATAACTCCGCCAGAACGTTTTTGTCTCACTTTTTTTGAAATTCTCTTTTTACGTAGAGCACCCATTCCTAGTTTGGTTTTTCCTTTCATAATACCTGTTATGGTTAGTGCTGCGGCTTTTTCTCCAAATTTAGCGTCTTTTGAACGAAAACGTTGCCACGCCTTTTCGGAAAGTATCTTGTCAGCTTCGTGCCGTTTCTGAAGATCTTGATGTTGAGAATATGCGATATCGTGCTCTTTGCACGCTTCGTCTAGCGGATTAATTCCCTTATCTCCCCTAGCAAGTCTTTTCTTTAAGCGAGTACCTGGACCACAAAACTTATATCCAGGCACATGTAGTTCCACTGGCAAATTATTTATAAGCGTATTTAAAACACCACAACCTTTCCTTCTCACGGTTCGTCGACGAATACCTGGTTTGTGCGCGTAAACTCTCATATTAAACTATTGCGACCGATTGCAAAGTTTGAACTGCAAACATTTCTTTAAAACTTGTTCTTATATATAACTTGATCACTGTTTAGGTTTAGCTTAGTGTTTAGCGAGTGTACTGGAGAGAAAGGTGTCGAAATGAAAAGGATTACAATTGAAAAACAAAATGTAACCCTACCGATCGTAAATCACGATGCTAAGTCATTGGTAAAACCATTTCAAAGGCATAGTGTTTTACTAGGGAGGAATTGTAAAAGAGGTCTTGTCGTGGGCAGCTCAGCCAGCGGTAAAACAAGCGTGATGGTTACTTTGATAGAACACCCTAACGGCCTACGATTTGAAAATGTTTATTTATATTGTAAGACGCTAGATCAGCCTAAGTATGCATATCTTAAGAACTTATTAACTCCGATAAAAGAAATTGGTTACGAGGAATACGAAGATGGGGCTGCAGTCCCACAACCTATGAACGCAAAACCCAATTCTGTAATTGTTTTTGACGATGTGGTCGGAGAAAATCAAAATATAATTGAAAATTACTATTGTTTCGGACGTCATAGAAATATCGACTGCTTTTACCTATGTCAAACGTATTCATCGATTCCCAAACAACTCATTAGAGACAATGCTAATCTGATTGTAGTATTTCAACAAGATAAAACAAATCTCAAACACATTTACGACGACCACGTCATTGTGGACATGTCGTTCGATCAGTTAAAGGAATTGTGCTCTATTTGTTGGCAGGAGGACTACGGGTTTTTAGTTATAGATAAAGATAGTGCAATAAATTCCGGAAGATACCGGAAAGGCTTTGATTGCTATTTCCACATAAATAATTAAAACTTACTTCAAACTGTTAGTGGTTGGCGAACAACTGTAAACGCAAGATGGATAAACGTTTAGTTGTCGAACTGCTTAAAACGAGAAAAGCCGTAAAAAGGAAATATCAAAGTTTAAGGTCAGACATTGCTCAATCGCAGTTACAGTTGGCGGAACAATTAAAACCAATTTCCCAACCCCTTCAGGATCTAATATCAACTCTAAAAACTGAAAGAGTAGATACTCCTGATATAAAAAGTAAATTTGAGCATGCGACCTCTCCACCCAAGCCTATTATTCCCCAACCAAATTTTCTAAAGTTAGAGGACATTGGAGAAATTGCACCAGAAACAGAATTACAGGATCATGTAGAATCAGAACAAACCGCAGAAGATGAAGTCCATGAAGAAAGCATCCGGGAAGCTAATAAAACCGTACAGCAAATGATGCAGTCTCAAGTTTTGGACCAGTTCTTAGAGCAGTATGACGGATTAGCTAGGCAATATATCGAAAACATGATACATGACACACAGGACGAATTTGATATGCACTACGGAGTACGATGGGATCTTGAGAGCAATAAATTTTCTATAGGCAATAAAGAATTAGACTTTGATGGGGAAGACATGGTCATAATGGATGGTGCAAATAGGGTGGTTTACAAAGGAACGCCTGGAATGTATGAGTTAATGTTTAAAAAGAAACCCATAGGTTACAGTAAAGCTGACGAAGACAATTATAAAGATATCGTTAATCGGTCTGCAGCCAACCGACAAAATTACAATCCCAACGATCGAATAAGTGGTAATGCAGGGCAAAAGTACAAAAACGTTGTTCGCCGTTTAGTTGAACCCAAGCGACGAGGTAAAGGACTCCTAAATTTAAATAACAAGCAGATTGAATTTGTTCCCTGGAAAAATCCGAACACGTTAGTAAACAGATTACAGATTTTAATAGCCTCACAGTTGGCAGGTCATACCGGTCATAATAACGAAATTCTTAGTATCATTGACGCTTTAAAAACAGAAAAAATTATTAAATAAACAAACCGATGGTTAAATAGAGACCCAAGCTTGACTTCTCATCACATAGCTACGAAATGCCGATCGATAAGTTTGGAAGACACTTACACGATTCTCGTTATAGAGCCTATCCCACTCATGTTTTGTTTAAAGTCAAAAATATATCGGAATTGTATTACGAAGTCCCTCTACACATCGTTGGATCGAAAACTGACAAAGCGGGATTCTTCAAACTCGGAAAGGGGCAAACAGAATACATATTTCCGTTAACGTCGGCTGTTGTTTTACAAACAAATAAATCTATAGAAAACGTGGAAGTGTATCTCAACAATGTTCATGTAACTAATCTGATCGGTCAAACATTGAAACGTGGAGATGCTTTCCGACTTAAGCTTCCCGATGGTGGAAAGGATGTTCTCATGTCGATGCAGTTAGTTCTTAAATGTTCACTGCAGCAGGAAAAGGTTCCAGTCTAACATGAACGTTAAACATGAAGTTGTCGAAGAATTGCACAAACCAGCTAGAAAAAATTTTAAGCGGCGACGCGTGATTGTCAAGGGAATAAACGATTTATTCCAAGCTGACTTGGTAGAAATGATACCCTACGCAAAACTTAACCAGGGGTACCGATACATTTTAGTTGTGATCAACGCATTTTCCAAATACGTTTGGGCATACCCCGTCAAGCGAAAGACGGGTCAAGCAGTTACCGAAGCTATGAAGAAAGCGCTTAATGCTGCAACACAAAAGCCTAAAAATTTGCAAACAGATATGGGAAAAGAGTTTTATAATGCAGAATTTCAAAATTTGATGAAGAAATTCGGCATAAACCATTACAGTAGTTATTCAAATCTAAAAAGTAGCATAGTTGAGCGGTGTAATAGAACTCTAAAAAATATGATGTGGAAGCAGTTCAGCTTTCAGGGAACCTACAAATGGTTAGATCTTTTACCAAAAATCGTAAAAGCGTATAATTCAAAGAAACACAGCACAACTGGGTTTAAGCCAAAAGATGTTAGTAACAAAAACGCGCCTCAAATTTTACAATCTGTATACAGTCATACTAAAACGGTAGATCCTAAGAAACAAAAATTTCACTTGGGCGATCATGTTCGGGTGAGCAAATATAGAGCAGCATTTGCCAAAGGATATACCCCCAGCTGGAGCAACGAAATATTTAAAATTGCAAAAGTTCGTCTTACTAACCCAACAACCTACATATTGGAAGATGAAACTAAGCAACAAATAAAAGGAGGATTTTACGAGTACGAATTGCAGAAAACTAAACACCCAGATATATTCCTAGTGGAAAAAGTGGTTCGGAGAAAAGGAAATCAACTGTTCGTTAAATGGTTAGGTTTTGATAATAAACATAATTCATGGATATCTAAAACAGATCTTGTATAATTTTCTTGAACTGTAATTATGATGAAATAAAATAATTTTTAATATGTATTTAGTTTAATTATGTTGCTATACAAACGTGTTTGTTCTTTAGATTGTCATTTACAAATAATTGATATTAAATAGACTTCAACGAAGTCACATAAAATATAAACATTTTTCACACATTCTTTAGTTGTTTTACTCTATTATAATATATACACATATAAATAATGCTAATACAATCTACTTAAAAACTACAAAGCGCAAGAAAATATGACTAATAACGTGCAAGAAAGTTTCTGTAAACGTTGATTATAGGACTTCTGCTTTAAAGTAATGGCCAGTACTGCTATTTCAACATAAAACATATTTGAAATTTAGTCGCGATCTGCTGCTAGCAATAGTTCTACCAAATCGTTTAGTCCGCTGTTTGAGTCGTCATTGTCAAACATGGGTATGTCTTTGTGACCCCACGCCAAAGTTTTGGTAGAACCGGGAATAATGAAACGTTTATCGTCGGCGGACGAAAGCGCAACCTTATTCACCATCTCGGTGTACATATTGTGCAAGCGTGATCTAAACACAAACATTTTGCAAAATACCGCACCACGCTTATTTTCAGCAACCTCTTGATACATTTGCGTGGTAAGGTATTTCTTTACAGCACTTTTTTTAATACCTTTAGCCTTCCTATCCAATTCTCCACCAACGCTCACACAATACGTTTTTGCACCGACTCCATAAAAGCTTTGGATGGGTACTCCAGCGTATTCATCTTTCATTTTTCCGACAACAGACTCGGTCTGGGGGATTCCATAAAGATTATTTTTTAAATTCGAAGTGTCGTACTGGTCAAGATGCTGTTTCATGTCATCGTAGAAATTGTCTGTAAAAATCTCTAATACAAGGGAGTCAGTATCTGTGTACAGTAAAGAAACTTTATTGCCATAGTGCGTTTTCAAAAAATTGTAAAAAAAATCATACATAACGGTTTTTGAAATATCTAGAACGGAGAAACCAACATAGCACGGTTTGTTGTAAAGAACTGAAGTTCTGTTCATTTCAACTGCAATTAAATTATCAGAAAAAACCACATTCCTTTTATAGTTTGATTTTGCGATTAAATTTTCAGCTCCGAGTTTGTTACCAATCTTTTCCCAATGACTAACCAACTTGACATTAACCCTTTTGTCCACATTTTCCATGGTTTTTCCAAAAATCGAATTTATAAATCCCTTAAATAAATTCCTGTCAAATGTATTTGTTGATTGGTTACGCAATTCCGTGTTAAGGTCAATGTATGACCTCAACCAGGGGGATTGCGTAAATTTCAATATTCTATGAACCTTTTTCAATTTCAAACCCGCTTCTAAACATTGTTTTAAATTTCGATAATGAATGACATACTTTGTTTTGTCAAATAAATTTGGAATAAGTTTTGCACACTTAAATTTTCCGTTTGGTGGCACCATAAGCTGAGGACAAAAAGGTAAATCATTGTGGTAGTCGTGTAAATTTTGTGGGTAGTGCAAGTCAACTTCCAACACGTAACCGGTGTCGGATTCGTCGGAAATTTGGAAAACATCAAAATTTTCAATTTCAACCTCGGTTAACCAACCAAAATCGCCTTTCGGCAAATACTGGCGCATTGCGTAGCCATAAAGATTGGTAGCATCTAAATACATTATAAAAGAAGGGGGTTTCGCGGAATCGTAATTTTCAACAAATTTATTGTTGGCAATAGCCTTTCTACTAACACAAGTACTCACTCCTCCGCGAATAGCCTTTCTGAAAAAGTGAAGCATGTCCATATCCGTCAGTAGTTCTAACTCTACACTGCTGAATTTTAACATAGCATCCCAACTCAACCCGGGAGCTGTGTAGTAGTGTGCAGGATCTAATTTATAGTGATGAATGCATAAAGATCGAAAATTTTCAAAAACGTCAGCTAAAATTAATACGTCTGATTTTAAATATACGTCCGAGTAGTCGCCTAAAGTTTTGCAATTAAAAATCGTCCAGACTTCAACCGCGCGCTCGTAATCGGGTTGTGACACATCCTCTTCGTTTAACGAATCGTAAAACTCGAGCATGGTGGGCAGAGTGGTTCGATCTAATTTTGAAAAGGAGTCGACATAGGAGTACGGAAACACGCCTTTCTGTCTCATCAGGTTAAATTTGATGCCAGTGCCAAATTGTTTTTGAATTTCAACGCACTGATTCGAAGATAAATTTTCCACTAAATTCGACAAAGAAGCGTTCATAAATCGAAAACTATCCAAAAATCTTATATGCATATTAATTTTGACTTTTTTTCCCTCGTTAGTGATAATTTCATCAACTTCCAAATGTTTGTCAAAAGATATGTATTTCTCTGTATTTTGAGGTATAACGTCTATAGTTTCATTGTTTAAAGCAAGTTGCTTTATAAATAAATGGGAATCATAATTTAAATTATGGAAAAAGACTGGAATAAAGTTTGGAACATTGTAATTTAGGTTACATATGGAATGAGCAGCGCCGCGATAGTCTGCTGTCAAATGGTCATGGTCTTTCACTTTCTCGTCTCCGTCTTTGAAAGGTTGGTCGCATATATGACATGAAATAGCATCATTAAAATTTTGTAATTCTCTTGCGCTCAAAAGCTTCATCGGTATAATGTGCTTTAAGTGTTTCGAGTATAAATTTTGAACGTCCCATTCCAAACGCTCAATGAACACTTGCACTGCGTTTTCTCCGCGATAAATTTCGAATTTAGAAAATCTTTCATCATACGAACACTTGATAAAATATGCGAATGAATACGGTCTATGCTCGCACGTCGCTACAGTTACGGAGGTTGTAGGATCAGGATCTGCCGGCGCAAGAGGCTTTAAGAAAGTTTCGAAATCCGCGTAAATCACAAAAGGAACTTTTAGCTGTTTTTGATAATTATTAAATTTTAAAATATTTTGAGGGACTGTGTTTCCTAATTTATCTGTGACCAAGTCTGTTGTAGGCAATTTGGTATAGATATAGCTGCAGTCGAACCGATGATGCATCGCAAGGTGTTGTTCGGTACGGAAATAATGCAAGCATCCGTCACAAAAGTGTTTTCTACCGTCTCTAGACGTAATTTGCCGCGAAACCAACCTAGAAAAATCCTTAATCCAGCAGTAGTGACTGTTACCCGAGTCATCAGTAATAAGCAATAAATTAATATGTACACGCTTCTTGCGATGACTGTAATACAGAGGTCCCACAATTTCGTATTTCACAACATTGTTTTCGAAAATTTTTTCAATTCCGTATACATTTATAGAAAGTTGGGGATTGTATTTTTCAAATTTTTCAATGTCGCCTAATTTAACAGGAAACTCAATATCTTTAAATACCAACAATTCGCGACAATCAGGATAAGAGCTGACTCTGTTGGAGGGGCCTGCAGGTTCGCAAATTGCTGAAATTACAGCCCAACGGAAACAGTGCTCATCCTGATTTTGAACGTTTACTACTGCTCTCTTGTACTCTATTTGTTTCGGTAGCGGAATATAGGAAGAAGCTCGAAGCGGATTGAATTTGTTGATATTTACATCTACGTATAAAATCTGCTTCAGCGCCCAACCTGCAAATAAATTGCATCGTGTCAATATAGTAACAAGATAATAAAATGCAAACATTACCTGACTCACGCTCCTGAAACTCTGCCACCTTCTTGTCCAGTACTGCGGCCAAATTATCATATAAAGCACTCAAATCAGTTGCGCGCGTTGAGACCACATTTTTTGTCATTGATGATTTTATATCTTCCAATTGCTTACTTTCCAAAACAAACAACCCAAAAAGCTCAAAATGCATTTTCACGCTAGTAAATTTTGCCATCTGCCTTTCGATCAGCGGCAAAATTTTACTTTTAATTTCGCTCATAAAATCCACAACCTTTATATGAACCTTTTCCGCAGACACTCTGTACGTCACGATTCGGGACTTGAAGGCGGATTGTAACACCACCACGCCATCTTCAAGGTCTGCTATGCCCGATCGCGTCGTGTGACGATTGCTCCTTAGATGGCCAACGTAGGACGATCTGACAACGTTTTCGTCACACACGGGACAGTATCGCGTAGGCGGTGGTGGTGGAACCTCTGTAAAAATTAAAATTATTATAGTATGCATATTTAAAACGTTTTCATTTTATCTCACCAGTTGAGGGATTTTTTTTAATTTTTTTAGTGGCTGTGGGTCCTTCACCGTTACTGGCTATCGCAACCTGTACGGAGCCGCCTGAAACAGAAATATTTTTTGTTTGTAATGTAGACATGCGGTTTGCATGAAATGTGCTTACCGCTTGTAGAGGGCAGGTCCGCAGTTACATGGCAGCTCTCCCTTCGATGGCGATACAGCGCATCCGATCTGGTGAAGGACTGTCTACACCCGTCGCACCTGAACATACTAAAACGTTTTGCCTTTGGACTACAGTTAAATAGGTCCTTAGCAAACCTATAGCGAGCGTATTTACGTTATATGACTTTATATCTAAACTCGCTGTAGACACCCAGTTGGCACGACGGGGACGTTGGACTGCCAACCTGGAGAGGAGGGTCTAGGTTATGTGTTAGTGTGGGACTTACAGTTAGTAAACCGGAAATTACGGGTGGCGAGATAAATAAGAAATTATTTTCATCTTTCCTTCTATCACTTTGAGCCACCTGAGTTTTTCCATGATGGCCGATAAACGACAACGTTCCAGATCTCGCAACTGGCTCAGGGTACTCGGATAGCTCCACGTCTGCTTTAAAGTTATAACCTTTTGAAGGCGGCTAAGTTTGCCGTCGATCTTAACTAGGCGAGTTTTTATAACTTTAATTTCCGCCTTCAAGGTTTCTATACGAAGTACTTTCTTATCTATCGCGCCAACCATACTATCAGAAAATAAATTAAGAGAACTTGGTGGTGTTGCCGTTGGAGAAGACTGTGAAGTTCCATCGGCACCATCACCAAATAGTTCTACGATAATTGCGTCAGCTGCTGATGTAGGTGTAGTGACTCCGCGAAGTACAGCCTCTAAAGCTTCACCTGCAGAATGCTTGCTAACATTTGCAGGATTTTGTGAATGTATAATTTGCAAGCTTTCATTAGCGATCGAACTTTCAACAATTTGGATGCTTTCAAACATTTCCCTAAATCTTGTCGAACATAAATTATTAATGTCCTCCGAATTAAAATTTGTTGCGACACTACAAATTTCTTTGTCGGATCCAACTTCCAAGCTACCCCGACGTTTTGGAGTTAAAAAATCCATCTCCGAATTCATACTAGCCATACGTAAATTGTCATTGGAGTTAAAATTTGTAGCGTCACTAAAAATTTCTATGCAGGGGCTAACTTCTGAACTACCTCTGCATCTTGGAGTTGGAAACTCTATCTCAGAACTAATACATAAATCGACTATGCCAATTTGAGTACTAGTTGCTGAAATTTCATTTTCATTAAAAATTACTTTACTGTCCGGAACATTCACAAAGTCTTTTGCAACAGCCCGCGAAGTGCTAGCAACAGGATTGTTTGTTGCAGCTACATAGTGATTAAAATCAAACCGTGAAGCGGGATTTTTTAAATTTTTGTTTAATAAGTAATTCCGTAAAATACTGCCGCCTTCAACCTTCACGTCTTCAGCGATATTCTTCACTTCTGAACGTTGAAGGCAGCGGGGTTGATTAAAAGCGTTTTTTAAGCAAGCATCTACAGGTGCAGCTTTACATACCTGAGACCCTGAGCTGGTAGATTGGGTGCAGGCACACAGCTTGTACTTCGTGGTTTGTACCTTCTTCAAAGAGAGCTTAGACCACCTAGGGCGGGCACCTCCTTCAAGATGGTCGCAACGTAACACTACACCATCACAGAGCTGACACGTACGCGAATTAGCAGACATTATAAAATCAAGTGCGCCGAACGAATGCAGACTTGGAACTGAACGCTTGTGAAATTTATACCTTGATCTTGCAAACCTTGGCCTTGACGTTGACCGTCTAGACTTTGGAATGTGGTCAACCTTGGCCTTGACCGCATCTATCCCAAATAATTTTTGACATCCATCCCAAATAATTTTTTGACATCCATCCCAAATAATTTTTTGACATCCATCCCAAATAATTTTTTGACATCCATCCCAAATAATTTTTTGACTTCTATCCCAAATAATTGTTTTGGCATCTATCCCAAATAATTTTTTGGCATCTATCCCAAATAATTTTTTGACATCTATCCCAAATAATTTTTCGACATCCATCCCAAATAATTTTTTGACATCTATCCCAAATAATTTTTCGACATCCATCCCAAATAATTTTTTCAAAAAAACAAAAAAAAAAAAAGCCGGAGGGGTGCGGGAGGGGGAGGGGGGAGGGGAGAAGGGGGAAGGTTAGGTTAGGTTAGATGCAATTTTTCATGGTTAGGTTAGGTTAGATGCAATTTTCCAAGGTTAGGTTAGATACAATTTTTCAAGGTTAGGTTAGGTTAGATGCAATTTTTCAGGGTTAGGTTAGGTTAGATGCAATTTTTCAAGGTTAGGTTAGATGCAATTTCAAGGTCAAAAAACCGGGTTTCAAGGTCATCCCGCAAAAAAAATTCCAGCTGAGCTGGACCAGCTTAGTTGAAGACTACGATAGTTACTTTTCGGCTAAATCACTGTCTGGTCTGCCATAGTGTTTTGCAAACATACATACAAGTTTTACCAAACGTTTTCTCCACTCCTGGCCTTGAGTTCAAGGTCAAGGCCACCCCCACTCTTACTCCCACTTCTGGCCTTGAGTTCAAGGTTACCCCTTCCCACCACTTTGTAAGTATTCAACACCGAGGAGCTCATTTTACATCATACGTTCACCAAGTGCACATCGTGATAATGTTGTTCAAAGTGAGTTTCGGCAGTGAAATGTGTAAAGTTGGATATCTATGTGGGCAGCGCGACTCTGCACTTTTGGAGGATGCAATAAACGTCAACGACGACGATAGGTTGCAAGTCGTTCCTCCAAACATTGCAGAACTTCTACAGCAAATTGTGCCGCCTACGGGGTGTCTCTTTAGATACTTCTTACTGACGGAGGATGGTGTCGGATGGATCATCGTAACCCGCGATGGGTCACATTTCCCCATCACTAACGAGGACGCCGAAGTTTTCCTAGCAATGCCTAGGGAAATATTCGAAACCGAAACGGTAATGTTGATGCCGACACCGACAATAAAAACGTTCTGGGCGTAGCTTATAGGTTAGTTTAAGTTTTATAAATAGTTAGTTTAAGTTGTATAAATTGTTAGTTTAAGTTGTATAAATAGTTAGTTTAAGTAATGTATAATAGTAATAAGATTAATGTTTGTTATATATAATACTTTGTGAAATAAATTATAAAACATTTCTTTTTTTATTCTTCAAATAAAACACATTATAATTTAAAAAATATTAAGAGTTAGACAAAAAAATACATGAAGCATTTGTTACATTTTTTATTAGCACATGCTGCGTACATATCTGATTACACTTACTTTTTAAATTTTTATACAACCCAAGCTTGCACACTCACAGTAAAACTTCGTAAACTGTTCTAAGCCAACCAATGCACAATTGCGAATTTATAGGTGCGTCCCTTCAGCCTTGAGTTGAAGGTTGAGGTCACACCATACCGCAACCTCGATTTCAAAATCAAGGCAGCCTTGCCCCCCTCCCTCAATATTCTGCATTACCCTCTTATATATGACTTTTTACAGTGTTCCAATAATAGTTGCAAAATGAATATCTCCGAAACAGAACGCCTAGAGCTTATGCACAGAGCTGCAATAGGGGTACTACTAATGCATCCTGAGTATGCAATGTACCCTATGCAATTGTGGTACCAGTCGCCGAACGCTTCAATGAAGCAGTTATTCGACGTGCTTGAGGGTACGTTGTTCGCTAAAGTTTATGTGGAGAGTGCAGAGAAGAAGCTGTACGTCTGCATCTGTAAGTATTTTTTTTCGCAACCTTTAAGAAATTCAGTTTTCATATCTTTTTTTCAGGTTAAGAAGAACTAAATAAAAATTTAGGTTAGTGCTAGTGTTAGTGTATTACTTTTTAATGTTTGTGTTGCTCATGTAAATAAACTATTGATATAAAATATTGTTATCTATTTATTCGTACATGTTAAAATCAAAACCCATTACGTCTACTTTTTCTAAATACTTGACAAAACATAAGTCCTCTTTCCCATCGCTAAAATTCCTAAAGGCTCCGTAAGCTGATGCACAAACACTTTTACACTTTTCAAAATAACTGCTATAAGCTGTGGCACCATCTAGCACACAATTGTCAATTGTAGCTTTATAAAACTGAACATTATCGAACTTTGCGTATGGTAAGTAGCAATCTTTCAAAATGCAATCCTGTTCGTCTACTATAGCGCAGGTCATGTCTATACAGATTCCAAGGCCAAGGTTAACCTGTCTGGGTTCTACAATTTCTTAAGTTCTAAAAACAAAGTATCCGTTGAGCAAGACTGCGCAGAAGCGGTTCAGTCTCATATGCTTAAGGTCAACTATCCGCCACCATGTGTTAGAAGAATCTCAGTTTTCTTCGAGCTATCGCACGAGCAACATGTTATTCCTGTACGTCCATGACGACGGAGTGTATCACGTAGATAAAGCTGCTGAAGGTCGTTATTATAATTTTGATGAAGAGCCAACTATAAATCCTGAACTGGTATTTAAATTCCCTAAGATATCTCATCCATTAAACACTACACTAGCAAACTTTTTCCGAAATGAGTCGGGATTCTTTCATTACGATGCCTCCACTCTGTACACCAAGAATCCGTATCAGATGATCTGCTTGGAAAGATATCCTGCACTACATAATTTGGAACTTCGCGTTAATACCTTCGAGAGGTTAAACGAGTTAAAAGCCGCAGCTAAAGAGGTGGGGGAAGTGGATAAGTGTAATTAAAAAGTGTAGTGCCATTTATGTAATATACTCATTCAGTCTTTGTTTGTGTGCGGGTCAACATGATACCTATAAAATTATTAGCAGCCTTAGCAGCTGTCTACAATGGTCATCTGTATGTGATGCAACCATCGAATTGCACTTCGGCATCTATTGCATACGATCGTGATGAGAATAACAGCGTGATTTGGAACAAAATGGATATTGATACCTGGGCAGACATTCCAGTCTTCAAATCGTCTGTCAAGAACTTAACGGAAAATGGTTTCGTAACATTCAAGATTAAATTTAATTTTCCTAAATACACGATAAGTACTAATTGGCAAACTATCGTGACGAACAATAAAAAGCCTAGTATACAAAAAGTTGCTATTCATGGCAATCACTATTGTTGTATTTCTACAATAATTCTCGGAACTATTTTATTACTTAGTTTATCTATGTGTATTATATATTTCTTTATATATTGGTCAATTAATTACAATAACCTACCTTAGTGATCATTATGTATATTTAATTAATAAATATATTTGAATCTATTTTGTGTTTTCTTTTGGAGCGATGAAGCTGGTGGACGCCGTGGCCGTCGGGTCGGGGTAACCTTGGAGATATAGGGTGGGGGTAGCCTTGAGAATCTAAGGTGGGGGTAACCTTGAGGATCTAGGGTGGGGTAGCCTTGGAATATGACCTTGACCTTGGGATTCAAGGTTAAAGAGTGGGGGGTGGATCCAGAACTGTCCATATTACTCTACTCAAATCCTCCTCCCTCCTGATTTCCCACTGAGGACGGTATTTAGTCATTGGTTTATGCAACATTTGCTGTAAACCAAGATTTTCAGCTGATACTTTCTTTACTGAAGCAATCAGAATGTACTAGGGATTCGTTTACGAACTATCATAATAACGTCTTGGACGAAAATTAAATCCAGATATCAACATCGATATTAATTATGCGTAAACTACCATCAGTTAACTATTCACTACTATTGTTTCCAATCATGAAATTAACATATTGCTACTCAAACATGCTTAAACAAAGTACCAGCTCACTCTACGATGATTCCCACAATTTTATTAATCAGATTTGATAAATCAGATAGTGGCTAAGAAATCCTTCCGTGATTTTTAGGTGTTTCAACTGATATTAGTTGTAGCACACTGACGATATTGCTGGACAGTGAATGTATAGGTCAGGCAATATTACATTCTTTAGTCACAAAAAATTGCTGACATGAGTAAGCAATTTATTGTTGAACCGAATAGTCAGAAAGTATGATATGGCGCAATGAAATGTTTCAAATTTAACGGTAAATGATTAAGTAACGAAAGTTTTTGGATTGTTTTAATATTGGTAATCTATAACTTTCAATTAATACATATTTAAATAAAATAAATATTGGCGAAAAAGGCTTCGTTTGAACTAAACTTTTTTTATTAGTTCTTATAAAAACTCTACAGAATATAACATGTAATTATTGCAAGCGCCATAAATGGAGGATAATTTGATTACCAACATATCGGTTTTACTCATGATTGAACCCAAGCACATCAGATTATGTAACATACTTTCCTTTTAGGCGGTATTGTCAATAACAGCACAGCACATTAAACTACCTATACAACTTCATCAGTTAATCCATAAATACAACAAAACTTCTTAAGTACGTGCATCCCAGAACGAATTACTAACATGCTGAAATATTTAGGAAACCTCTGAGTAAGGTGTAGCAATTTAAATTATGAAGCACATTTTGGATGGTTTAAAGTTTTTTATTCATCAACTATTTCTTGTATTAATTATTTCATTACTTAAACGTAATTTTTCTATTTTTAGGTTTGAATAAAATTTATGCCTTTACATCAGAAATTTTTTAAGAAATATGCAAGTTAAGTAAGCGGTTTAATTACGCCTACTCCCTTAAATCATGAACAACAGGTCGGTGAGTCACAAACTAATGAAAAATACATCATCATTGTCGAACATAATGGTCTGAAGCATGAATTGCATTAAGCGCATTCCATCGCAGTAGGTATGTAGGAGGCTATAATAGGTTAGAATTAGATGCTGTGTTAAAAAGCTGTGCATACCGAAACACCGCTGTTATAACACCAGATAGTTAATGTTAGGTGTTTTAAGTACGTAGCCATACAGTTATTTAATTTTAGCACGTATAATATTTATGTAATTGTCGCATACTGTTATTGCTGTAGATTACAAATTGAAAACATTAATGTACTAATAGCTAATAAACTATTGAACATTTACACACAAACTTATGTGAAATCTTATGCGATGATTCATGGTCCGATTCTTCCATCCATGCGACGAGACTGTTTTCTTTTTTTTTTCTACTGTTTCTCGCCCATTATTTTAAATTGTGTTTTTAGTTTGCGCAAGTTTACTCTCCCTGATATGTGTCAATGTCGTAATCAGCTTTTACGTCCCACTGCTGGGCTCCGGTTGTCTCCTCTGCTACGTACTCTCCTTAGTGCTAAGGTGGAGTACAGGGGATTAGCAGTTTAACCTCGAATCCGAATGACTTAGTACCAGAGAAGGTTTCAGGCATTAAAATCCCACTGCTGCCTACGCCGTATTAGGGAATGTGAGTGACGGGTTGCGGCATAGATTTTTAGTGCTGCATAGCTTCAGCAGGAAATCGAACTACAGACCTTTAGCGTAAGAGGCTAAGCGCCCAACCTCTAAGCTACCATCTATTTATAGTACGGCACATTATGTGTGCTGTAGGTGATGATAGCGTGGTGCCAGTTTTCTTACACTGTCCTCTATAAGTTATATCCAGTATTGGCGTAGATTTTGACTAAAACAAGGTGCAGCAATTAAACAACCAAGTTGGTGCTATAAAATTTTTATTGTAAACCGCATACAAAACCTAGTTGCCGTCCTACTTAAAGTACTCCTTCTTATACCTAATGAATTATTTCATATTTCTTTCCATGCCTGGAACCCATCTCGAAAGTCGGTTTTTGTTGAAGCTTTTTGATACCGCGTCGTGTTCCTCTTATTGTCATATACGTCAATAAAAATGTGTCCCTTTCAATAAAAGTTTTAGCGTTAGGACAAGAAAAAAAATTTTCGGAGCCAGATCCGGCGAATAAGGCGGGTGGTGCATCGGTGCAAATTGGAAGCCGGTTCGCTATCTGATCGAACGTCAATACCTTTGGCACCATCTTTGCTCTAGAACTTGACGGGTTGTTTCTGTGTGTATTCCCAACATGTCAGATATCATTTGCAACGTCAATCGACGGTCACTTCGTACTAACTTCTTAATTACGTCGAGTTGTTCATCGGTTTTTAGACTTTACGGCCTGCGTCGGGTCGTCATTGACGTCTTCTCGTCTTTGTACGAACCGCTTATGCCATTCTAAAATTTAAGTTGTTGATAAGGTATCAATGCCGTAAACATTTTTCAACATTTCAAACGATTCGTACCAGGTTTTTTTTTAGTTTTACCAAATATTCAATGTTGACGCGCGGCTCGAAATTTATATTGGCAATGTATTCAGGCGCGATAACCAAATACGTTTTATGCGACAGAGAAACCGATTTAAACACGTGGAACCTTAAAAGACACAAAAACACCTACTCAATCTAACCGCGAAATTGGTTTGTCACTCGGGGCTAACAGACGTTCGCTACAGGTTAATAAATTGCCACACCTTATATACTCTAAGTTGAGTGGTTCTTTCTTAAGTAGTTCTTGCGTATTTGCATAGTTGAAGGAAGCTGTTGTTTGGTGTAACTTCTTTTTGTACACATTTTCCCTTCTGCAGTTTCAACGAAATTTATTTACCCTTTTGTTTTGTACTAATAGGTTTGCGTTTATTTTTTCCCTCCTTTTCTCGTATTTCCTCAAGGTCCTATTGCCTCCCCGTGTATATTAAACGTTTTCTTTTTTTCGTGCAGCATCGTTTCTGATATATGTCCGCATTGCTGTGCAGTTTGTATTTTGTAATCTGTGTATGTCAGTAAATACCATTTTCAGTTTCATGGTGTGCTTTGTGTATGTGTTGATTCATGTTGGTATCTGATGCATATGCTTTTCTGCTACAATTTATGCTTGTGCATCTCCTGCTAAATGGCCTCTGATAAAAATCTCTATATTAATCTTAAATTAGCGGAACCCGTAGACTACGCCGCACGTTTTTTTGTTAATTACTGAAATAATAAATACGTTATGTCGAGATGTTAGATGTGTTGACAATGCAGTCTTAAGACTGGATTATTCCCCTGGGCAGTGAGAAGCTTGCCCAAGTGATCATGATACTGAAACCTAGCAAACCACCTAACCAAGTAATTTTATATAGGCATGTCCGCCTGCTACCTATACTAGGCCAACTACTAAAAATCTGCTAGGCGAGAGAGTCTTGCCAATCATAGAGGATACGAATATAATCCCAGAACATAAATTAGGCTTTACGAAGAAGCATTCAACCATACATCTTTCGAGGAAAACCATTACTGTATGGCAGTTGACTTATTATTTTTCTTTTTTAAAATACTGCAGGGGACGTAGAGGAAGAAGTAACGCATGAGGTGCTGGCTACTCATCAACAGTAAATGTGTCGTACATTGCTTTTCAAGGTAACTCCATAAAAAGTAACAGGATATCCAAAGGGTTTGCAGGTAACTTTCTGGCAACATGCGTGTTTATCTGTTTGGGATCGCTTTGCTTAGACACCAACGCACTGTAACTGCATAGTATGGAAGAGCCGGTTTTGTCTGACACCAAACATTGGCATTAGCAATATGCAGATCCTCTTCATGTGGGAACAACGGTTAATATACGAATAAGTTTGTTCTGCCAAAGTTCTAAGTTGGTTCTTCGATCAACATGTTCTCTAAAAAAAAAAGGTTTTTTAAATTGACCACCCTTGTGTTAATTTTTTAAATCTCTAAAGTTAACTCTCTGAATTCAATTAACAATTTCTACAACCCAGTAGTGACAACTGTTCCTTTTCGCAGTGTCATTTAAACAGATAATGGCTTTACTGGAAACAAACAAAACACTTGTGTAAGCATTGGACCAGCGCGGCGTTGCAGCCCTCCGTTATTCATTCACAAAATTCTAGCTTGCCATCAGATAGCTCTCTGTTACTAAACAGCGTAAATTTTTGAAAAATCCCTTACATGGTCAGATTTCTTGAAACACTTCTCAATAATATTAACTGTATATCTTGCAATATGCAAAAATTTCGACACTCACACGGCAGCAGAGTATTGTCGAATAACTGTCTATGTTTCACTACCAAAATGTATAATTTTTGATACTGAATGGCTATTTCATCTGGACACAATTGAGTTATTCTACTTAGAAACACGTGTTCCTGTGACAATTATAAAATTAGATAAAGATTGTCAAATGTGCAGCTAATTTTGTAACCGAAAAGTGCGGAATACATTTGTCGATTACCAAGACGGATCATCATTTACACTGAAAGTATAAGATTTTGCAGTTAAAAAGGGAAAATCATGTACATTTGATAAAAGCAGCAAATTGTAGTTAGTCCAGTCAATGAATGCTCAAAAGGGGGGTGTAGAGGGAAATGGAAGGAACACAATTTTTGACTTTGGGACTTTGTTTGGACTAGTTAGGAGGTAAACATACTAAAAGTCCCCACTCCTGGGAGGTGAGCGGGGTGCAGGAGGGCACGTAGAAGGTCTCTTTTTTCGGTTTTTCGCTTATATCTCAGAAACTATACGTCCTAGCGATAAAACCATTCTATACAAAATTAAAGCCGACAAAATATTCCACAAGATTGATTCTATTCATTTTTTTGCTATCTCGCATAGTTTCCGATATATCCGCGCTCCAAATCGCTAATTTTGAAAAAAAAATTTGCCTCACGTTTTTTGCCTTATGTGACTCTTCAGACCTTCGTCCTATGGAAAAGTCATGAGAAAGGAAGTTGTATTCCGAGATTTTGCAGAAAAACTTAACTTTCGTATTTTTCGTTATTCCACTGCTCTAACTCTATGTATAAGCCAATATATTTAATTTCACTTTCTTTAATAATTACGTGATTTAACAATTAAATATGAATGTTAGCTTTCCGGTTTTCTTTACAATTAATTATCAAGTGTTTATTTGTCACAAATATGAATAATTCTTAATTAATAGATAATCTACATATAATTACATATAATTTTTTTATGTGCCACTTATATTATATAGTACATACTATTTATACATATAAATACGTATATATTGGCTTATATATAGAGTTAGAGCACTGGAATAACGGAAAATACGAAAGTTAAGTTTTTCTGCAAAATCTCGGAATTTACAAATAAAGTTAAAATTGCTCTAACTTTTGAACGGTTGTAGATAAAAAAAATATAAATATTATATATTCTGAAGGAAATTTAATGCTCTACAACTTCCTTTCGCATGACTTTTTCGTAGGACGAAGGGCTGAAGAGTTAGCTAGTCAAATAAGGCAAAAAACGTGAGGCAAAATTTTTTTTTCAAAACTAGCGAATTTTGAGCGCGGATATATCGGAAACTATGCGAGATAGCAAAAAAATGAATAAAATTAATCTTGTGGAAAATTTTGTCGGCTGTAATTTTGTATAGAGTGGTCTTATCACTAGATCGCATAGTTTCTGAGATATAAACAAAAAACCGAAAAAAGGGACCTTCTACGTGCCTCCCTGCACCCCGCTCACCACCTAGGAGTGGGGACTTTTAGTATGTTTACCTCCTAACTAGTCCAAACAAAGTCTCAAAGTCAAAAATTGTGTTCCTTCCATTTCCCTCTACAACCTTTTCGTTGACTAGACTAAGTATTGCATAGAAATAATGAAAATAAATAGCAACCATAGAATTAACAGATGTACTTGGGTATCTAACGTTAACTAGCTTAAAACGCTGACTAAAATTGAATGAGTGAAAAGTAAACGCTGAACACACAACACTAAAACTCATTTCAATTATTATCGTGAAATTAAATGCTATATACAAAAAATTACCAACCTTTATTTAAAAAAATAATAAGTTTGCTCATGTAAAGTTAATTACCTCATTACCTCTTTCTGCAAACATAAGCTATGTAATTATATTTACCAATTTTAATCAATACATTTTGTCTAGTAAAAACGGCTTTTATATTATGTAAAATATTACGCTTTGTTTTAAATTTTAAAATAATAATAGTATTATATAGGCAGAAAGCGTCGTGAAATCTCTATGAAGTCTAACCATAAAATTTACGAACATGTATTTGGCAGCGTGACAAAATAGAAGTACATCTGTCAACGTGAAATTCAGTTAAATGTGTAGATTACCGTAGATACCGCTGGTTTCTTGTTTGTAATGTGCAGCTTATATAAGATTTTGACTTCTACGTAATGTTTGTGATGAGAACAGAAAACAGGCCTTTTATGTATGCCCGACATCGCCATTATGCCTAGGGATCTTCCAAATTGTTAAAAAGCTTGCCAATCACCTACTCGCCAGCACCAGACAAAATCATTACTAGGAATGCACAGCACAAAGGCGCTTCCTTTTGATAGTTTTAGAAAAAATCGGTCTATACTATTTTATTTTCAGAAATAATTAAAGGGCATATCTTGAGCGGTAATTACACTTTTGTAACCTTCATGTAGTTTCTAAATCTACCCGTGGCTCAGAATTTGACTTTAGTGGAGTTTACTGGAAATGCCGAAAGAAACAACTAGTTAATATATGTACAAGGTTTGGCTTAACCAGCAGGTGATTTTTTAAATAAATTAATTATAAAGCGGCAAACAATAGATTTTAATTAAACCCATCAAAATGCTTAAGAATACATGGATTTTTAAACGCATAAACTCATTTTCAAATATCTCGTCTTTATTCTTGAATGTTATTAGTTTTGTAACAATTGCGAATTTATAGTTCATGCTAGAACCAAATCTGCTGATGAAAAGCGAAGCGACCATGTCTTGACTAGGGTTATACCAAGGAGAAAAAATATTTGTCTACTAGATACTGTCCGGATTAGGATTTGAGATTAAAAAGACTCGCGTGTATCTAGGCCACAAAAGGTGGGCTCATTCTGGTATCTCCACTGCAGTTCTCTAACTGAAGAACACCCAATTCTCTGAGTAGACTTGAACAGAGCAGCCATGCCAAGACAGAACTTCCTCGGCATAGATCTTCCTTATGTTACAAGAGCAAAACAATGTTATAGCACGTGTTTTGCTACTCGTCCTTCGAGTTACATGCTCGACAGTTAGAGTTGCCCACCAGCTCTATGCTGTGCATGTGCTTCTTTAGAGTGCAGTGTCCAGTTAGGATTTTAACAATCAATTTGAGATACTTTCAGGACAGCTGCATACAATACTTAACTATTTTTGGCAAGGGTGCGGCAAAAACAACCCTTGCTTGACGACAACCTTACCTTCATGTAAATGTGTTAAAGGTTTCTTGCTGTAGCGTAAAGTGACCATCTTTGGAAGGATAGGGTTACAGGCTCCGGCCCCCAAGGAAGTTATTTGGAGGCCAGTCCTGCAATTTCATCAGCTTTCTTAATATGCTGGTTGCTATTATATCCCTTTCCCCAAACGAGTGAAACGACATTATCTTTGGAGATATCTTCATAGTTTTATAGCACTAGGATACCACTCGTGTGGTAATTTCCAATCATTTAAGGCCAGTAGAACCGCTTTACCGTCGCTTAAAATACAAATACGTTAGTTCTTAATTTGTTGTACGAAGACTACGTTTGCATCTTGCATTATCTCCATTACCTCCTCTTAATGAGTGCCTTGTGTTATATCTACCAGTAAAGATGGATATATTAAAATAGCGGATTGTTCTGATTTTTGACTACACACGCAAGTGTTAATTCAAGGTAAACTTGGAACGGAAGCAGTCAACCACTGCATCAAGTAAAGGAATTACTGCAACTGCCTCAAGAAGGATGCGAGTATGCCTGCCACCCAATTGTATATCTAAGCCCTCCTCAGCACAGTTTTGATAGCAATGATTCCTCTACAAATAGCTTTAGTGAGGGAATGTATATGATTGCTTGTGAAACCGTTACGTGGTTAAAGAAATGTCCCAGTTTGGTTTATGCTGTAGTATGGCTGACTGTACTACTAGATCAGGCTTCATAGCATAGCATAGGCGGCAGTATACAGTCACGGGGTAATTCTAGGAGAAAATTACAAGAATGTTCAAACTCGCGGCGACACGGTCAAAAGGCTACGCATGTTTTTTAGTTAGTGTACTGTATCTATTGAAAACAGGTCACACGTAATATGACTATTGTCCTGGTTGTGTGAGGAGTCAGGCGAGATGATGATTAAGGACTGTTACTTCGACGAGAGGCGTGAAGAAAGACACTTTTCTTGGTGTCGGCGTTGTATCGGTCACTACGGTGACTTTAACTTGGTACGTCTAGTTCTCCTCGGAGAGGTTTAGGCTTACTAGTTTTGAGTATAGGAGCCTAACGCCTGAGTGCGAGGAGTCCGCTGAAACTGGATTCTCGCTCCCTGCTATTGCAATAAATTTGCCTACGTCTTGCACCACGTTTGGGTGACCCTACGACTTATAAACTTGCCCATGTGATAAACTGGGTGATTAGAGGCCAACGATTTAAGTAGGTGACGCGACGGTGAGTTTCAGGGAGGATGGTGTGACCGCTGGTATTAGGGATCTCGGCCGTAGGACTGGGGTGAACTTTGCCTGCTCGCGCTCACTATCAAATAGTCGACCCAGTAGGTCTGTGCTTACTGCTTAGGCACACTCGAAGCTGTCAAGGTACAGGTCACTATAATCAAACTGCCACTGACCTATCTGGGTGCAAAGTCAACCAATAAGAAGTACTGCAAGTAGCCCAACTATTAGAGGCAGCTTTGGCTGTTTCAAAAAGTCCAATCAGTGACCTTATTGACTGGTGTCACGGGGACCAAGTTCTATCCCGCCGGGCAATAGCAGCCGCTGTATTAGTCACGGCGTAAGACTCGTCTTGGTGCGGTTTGACGGGTTGGTTGTGTTTCAGCTCGGGCACTGATTTGTAGAATTAGTATGGATTTAGGTAATCTCCTCTCCCAGTCTACCAGTGTAGACTTTGGGCTCAAAGCGCAGTTTCACCATCCTGCTTAAAACGTATGTTTGTCGCGCCCTCCTGCTAGAATCACATGTCAGCTTAATTTAACGATGCAATAAATTTGGAAGAAAATTAAGCAACTTTTCTAGTTGCGGTTTGCTACAAAATTACGGTTTGACTATCATCATCTTGAAAGAAAAAGGTAAGATCCAACAATACGAATCTTAGTTATGTTACAACAAGCTGTTACTGTATGTGGATTAGTGTATGTAATGGGTTTTTCATGTATCTGTAAACGATTCTCTTCAGACCAGTATCTAAAATTTTTTAAGATGGGAATACGCTTTGTCTAACATCATTCCTTTATCTTTGATTCCCGGTTTATTTGTTATCGCATTTAAGAGGTTTGGTTAAACTTCAGTTGGGATTGTGTCTTCAACATTTAAATGCTGTAAAGTTTGAATTTTTATATGTGCCGTTTTTGAGTCACGGAAGGAACATGTACCACTAGCGTTTCTTTTCCACCTAGTGTCACTGAACTCTTTATGGTTTTAATTATTTAGTGCCATGGCTAATTAAATTGGGCCTACGGCAGCTTTTTTAGTGGCTTGTCGCATTAAGCAAAAAACTCGTGGAGCAGTTGGACCCGATACTTTTAATTTTTATTTTAAGCTGATTTTCTTGCAATGTTAGATACAAAATTTTCCAGTAACAGATTTTACTTTGTAGGTCATTGTAGGCTCATTATTTATATGCAAATATGAAATTATTTTTACTAATTGTTTTTAAATTGTTATCTTTTTCGAACTTTTCAGAAAGAAGCAGGGAATATGTATGTTCTTGGTATTGCTGTGACAAGCCTGTTGTTGAAAAACTTAAAAATTGAAAAATCTACATTAATGAAATATTATGCAAGAAAGGAGCTGCCAAGGCCTTTAATTTAGAAAAACATTTTTTTTGTAATTCTGAATTGAATTGAAACCTGTGTAACACAACCTTATACGGAATATACCTTAAATTTAGCACAAGAGGTACACTATAAGTGTGTAAAAATTGGTATAGAATTTAAATGTAACGTTTAGTTGTTACAAATATAATTACGTTAAACCGTCAATAATCAGAGTATAGGTAACAGCAATTTTCTGCTTTAATTAAAATACAAAATCCAATCCAAAAACGAGTTTAACCTAGTCAGTTTATATTTACGTTATAGTTAGATAGCACAATATATCTGCAGTTTTTTCAACTGAACCTGTATTAATTCAACTCCAGTTACGTACATTCTCAGTTTAAGTTAGAATCAACAGTTTGATCTAAATGTCTAAAGTAAACAACAACTGTAGAATAGAGTTAACGGCCTCGTTAACAGTCCGTTGAAGTTCAAAGAAGCTAAGGCGTAGAGAAGCAACAGCTTTTGATATTCGCACCAAATATATTCGTAAAATATGTTTTCTGTGACAAAAACAGTTACGTTATCCATCAGAACATGTATTTAAAATTAAAAAGCAATTTCAATTTTTTTACATTTTAAGGTACTACTGCATTTTTCTCTTGAAACAAACAGAAACTTGAAGGGTGGCGAATTTCACAATTCACACTACATTTATTTATCTTTTAGTTCGTCGTATATTATGTAGAGGAACTCTGACTATACCGATTGAGGCACTTTATAGAATAATAACGAGCTGTTACAGTTTAATTTTTAGCTAATTTTATTCCTGGTAGTTAGGTAACCCGTGGTGCATTCGTTTTATTTTTGGTTGGCCAATTTAGTAATTTTCGTATTTCCAAAATAATTTTTTCGCTTTACTTGAAAATTTTTTGATAATCAGTTTAAAATTCACTTTTTTTTTGATTTTTTAAGTATTCAGACTGTCGTTGAAATTCTGGGAGTTTTTCTGAAAGTTTTAAATTAATTATTTATTTCTATAGATTAATCAGTAAAAATTCCTTACATTTATGAGAGGGGACATTGTTAGAGATTTGAATTTTTAGTGAATCTTGTCTTAGAGACTTTTTTGTGGGGATTTGTAAACTTTAAACACCGCATGGCTTTTTGAGTATTAATTCCTGTAATTCGAAACCGATTATTATATATTGGAAGCTTTCATTCATATAACTAATAGGGCACCAAAAACTATGGTAATTTTATTTTTTTCTGTCATTTTAGTTAGCTTTGGTTTATAGGGATTTCTTTGATATTTTAGGTCTGCCGTTTGTGCATCCTCGTACATACTTGTACACTCTTACGTTTCATCGTATGTATCTTTTTCTTAGCGACACCACGTAGCGTAGATTTTATTTGTCGTAAATAATGTATAGTAATAATACCTCTTTCCGCCTTTTTGGGATCATATTGGTAGTTTTTCTAGTTTTCATTTGAGTGCAGCACATTCACAAGTACTAGAATTTGTATATTGCTATTGTTGTCATGTCAACCGTGTGCAGTATATCTCATTCTTTGTATTGTGCTTGAGTAAAGCAACGTTCTTTTTTAACGCTAGAAATATTTTATTTCGAAATAAGGTAAAACGGACAAAAGAGTAAGGAGTTCTCGGATATTGTCCGGAAAGTTGCTGAATCTAAAAAATAAACTAGATCCATCTCTCTCTATCTTCCTATTCTCTATCTTCTAGGCCTCTGTTTTCCATCGCTTTATCCACATCGTCTCTCCACGATCTTCCAGGCATTCCTCTTCTCTTCCTTCCCATTGGACTCAATTCTGTGATCTCTCCAATCCATCTATCTCTTCCCGTTCTTCGAATTGGACCATAAAATATGAACTTTTATCCTTCTATATAGTGTATTTCATCTCTATCGATGTCTATCCTTTCTGTCCCTTTTTGTTACACCACAGCATTTCCTCGAGTATTGCATTTTCGTTGCTTTTATCTTCCTTTTATTCTTTTTGTTTGTTACCTAATTTTCGGCTCCGTAGGTGATTATACTTTAAACCATGGAGTTATATATTCGTTTTTTTGTGGTTTTAGTGATATGTCTGTCCCAGAGTATTGAGTTTAACTGTCTTATACATATTCTTGTTTGTTCAATTCTGCTTTTTATTTCTTCTTCCGTTGTTTGGTTTTTGATACAATAAATCCTAAAGACTTAAATTTACTTCTTTCTTTTATGGTTTGATTTCCATTGATTTGTAGGTCTTTTACTTCTTTTTCCTTTTTGTTCAAGTATTCTGCTTTATTAAAATTAATTTTAGCCCCGCTTTTGTATATTCCTGCTGTAGTTTCAGTATCATAAAGCTTAGATCCTCTTCGTCCTGCTTTTATTCAAATTGGCATTCAAGTATTTTTATTTGATCTTCTTCGCGAATAATAACTGTCCTTTGTTGGGAATGAATTTAGTGCTCCATCACAAGATCTTTTCTGTTCTGTGGTAGCTTATTAGTTGCCAGCTTCTCTTTAACAGATTGTACTATACCTGCTGGAGATTCGTACTTCTTGGTAAGAGCATTGCGTAGTATTTCTTCTTTAATGCCATAGGTGTTTAGAAACATAACTTTGCATAATTCAATGAATATACTATTTATAAGAAATTTATACTCCTAATCAAATGTTTATCTGCTTTCTTGGTTGTTAATTCTAGGTCTGTGTCTGTGTAACTTCTGAGCAGGTTACAAATTTAGCAAGAAATTGTATTCTTTGGTCATAGGTACGTGTTATCTTCCAAAATGTTTCAAACAAAGTCGTTCTTCATTTTCAGTTACATTATCTCAATATTTTCTTCTGCCATTGCATCCTGGATTCATTGACCGTTCATTTTTAATTTTGTATTTGTGACCAACGTATTCTTATCTTTCCGGCCTTCTTATCTTACTGACATTCTTCTTCCATGTTTTAGGTTAACATTTCCTTTATGTAAAATCGTATTTTGCATACCATAACTCACAAAAAAAGGTACTTTTGTTGAAAGTTGCTAAATCATACTTTGATAAATTATTTGAACTTAAAATATTAATAAGCGCTCCTCTCAGCTAAGTACTCTGCGCGATTTCAAAGCAAATCTAGCAAATTTAACAGGTCGTTAGAAACAATCATTCTGTGCATGTTTGTTTGGAAGGTTCGTGGTTTATATACACACCCAATTATAATTTTGGGTTTTAGAATCTTATTAATCTTTGATATTGTTATTACAAATTCATCGCAACGTGGCCCTGAAACTCCGTTTTTGTACTTAATTAATCTAAAATTGCTTCGGTCGTGCAGATGAAGGTTAATCACCTCATACGCGAGGGGTTATTTTGCTATTGTTCGCGAAAACGGGGCAAAATGTGCTAGGGAATTAGTCTGAGTATACCCTTATATTTATATTCCCATTTATTCCCGTCAGTTTAAAAGATTCTAATTTAAAATAAAAACCTCGTTTTAGTTTAACCGATTTATGAAAGCACAGCTTTAGCGAATTCCGAAAAAAAAATTCTTTATAAAAGCAAATATTATTACTGAGTATAAATTCTAACCAATACTGAATGTAAATTTAAAATTTACATGAAACATCGTAGGTTTAGCTTAGTCATGGTTCAGCAAACAATTGTTTATTACATTGTAACAGATACAAATGCGTATCAAAACTGTGGGCTTTAAGCAAATCCCACATTTTTTTATTTTTCATTACTTCAAGATTTGATTTGTCTATTTGTCTCTGTCAGTATCGACTTCTTTTTTCTGTCTTTGTTTATATTTAAGGAAGGAGTCCTTTCTATTAAATATTATAGTTAATCTTTCAAAAACGCGTCGACGCCTGGTTTCCAGAAGTGACTTGTCGATTTAATTCAATTTATTTTAATAGTCCATTAATGTGTTTTATGCATTTTACATTCAGTTTCACTTTGTATGCCATCATTATTGCAGAACAGAATTTGTTAGTTGTACTTTTATAAGTTAAGTATTTTCCTTGTTTTGACAAACACTTGAGGATGCTCATTCAGACGAAACCAGTCGTGTGAATTATACATAACCAATACTATTCAAGTGCGTTTTATTTTAATCAGTATTATGGAGGTGTGTGTTGAGCTGAAAACCCCCAATTTATATTAAAAACGTCGGTACCAGCGAACTTTAATAATAATTAGGCCGCGTCCAGATATAAGAGCCTGTTGTTGCGTAAAGCTTGGCCAGTTCCGGCATAGAAAGTTTTAGGTGGCGGACCATGTATAGACTAGCTAAACTGGTGGCCTTCGCCTTACGGTTTTTTTGATAATTTGTAACTGACGCGTTGCCCTACGTCACAGTTACATAAACATTGGTTTAAAATAATAAATTAAGTGTGGCGAGATGTAACAACCCGCCGTCGCTTTAAGTTGCGACAGTTTCAGATATGATAAAATATAGAGTGTGGCGTATTGCTTCATATTTTAATAAATCATTATAATTGAAAGCAAATTCTTATACCTACTTAATAATTATCTCTATACGAAGTACTTAATTACTTTAACAATATTTATTTGTTTTAACCTAATAAGTATTTCGGCATGTTTACCTGCTATTGCCAAAGGTTATATTAGAAAGCAAACAGTTAGTGTTGTTAGAGCAATAGAACTTGGTGACTTGACCTCGGTAATCGTCTGCAGATGACTTGATTTCTTATTCCAAAATTTCCAATAGAGGAGAATTTAAGATATCAATTTGCTCATTCATTAACGGTACAGTTTGTCAATTTTAAAAGCTTCTAGTATATCTAATTTACGTTTATAACCACAAAAGTGTAAACATTTAATAGTGTTTTTAGATGTCATTTAATGATTGAGTTCTAGTAAGTGTATAGGCGTAATTGGATTTATGTGGGTGTTTGTATTTGTAACAACGTACGTGTTCTTTATACCTAATATCAAAATTTCTAATTGTCTGGCCTATATAAACCGAATTACAATGCGAACAATTAAATTTGTAAATGCCTGATTTTAGCAAATTGTCTGTTTTTGAGTTTGCATTAAACAAAGTGTTTAAGATGTTTCTAGTTGTTTTAAAACTTCTTTTATATTTATTTGTTTCGTTTCTAATTTTAGAAAATTTTTCTGATTTCTCACTAAAATATGAGGTCGAAGCATATTTAATTGTATAGAATGAACTTAGGGTATTCGGATAAATTTATTGAATGGCTAATTTATAATTTTTTTTTTAAATTAATGTATCAATAAGTTTAGTATTATAATCATTACTATACGCAATTTGTGTAATATACCTTATACCTACATCTATTTCAATTGATTAGATATTCAATAATTGATTGTTTGTTGTAGATCTTTAAAACATCTAAATTTAATATTCCAATATTGAATAAATCATTATAAATGTTAGGTGTTTGTAGAAACGTTTATTTTAAATCTTAAAACAATTAGTAAATTGTTATAGTTCAATTTTTAGCTTAATTTTACTCTTTGTACATTTTTCACTATTTTAGTTTTCCAGTTTGGTAATTTTCAATTATTTCGTGTTTTTTTTCCGCTTTTCATTTTGTACTTTTAGGTTCCTGATTTTGTCAAGGTTACTTGGAAAGTTTTTGATGATCATCCGATGGAATGAGCAGTAAAAATTACTTACATTTATGAGACGAAATGTTTTTGTTTGACTTGAATTTTTGGTGAATATTGTCTCAGAGACCTTTTAGGGATTTGTAAACTTCGAACACGCATGTACTTTCGATTCTGATATTTCTGTAATTTCAAGTCGATTGTTATCTATTGAAAGCTTTTTATTTATCTAATTGCAGAGCACCTACACCGAAGGTAATTTAATTTTATTGGTTGCAGTTGGTTTGATTTTATACGGTTTTCTTTGCTATTTTTAGCCCTGCCGCTTATATACAATTGTACACATTTAAACGTGGTTTGTGCACATCCCATCGTATGTACATAATTATTTACTTAAATACATGTTTTGGTGGAATTCATCTTGGGATCCGCTATTGCTGTTTTGTTGTGCATAAACGTTAGAATTCTGTAGATAAAATATGGACGTTTTGGGTATGTGTTGATGACCCTGGGAGGTTCCATAAATCTGCAAGAAACACTTAGTTTGAACCCAATTTTTGAAGATATTTAGACATTATCTTAGCTGCTTTGGTGAAAACATTGGTTTTCTGTTAAATAAACTGAGCTTTTTTTCAGTGCATTGCAGTGCAATGCACTGAATACAACATCCCACTATACCTGGGATTTATTGACTTTGAAAAAGCTTTTGACAGCGTAGAGCTGTGGGCCGTGGAAAAAGCACTTCAAAACTGCAGAATCGATTATAGATACAGCCAAATGTTACATAACATCTATGAAAATATGACATCCAGTATCAGACTGCACAGAGAAACTAATCCCATTCCAATAAAAAAAGGAGTACGACAAGGAGACGCCATATCTCTCTATAGAAGATATATTCAAAAAAATGAATTGGAATGAGAAAGGTGTAAACATAAATGGAGAACGGCTAAACAACTTAAGATATGCAGACGACATACTGTTAGTGGCAGACAATTTCGAAGACCTGCAAACAATGATACAACAACTAGAAGATACATCACAAACAATTGGCTTAAAAATGAATCGCAAGAAGACAAAGGTAATGACGAATACAGAAGACGAAAGAGAAGTGATAGTAGGAAATGACATAATAGAACAAGTTAACAGTTATATATACTTGGGACAGGAAGTAAGAGTGACTAAAGAAAACCAAACAGCAGAAGTAAAAAGAAGAGCCAGATTGGGATGGGCGGCTTTTGGTATATTAAGCTATATATTGAGGAATAAGTCAATACCGCAACATTTAAAAACGAGAGTGTTCGACATGTGCGTCCTACCAGTTCTAATATATGGAGTACAAACATGGACGTTCACAAAAAATACATTAATGAAAACACAAAGATCAATGGAAAGAGCGATGCTCGGACTCTCATTAAAAGATAGAAAAACCAACGAGTACATCAGACAAAAAACAAAAGTTGCGGACGTTACAGAAAGGATGGCCCGTCTGAAATGGAAATGGGCCGGTCATAACGAGAGAATAACAGATGGCAGATGGAATAGTAAAATCAATCAATGGAGACCTTGGTACGGAAAGAGGAAGAGAGGAAGACCACAGATGCGCTGGGTAGATGACCTTAAGAGAGTCGGCGGACTGGGATGGATGCGAACAGCAAGAAATCGGGAACAATGGAAGACCTTGGAGGAGGCCCATGTCCAAAGATGGAATGAAGGAGGCTGAATAGAGAGAGAAACTGATCTTTGTTAAAGTTAGAATTTACCCCTTAATTCTTTTTATTTGCTAGTTACCTGTAGCCAATTTTTGCTACATTTTGTTAATGTGTCATGTTTATTTGATTTTTCCTTTTTTTTATATGTTCATACATTTGCTAATTGAATTTTATTTAATTTCTAGATTAGTGTTCTTTTATATAAATCTTTTCCGGGTTCTTCTTGTAGACAATGTGTTTTGAATTTTCTTCCTTGTGTAAATCTTCAGGTTTCTCGGTTTACATACTTATGTTTAGAGTTGGGCAAATGCATATTTGCATCTTTTTTCCTATTGATCATAAAATGTTAATTTTTCGTATATACACGTTTCGTGATGTTTAGAGTAATAAAAGTAAATTTTATTTTGCATATTTGGCATATATTATAACTTTACGGCATACGGCATATATTAGTGCATATTTTAGCTTTTAATGGCATGAAAATGCATATTCTAGCAAAAAAAATAAAATTTCAAATAAATTATCAAATAAAATATTCGTAGTTCTTAGAAGAAATTGCACAATTTCTTCTAGTGAAACCACATGAACCCTAGACTTGCACTTTCTAAATTTCCAAGTAGGGATAGAGAAAATAAAGGAGTAACTAACAAAGGTTGTATTATTTGGGTAGGTCTTATTCCTAAGGTACAAATTTCTTTGAAAATAATATTTCGAAATTTTTCTTATACTTATTCTTAGAAATAGTTATTTATAATTTTAGTGCTTGACTAGTTCATTTGTTGCCTTGACAGAGAGCTGTAAAGTGTAATTGTCCAGTCTATACCCTGAAAATGCCTAAAGTTGCTAGTTCAAAAAACGATTTAATTAAGAAGTGGTTGAAGTTGTCCTACATAAAGGCTCATTTTTCGGAAATTCCTAGCATCATTAATAAATTAGAAACACAAAACCTGCTTGTCACTGAATCTTTAGAATTAATCGAAAAATTTCATTCAATTTTGAATAAAAATAAAAATAAAATATGCAAAAAAGTTAGCAGCAAAATGGACGATTTAATTCAGAAAAACAGCGGACTTTCAACTCTGAATTCCATAAAAAACATTTTAAATGGAGATTTCTTAAGCAATGGCCACAATGACGAATGTTTTGCAGTTAAAAATTCACATTTATTTAAATATTGTCCAGTAACTTCTTGTGATGTAGAAAGAAGTTTTTCCAGCTACAAAAATATATTGGAAGATAAGCGGCAAAATTTTCTCGTTAACACCATTGAAAAGCACATGATTATTTATTGTAATAAATAGGTTGTGTTATTTATTGATTTTACTTCTACCTGTATTTTGGTATATGCAAATAAAAAATGCAGTTTTAACTGAAAATAATAATGCGTTTCTATATTATGTAAGTCCTTTTGATTTTTTGAATGTTGAGTGTTTGTAACTAAAAATAATGAAAATCATTAATTGTATTTATCTTTTTCTTTCAACGAAAAATTACATTTGATGCAAAACGTGCTTTAACTCATCAGATTCAAATAAACATCAGATTTTCATATTAGGCACTAAATAAACAAACTAATTTTTTTTAGTGCATATCGCAAAAGGTTACTGCATATTCTTGCATATATTGAAGGTTTTATGCGGCATATTTTAGTGCATATATTGACGGTTTTATGCGACATATGTTGGTGCATATATGCACTATCTTTACAGCATATTTGCCCAACTCTACGTTATGTTTGTCTTTCGCTTGTACCCTGGGAACATCATTTTTGCCAAGAGTAGTTGGTGGTCGGTGTTACATTCCGTTTCCCTTTTTACTCGTACATATTTTATTTTCATTGCTGTTTTGTTTTTCTTCTTCTATAGAGCTATACCCTATCAGGGCGTTAGAGACCTTTTTACCATGTCTGTGTTTGGTGCGCCGAGATAGATATTTTGCGCAGACAGACATAGGCGACTTATAGTTTGACGTGGGCTCCAAACCACAGGAAATACATGCACTCCTTTTTTAAAGACGTTTTTCTGGGAGAAACTTAACGTCGCTGGTTTCCTGTTGCCTTGCGAGGAGAACGACTCACACATCTCCGTAATTCTTTCTCTATTTGTATTAATGACATGTTCCCCAAAACTTTCAACTGTATTATCGTTGTCGTTTCTTCCAGTTCTTCCATTCGAATCTTCTATTATAACTTTTTGGGACCTTTTCATCTTTTCAATTTCTTTCGGTATAGTTTTTATAAAGTTTTTTTTCTCTATTGTTAGATTGTCTTCTGCTGGTCCATAGACTCCAATTATTACTATATCCCGTCCAAAAATAACCAAACCAATTTTTACTATTTTTTTAACGGGTTCCTATGTTCCTATTAAATAGGAAAATAAATTTTCTTTCCTCCACTTTTACTTTATCAGAATACCCACTCCGGCCTTTGCTCTGTCTTTCTTTTTTACTTAACTTTAGGAGAGCATAATGCCATGTATTTTCTCCATTCCACTTCCCTATTATTTGTTTCACTGATCTTCAGTATGTTTATTTCCGTTTTCTTGAACGCTTGATTGATATTAATGTCTTTGTTCTCTAACCTTGTACATTACAAGTGCTCATTTCATATGTTTTATCTTATTCTTTTTCATCTTTATAGTCGTCTGGTTGATATGTAGGAATGGGTTCCCCAAACTTAAAGCAGAATTGCCCCCTGTATCCTGCATAGCTCCCACATTGGAGGTGTGGATACTACCCGGGGATTTTTTTTGTATGCATCTTATTTAAAATCAAACGGGAAAAAATTTTATACTTTGAAGCAGCGGGCTTATGCGAGAAAGGTTACGTGGCGGTTGCCCACGGTTTTTTTTAAATAGTACACATGATTTCTTATTTTTTTATTGTGTACATGGTGGAATAGTAGCTGTATTTAATGTTTAGCTCTCTGGCTGTGGCTGCAGCCCAAGTATAAATATTACACAATTATTAATTCAGAATTTGCGTTTACTCATATTTTGGAACACTGTCAGAGACTTCAAAGCCCAACTATTGGGAAGATACCTGAGGGCTTCAAAAAATATGGATATCAACCATGTTTGCTTTAGTTTCAAATATTTTCCAAACAACCGCGTTATTTATTTAGATTTTTGAGCCAATTATAAAGCCGACAGTGTCTTTCAACCATAGAAATGTTCATTAGCTTTTTGTTGCCAAAAAAAATTACTAAAATAACGCAGCTAAAGGTTTAATCCGGTAATATGAAAATGGTAGAACTTGTTGATTTTACAAATAAATAATTTCTAATTCTTCTTGTTTCAGATAGCCTACGAAATGTTTAGACCAGCAACGCAGAATGTAAGTAGCTTGGCATAAAATATTCACTTGCGTCCTTCTATGAAAATATGATTTTGTTGAAATTCTTTCAGTAGAGAAATGAATAAAGAAATAAAGACTAAAAGAGAATATGCTCTGTGTACACTGAAGGGCCACTTGGCCTCTTTCTAGTGTACTTCGTATTGAAATTCATGATGTTCTGTTATCTCAAGAGATATTGAACAGATAAAGTACATACCACATTTTCATCAGTCATGAAGGATGCGTTTTCTGGTTGTATTAAAATGTTTATTTAAACAAAAAATTAAATTTTACGCCAAATTAAAAACGGCAAAGAAATTCCAACGGAATAAAAATGTTAAATATTTACTTCGCTCCTAAGCAATTTATTTTTGTCTATGCTCTCAATTGCGCTGCTTCTATTTATGTAAAAATATAAAAAAAGTACGGTACTAATTAAACAGATAGGGGACTAAAGCTAAAGAATAAAAATACTAAATGTTTCAAATGCATTGCAAGGTTTGGTGCCGTCTGCGTTTCGAGGAACTTCGCTAAAGAGAATAAATTGCCCTTCTTGTTTGCTTCTAAATTATACATACCAAAAATGTCATTGTCGTAATGAGCTAGATGTTTTCATATTAATATTTCAGAATTATATGGCTCAATATTTGAACGCATTATATTGCTTGTATATATATACATATATCTACCGATCCTCTTAATAAAAAAATATTCCTCTGCGTTTTTATATCTGGCTATAACTATCAGCATTTTTTTTAAATTACTTCTGGCATCAGCAACAAATAAATTTTATAGAATTGTATGTCAACATTCAAACTGTTATGTAGATTTATATATCTGTTGAGGTGCCTCGGGATATTAATTCACAGCAGCGAATGTGAATAGAGCTTACGATTTTACTAGAAAAAAAAAACAAAGCAATTTTACCTGAAAATTACAGTGCGTGTTGATTATTCAACAGTTACACTACGAGTAAGTTCAAATTCAAAACCGAACAAAAAATGAGCGTTAGTTTTGCTTAAAAACTCAAACGAAGTTTGTTTGATTTCTGCAAAAACATATTACTTGAAATTAAATAACACCAAACAGCGCAACCTAAAATAAATCAAGCGAAAACATCAAGTAAGGAGGTTACTGTTACTCCTGGCAGTTAGGTGACACATTGAACACTTTTCATTATTTTGGTTGTTCAGTTTAGTGCTTTTTAAATTTCGATTGTGGTTTTTCTGATTTATTTTGTAGTCTTTGAGTTCCTCATTTAGTCCGAAATACTTTTAACATTTTTGGTAATTGTTTTTCACTTTCACTTTTTTTTGATTCTTTGAGTGTTTAGATGGATGGTTGAAGTTTTGTCTATTTTTTGAATGTTTTTAATTATTCGTCAAGTTTTGATAGAGTAATTCAGAACTTTTTTTTTACATTTGTGAGACGACATCTTTTTGGAGTTTGAATGTTTGGTAAATCTTGTCCCAGAGACCTTTTTTGCGAATTGTGAACTTCTAACACCGCACGGCTTCTTGAATCTTAGCTCCTGTAATTTAAAGCAATTTATTATATATTGGTTTTTAATCATCTACACCAATGGCCATTTAATTCTTGTGATTTTAGTTAGTTTTATTTCAATTTTATAGGGTTTCCTTTACTAGTTTAAGCTCTGCCGCTTTGTACACGGTTGTATACATTAGTATACATTTGTACAATTATCTTCTTAACTACCTGTTTTGGTAAAATTCACTTTGGCGTCCGTTACCGAGATTGCCGTTTTGTACATAAACGTTACAATCCTGTACATAAAATTCTAGACGTTCCGAATATGTCCTTGGGAGGCACTATAAATCTGCATAAAAGATTCATTCGGAAGCCAAGTTTTTAAAATATGTGACAATTATCTTACCTTCTTTGGTAAATATGATGGTTTTTTGTTAACTTAATCGAGCTTCGTTAAGGTCAGAAATTTACTCTTCATTGTATATACGGGGTGTTTCAAAAATGCATCTCAAAAAGTCTGAATCGTATTTTTGACGTCAAAATAAGCCATAAGGTTTTTATAAACATGGTTTGGGAAACGCTTAAATTCCGACTTGCGGGATGTTGAAAATTTATCAAAGATTAACATCTTCCTGCTCTACCAAAAAACAGTTTGTTATAATTTCACGATATTTGGTAGAATGTTATAGTGGACCATGACCAATAATCTGGCATAGAGCTTACCTTCATAGCTGCAACAACGGCGGTGCTACGGAGGTATGCGTCGAAACAAAACAAATGCCTGTTTTGACAGTTTATTGTGATTTGCCTATTGTGTGATTTAGTTCGTTTGTGTTGCTTTTCTGAAATTATTTTCTACATAATGGAAAATTTTTCGAATGAGGAAATGACCGACATGCACCTAATGTATGCACGTGCTTACCTCAGGAATACGCTTCAGAACTTTTGACATGCATTTTTGAAACACCCTGTATATTTGAATTATATATATTTGCTAGTTACCTAAAGCCAATTTTTTTTATGAATTTAGTTGAGTTGTGTTTTCATCTGTAAGATTTGTTATTTTATACATTTTCGAACTTCAAAAACTCTAATTTGTTTAATTAATTTGAATTATTTACGATTTTGCTTCGTTGAAATCACTATTGTTTACACTGTGTTAGTTAAATTCAAGCACTTTAAAAACATTTTTCTACTTCCATCTTTAAAATGCCATTTATCGCATATTTTTCCATGACGCTAAGTGATCTTTTAAATACACCTCGACAAGCTGTGACTTTGGCACGGGCTGAAGTTAGCTCTAGGTTTTTTAATCGCAAAAATCAATTGAAACTAAAAATCAAGATAGTTGTCACGTGTCATCAATCTGTCAAAATAAATAATATGGCTTAAGATAATAAAATAATTTCCAAATTTTAGTATTTTTGTGATGGTTGTAGGAAAAGTATAGTGTGCAATTAGTTCTATAAACTTCTATAGACACTCGTTTTAATAAACACTCGCTCCGCTCGTGCCTAATAAAACTCGTGACTAAAATGCCGTTTATAAAACTTGTTGCATAATATACTATTATAAGTTAAATCTAATGTTGTTTATGAAATGGCATTTCAATCGGTATTTAAGTGAATTTGACAGTTGGTACCGCTTACTCCACTGACGTAGTTTATACCCTACATTCAATTTGTTGCACTAGAACGAAAAATTGTCAATTAACATAATTTTTACATTAATGCAAAACTTTTATCGGAACAATTGGGTGATTTATTCAGAATTTGTAGTTTATATTTATTTTAATGTTTAAGATATATTTTTTAGGCTTTACAAGACTTGTAAACGATTTGTTATTTACCTAACGTATTCTACAGGTCGTAAGCCAAAATATTTTATTCTATGAGGTTTTATAAAACGTTGCTTAAGCAGTCGAGTGGCTCTTGTTATCGTTACTTTCAGAGGACCAATACAAAATTTACGTAACCCTACCTCAGTTATATTGTAAATACTAAAAATCAAGTACAAAATCTTGTTCTTCAGCCCAGAATGAACAGTATAGCTTAAAAACTTTCATTATGCCATTTGGTAGATTATGAAAATATTAATTTCTAAACTCTAAAAATTTCATAGGAGTCGGAGAGCGTGGGTCGGTTTTTAAAATATCATTTTTTTTAAATTTATCTTTACAGTTTACAAAACTCGATTCATATTAAATGTCAAAATGGCCAAAATTAAAAAAAAAACGTAGCGTTAATTTCAAAATCATCATATCATGGTAGAGATTTTGAAGAAAATACATGTTTTAAGCCCAAACATTGATTTTTAAAAATGTATCTTGTTTTCCCCTCTATTGTGTGTCTGATGATTGATATTTCAAGAACTGCTACAGTGATCTTCAAATGTTTTAAACGAAGTATTTTGTACATATAAAGACACACTAAAATGTTTTTGTGGTTGTACCTTAACTAGTGTTTTGTTTAAGTTATATTATGTTTTTTCGTTGCAATTCCAATTCTCGTGCAGTGTGACTGCTGTTGGGGTTACAACGTTGAACAGAAATACTTTTAAATATAAGAAAAACAAAATTTTCTAAAGTATAGTAAATGTCTAGACGAGTTTTGACTATTTTCGTTAATAAAAATAAATCATCAAAGCTGTGTTTAACACCAAATTCTAAGAGATCCGAAAGTAGATAGAATACGAATACATTAAAAACTAATAGGATTGATGTTATCAACGGTTTACGAAGCCCATAACTGTTTTATTTTGTGTTTGCATGAGCAAGCAACGTTTGCCTCAAAACACGCAGAAACATACCAAATGGACTTGTGTACCATTGAATAAAACATGAAGCACGCTGTTGCATAAGGGAATTGCCGTTTTAATAATTTGCAATGGTTACCAATATTTATTTTTTAATTTAATATTAAATTCTGTGGGTTTTTCCTTCACTACCATGCCCTACTTTCGTATCAGCGTTATTATTTCAGATTTACTACAAAAATTAGGTTGTTTTCAATCAGTTTTTTTTTTGTAAAATAGGTACAAAAAGTAAAGATACAAAAACTTTTATAACAAAATTGAAAATTCTCATAGGTGGCACAACTAGGGGGCAATCAATGAAATTGAAAAATTTAGTCGTAAATTAATATTATTATATCTAATTATGGTGGGAGGGAAAAAAAGTAAAAATAAAGTTACCATATCCCTACATTAAAACAGTCTAGACAACTATTTCACACTAATTAAGTAAAATAAAATCTGTGGCCACTCGATGCAATCTCTAATATAGCACCATACCATACAGGTTGCCACCTGTGGCAACTAGTAGTAAAGCGGTTAAAAAACGAATCATTTTATTGTGTCACATGGTTAAAATGTGAGGGCGCAAAAACTGCATTTTACTCTACTTGAATTACAAACATGAAACAACTGTTGGGCAACCGCCACGGGACTTTCCTCGAATTTATGGAAGTTTGTATAATAAATTTAGAACATTTCTTTTGTTATAAAAAATTTCGAATACCGACATTTTATAACGATGTTTTTTAAAAAGATAATATTTTTTTTAATTTTGGAAATTTTGATGCTATTAAATTTTTTAAAAACTACAATGAGGGCTGATAGGGAGATCGTGTATGCGCGGATTGGCTATTTAACATGCGTAGAATACTAATTTAAGGTTCTTTCTTACATAGAGCACCCTTCTTTTTTGCGTTTCTTTTTGGCGGACCAACCTCATTTCCTTACGGTGTCATCCTATTCTAATTGTCAATCTTTGAGCCAAAATTGTGTTTTTACGCTAAGACATCTGGACTGTAAAGTCTATAGACACACACAGACAGACCCGCTGACAGGCCACATACAGACACCGCTACAGCTTCCGTTTAATCGGTGTCTCGGGGTTTTAGAACCTGCTTATTGAAAATGTTTAAGTTGAAAACGTTTGACATAAAAATACTTTTTTTTGTACACTCTTATATCAGCCAGTAAGCCCAAAGAGAAAAAAGCTTGTTGTGTATACTGCAATTTTTAAGTTTTTTATTCAACGCTTGTTTACCGTCCCTTACGATGTTGATAGTTCAAACTTTTCTTTCGTAGAACTTTCAAGTTGTATTAATAAATTTACACGTTCTATTTTTATTATTTCGTAGTTGCTATTTTACATTTCAATTAAAAGAAAATATTTTTACCATTTCATGAAATTGTTTCGTGAAGTACTTTTAAAGCTCACGACTATTTATATTCTACTGTTATAAACCCTGTTCTATTTTATTTTACTATTACACAAGCAATAATTCCAGCCGACCAAGTAAATAATAACTATCTACAAAAGGTAGCCTAAAGTCAAACATTTACACTGTGGCTATAAAGTAACCCCCCTCCTCTAACTAACCTTTGAACGAATTGATATTTTACCATAAAATTTGGTGTGCTGTAATGGGAAATTAAATACTATTTTTTAGCCTATAATAAAATTTTGTGTCATCATTTTAAATTTTTGCTAAATTGAAAGGGGGGTCAAGTGACATCTCATTTGAGAGGTCTTTTAGTTCTGCGCCTGATCCTAGAGTTTCAAAGAAAAATATTCAGTCATAACAAAATGGCAATGTTTGAAGATAAAGAAGTCCATTTAAAAGACTAAGAATTAAAGCAAAAAGAAATTAAATTAAGTGTTCGAAATGTTCACCATTCACTTCTTGGCACATAAAAAGTCGGTTATGAAATTGCTGCCTTACATATTCATAAGTTTCTGGAGTGATATTTCTGCAAACATCTGTAATGCGTTGCTCCAGTTCTTCAATTGTTTCTAGACGGGTTCTGTCCACTTTCGATTTCAGATATTCCTATAGAAACAAATTTAAGGAGGTTAAATCTGGGGGGCAATCCGGCTATTCTACAGGCCCCGGCCTGCCAATCCATCTTCCAGGAAAATGTCAAAAACAGGCTTATAATAATGAGGAGTCATCAGAGATATTTCTGGTAAAATTTTGTCATGCAAATGAAAAAGTGGACTACTGAATAAAAAAATCAAAACAATTTTGAATTGAGCGAGTCCATTTGTTTAAAGTCCGCCATTTTGCTATGGCTGAATATTTTTCTTTGAAACTCTAGGATAAGGCGCAGAACTAAAAATCCTTTCAAATGAGGTGTCATTCGATCCCTTTCTCTATTAAAAAGAAATTTTTAAATGGCGCCCAGCCTCCATTTTGATCGATACAAAATTTAATTATTGGCTAAAAAGTAGTATTTAATTTCCCATTACAGCACACAAAATGTTGTGGTAAAGTATCAGGCGGTATATGTGTTACTATTCCAATCTTGTAGATAATTCGTTTACAATTTTATATATGCGCCAACTACATTATTTAAAAGAATTATACCAGAAGATACTATTATTTAATTGCCTTCTAATTTACATACTGACTAAATACTAGACTAGGAGTCCGGACACAAAGGCTTACCAATGACGTACAACCTTCACCGCACTTTTTGAGTCTTGCGTTATCAAATGGACTTTTTGTACACTCCAACAAGTGTTTTTTTTTAAGAATCATGAAGCCGTGCGTGAGCACGACTCCATGATTCGCATCCCACCCCCTTACCCGGGCTCAGCACACTCAGTGCTATACACCGGTCTATCATGCACCCCACCCCTGAAGACATGCAACCCAACATACACACCTACATACCATCCATGGACCCGTCGGATTTAACTTGTTCAGGAAAATTACCGCCGAGCAGTGGACTCGAACCAACTGCCATTGAGAGTCTAGTGTCAAAGCCTGGGACTTTAACCACTAGACCACCCGCCGGCCCCAACAAGTGTAAACCTATTAAACGCAGCAAACGGAAAGTTTTATCGTATAACTTCGCCGGGTACCAGTTTCGCAAACATTCTTATAAATAAAATTAGTAATTTTACACAAAATTAACATAGAACCTTGTAGCCTCAAGATGTTAATGAGCAAATACCTAAACTTCAACCCGACTTCCAAATTCGGAGTTAATAAAATTGCCGGTAGGTTTCAAAAAATCCACAATATGTGCGATTTACGAAATCACCAAATACCACTGGCCAACAAAGGTTTTTTTCTTACACTCTAATACGTGTACTGTATGTACTTTTTCATGCTGATTCTGAAAACTTTTTCAGAATTTTTCTACCATGTCAGAAATTTGAGAAATTTTCAATAATAGTGTCCTTCTAAAATATATTAATTTTTTACTGGATTTGACATTTTCTGTTTTATTGCATTAATATTAAATATTGAAAGAAATCTTGTGTTGCCTGACTTATTTGAACTAATCGGAAGAAATTTTAGCATGGTTTCTACGTTATAACCGTAAGCCACGCCTCTCTTTTAAACCAATCATATTTCGGAAGTTCGTAGATATGCACTTATGCGGATATACACGAAGGTACAGAAGGATTATTACGAATATTAAAACTGAGTTAAGTCAGTTTGTGATAATCTGTTGCGTTTTGTATTGACAATGTCTCATAAGGGTATAAACGATCGGAACAGTTTTTGTTATGTTTGTGGAGAATTAAGTATTCAGCAGCTTAAGCGAAACATTACATCTACAATAAAAAAGAGTACTACTACTACTACTACTTTGGTGTTAAAATTAAAAACCAAGACCAATTTTGGACTACTAAAACGTGCTATGCGCGTTGTGCTGTTACTCTAAGAAGCTGCTTGAATGGTATGCTGTTTGCGGTTCCTATGGTTTGGCACGAGCAAACCGACCATACGACGAGCTGCTTCCGGTTTTCTGGCAAAAATTAAAAGAATATTGCTTGTCCCAGTTTGCCTTCTGCTACTCGTCCGCTACCTCATGCGACAGCCTTTCCGGTACCAACATGTCTAAACGTTTTGAAAAAAGAACAAGTTCAGTATATCGCAATCGTCAGAAAGATTTGTCACAGTATTTCTCAATTAAAGAGGATCTTTTCTTCTGCAATAATATGGAAAATTTAATTCTTGCATTAGGCTATAAACACAATGCAGAAGAATGGCGTCTATTCATTGATGTTTTGATGCTATGCTTAAAAGCTGTTCTTCTACACAATGGAAATATTTACCGTTCAGTTGCTGTTAGACATGCTGTTCACATGAAGGAATCCTATAAAAATATTGTATGCCTTCTCGACAAAATTAATTACAGAAAGTATAAATGATACATCAGTGCTGATATAAAAGTTTTGGCAATTCTGTTTGTTGTACAACTTGGATACCCCAAGCATTGTTGTTTCATTGGTGAGTGGCACAGCCGAGCAAGAAATTCTCAGTCAGGTCAGCACTCGTCACGGTGTTCAGACGTGTTTTAACAGTGCTCGCAAAATTCTAACAAAAGTATTAGAAAAATTGTTCCCATTCATTGTTATCGCACTATACAATAATAATGAGTAAAAAACTTAGTGATTTAAAAGTACCTGAACTTATAAAAAAGTTATCGGACTGCGGACTTGAAATAAAGGGTCTCAAAAAGTGCGAACTAGTAGTTCTACTAACAAAAGTAATTAATATTAATATTATCATTAAAAACTATGCTACATCGCCGCCAAAGTTTCATAAAAATGTATCTGTTGACATCGTACAAGATACCGAACCTTCTACCAACTCTACTGCGAACGATTCACCAGATGATCTTATAAAATTGGATTATCTAGATCTCAAAAAAGAATTGTGCAAACGGAACGATGAAATTAATAAACTGCATAAATTAAATAATGAACTTTCAAAGAATATAGAAAAATTAATCGCCATAAACGCAAATTTAAAGAACGAAATAAATACCGTTCAAAATGAAAACAAACATATGTTGCCCGAATGCAAGATATCTACAGGAACACAAATCCACTCTTACAAAAGCACTAACCAAATCCAAAAATTTAAAGATAAAGTACTGTTGTTTGCTGATAGCCACGGCAGAGATATAATAAGCGGATTGCGAAATTCGTGTCTTTACGATAAATACAATATGACCAGTGTAATTAAAACGAATGCTAATTTTACGCAAATTACAGAAAATATTGACAGTATTGCTAGTAGCTATACGTTTCAAGATTATATAATAGTTATCGCAGGCACAAATGACATTGACAAAGGGGCAATAAACCCCTCAACCAAATCCATTGTGAAAGTGTTGAAAGCTTCTGTAAAAACAAATATTATTTTGTGCACGGTACCATACAGGTATGATAAAGAAAAATCGTAAAATAACATCATCTTCAAAATTAACCAATAAATATTCTATTTGACTAACGCGTATAAAAAATCTCCATATAACTCGGTTCAGCTGTTAGATATAAACAAACACAGTTCTCGCAACTCATACACCTCCCACGGACTGCATTACAATAAACGAGGTAAAAAAGAGCTAGTAACTGCGTTGATAAATAAAATCAAAAATTTTAAAAACTACAGTGAAAATAGTGCAAATTTAATTACCGTAGAAACAACTAAAATAGACAACAATCAGGAGTCCTTGCCAATGAGTCCCTTAAACATTTCAATGCATAACTCCACACCATCAAAGACGACAATAAATTTTTCCCAGTTTGTGCAAGATACCAACACTCAAAGTGAAGATGTAAACGACGAATCATCGGATGAAATTAATTCAGGTTTGAATGTCAGTAATATTGATAGTAGTAGTAGTAGCACTTGTTCAGATGTAAATACTGTTATTGCAAACTTGACCGATAATGAAGATTGTTTTTTATAGAGAATAATTTTCGTAAAATCAGTAGTAACACCATATGAAAAAAGCATTTATTAAATTTGTTTTCACTAAATGTTCAGTCACTACGAAATAAAATTAACGAATTGGAAGTAAATTTAGCAAGCTTAAGATATAGTTTTGATTTTTTGTGTTTAACTGACCACTGGTCTGAACCACATGAAAACCTGAATTTGCTAACCGATTACATATTAGAAGATTTTTACAGTAGAAAATATTTTAAACACGGCGGTTCTGCAATATTCGTTAAACCTAAATATACAGTAAATAAAATATTCTATAGCAAAAAATTATCAGAAGATCACCATTTTGAAAGTTCAGCAGTTGCAATAAAAGAATTAAATTTAGTCATAATATGTATATATAGATCACAAAAAGGTGACATTAGTAAATTTATAAATAAATTAGACGACTTATTAAGTAATATTAACTATAATAAAAACATTATACTCTGTGGTGACTTTAACATTAATTATGTAAAAGACACTCGGGCCGTAAAAAGTATGAACACGTACTACTCAGTTACAACTTGTCTATGTGTGTAAATGGTTTTACAAGAACTACAAATAAAAGTTCTACAGTAATTGACTATATGTGTACAAACATGGAAAATATAGCTTGTAAAATAGTAAACTTAGCCATATCTGATCACAATGCGATTACCTTGAGTTACAAGTTAAAAAAAACAAAAAATATATCTCACAAATATGTAAAACGACGCACTTACCCCTCACAAAATTTTATTATTTTTAAAAATACTTTACTTGCTACTAACTGGTCTTTTATGCGCGAGATGAATGCTGATCATTATGATATTAAATTTAATACATTCTATAGGATATTGTGCGACACCCACAATTTAAGTTTGCAGAAAAAAAGATCAAATTTTGGGAGGGAAAAGGTTGGATAACCAAAGGCATTAAAATATCGTCTAAAAATAAAAGAACTTTAAATTACATACGGAATTTTACCGTAAACCCCTTTATTCACGACTACTATAAAAAATATTCAAAGACATTTAAGCGGACGGTAGCTTTGGCCAAAAGGAAATTTCTGAAAGAGAAAATACTAAATTCCAATAATAAAATCAAAGCAACTTGGGATGTTATAAAAACTAGTACAGGTAGACAAACTAGTAAAAAAATAGATAGTATTAATTTAAATGCTGATGGTAAAATTATAAACAATGCCGTCCAAGTAGCCGATACACTAAATAGACATTTTGTAAGCGTTGCCTCCAAATTGAGTGTAAATATTAATCAAACTTTAAATCCCGTTACAGAACTTAAAAAAATATTTTACCGATAATACAAGTACTTTTTTCTGCTATCCCACAGATGAAAATGAAATAGCAGCTATAATTAAAAATTTACCCAATAAATCCTCGACGGGCTATGATGATATTCCCATCAAAGTCTTTAAAAGATGGCCAGATTTTATGAATAAAATTCTTTCGAACCTTATAAATGAATCGTTTACTAAAAGCATCTTTCCGGACGCATTAAAACTATCAATTGTTGTACCAATTTACAAAACCGGAGAAAAAACCGACGCGAACAACTACAGGCCTATACCATTGTCCCCCGTACTAGCAAAAATCTTTGAAACTGTTTTTAAGTTGAGGTTAGAGTCATTTTTACAAAAATATCAAATTATAAGTAATAATCAATATGGTTTATGCAAAGAGAAATCAACCCAAGACGCGATTTTAAATTTTCTAATTCCGGTTTATGAAACCCTGAACCAGAAAAACAACGCAATTGGAATTTTTTGTGATATTTCCAAAACATTTGACTGCGTAAATCACAATGTTCTTTTACAGAAATTGGAGTGTTATGGAATAAGAGGCGCAGGGAATAATTGGATTAAATCGTACTTACAAGGCCGTCATCAGTCTGTTTCATTACGTAGTGAAAATGAGCCAACTTTGCAATCTAGTAGTTTACCCGTTAATAGTGGAGTTCCGCAAGGGTCAATATTAGGACCCACACTATTCTTGCTCTATATCAATGACATAAAATTTTGCACTAATTACGGAAAAATTACCTTATTTGCCGATGATACAAATATTCTCTTTACTCACCCTAATATGCAAACATTAATAAATCATATTGAGACTGACTTGAAGAAATTAAAGCTTTGGTTTGATTCAAATTTACTATCCTTAAACGTCAAAAAAACGAATTTTATAGTTTTTCATCCCCGACAAAATCATATTTTAGTACCTACCATTAATATGGCCAAAAGCTCAATTTGTAACGTTCAAAGTTCAAAATTTCTAGGTATTTTAATTGATAACAATTTAACCTGGACGCCTTTTATAAATAATCTTGCAGCCAAACTTACATCGGCTTGTTACGCATTAAAAATTGTTGCAAAATCTGTAGACTATAAAACTGCGCGTACGGTTTATTAAGGTATGGAATTGCATTTTGGGGTAATACAAAAAATGCAAATTTTGATATAATATTTAGAATTCAGAAAAAAGCCATCAGAATAATTGCAAACTTAAATAAATATGATCATTGTAGAGAAACTTTCAAAAAACTAGATATACTTTAGTGCGATTCGCACTATACGGAACGTCACCGTCATGTTACGTACCGGCAACGTCACGTCAATTTAGTCGTGTATTCACACCATACCGTCTTTTTGCCAACGTTACCGTCGCGTTAACAAGTCACTGGCAGCTCTGTGAAAAAATTGTGGTATTACATTTTAAGCAATGCCCAATAATACTTGGTCAATTAATGAACTTGCCATGATTGCCCTCATTCTTGATGAAGAGGAGTCTGCTCAGAATAAACGTAAAAAAATATGGGGACATAAAATATTAAAAACTCGTAAATATGTAGGAGAGTATCATACTTAGAATTGAATGAATTAGAAGACGACGATATAAAGTTTTAGAAATACTTTAGAATGTCAAAGTATCAGTTCTATATTCTCCTTGGCAAAATAAAAATGCAAATACAAAAGAAAAACACAACATTTTGAGAAGCAATTGGCCCAAAAGAAAAATTGGCAGTTTGCTTAAGGTAAGTAATTTATTACTAACAAATTATTTACTGCTTTTACTACCGAAACGAGTAGAAAACTAGAAACAGACCGGCACCGTCACGTCAAATATTTCTTCTCGAGAATGTCTGGCCGTACGTGACGTTGACGGTACTGGACGGTGACTGATAATGAGACTGCTGACATTGAATTTGCATTTAATAATATTTTGACGTGACGTTGCCGGTACGTAACGTGACGGTGACGTTCCGATAGTGCGAATCGACCTTTACCGTTCCATCAATATACATATTTGAAACTTGTTGGATGATTCACAAACATAAAAACAATTTTAGAACTAATAATCAAATCCACAATTATCAAACCACACAAGTTAACGAACTTTACCTTCCTAACAATGTAAACAATTTATTATTTCAAAATTCACCGGTATGTCTAGGAAAAACTTTGTATAATAAGCTACCGGATAACATTAAATTTTTAACACAACCAAAAGTATTTAAAAGAAAACTTAGAAAGTGGCTAATACAATATTGCTTCTACAGCATTAATGAGTACAAATCAAGCTGATCCTTGTCTCGTGCATCTAAGACAGTCAGCGTTTTATTTTTATGATTTTCTTTTTTGCATGTGTTGTGTTAAGTGTTGAACCGACGCGACGATATTTGTATTTAAATCGCATATGTGCTGTGCTATGTCTATATTTATGTTTATTTTTAATTTATTATATATGTTATTTCTATTTTGTAACAACACACAGAGTGTTTTTTAACAATAAAGAACTACTACTACTACTTAATAGCCACCAAGAGAGCAGCACATTCCTGGGCAAAAGAACCTAATCCATCCGGCACTAGTTGAGCGTGAGAAAATTTTCTTACCACCGTTGCATATAAAATTGAGTTTGATGACAAATTTTGTCAAAGCGATGAACAAAGAAGGACATGGATTTCAATATCTCAAACAAAAATTTCCCAATATCACCAATGCAAAAATTAATGAGGGTATTTTTGTAGAACCCCAAATTAATCTATTAATGCGAGATACAAAACTTGAAAAGGCTCTAAGCGATTTAGAACTTTCTGCTTGGAATGCTTTTAAAGCAGCAACACAAAACTTGTCGAAAAACACAAAAACTAAAAATACAAAGAAATTAAGCACATCAAGCATTACGTTGTAACATGAGCTTTAAAATACACTTCTTAGATTACCATTTGAGGTTATTTCCTCCAAATCTTGGTGTCGTTAGAGCACGGAGAACGGTTCTATCAAGACTGCCACTATCGAAAAACGTTACCAAGGAAAGTAAAACGGCGAAATGCTTGCTTATTACACTATCGTCTAGCCCCTTGGCATTTAATCTATCCTACCTCATCAAGGTCAGACTGGTGTGTTAGTATGCCGTCAATCAGTGAGTGAATGGAAATTTGTCTTCGTATTTTTTCTTTAAAAATATAACTGCTATTAACAAATAACCTCGCGTTAACAGCAAAACGCAACAACAGTGTTTAAAAAAAAACTACAAAATAAAAAAAAATTTTGGCCCCAACCGAGACTCGACCGCACAACTATTTATGCCGTAAAACGGCAATACACTTGAACACACCCGCATATCCATCTGTGCCACTACGAACCTGCCAGTTATCGCTAAATAAGTGCCCATTGAATGCGTGCGCAATAAAAATGCACAAATAAAAAATCTGACCTTGGTGGGATCGATTGTAGTCGAAGAGACTAGACGCTATTGCTTATTACTGCTGTAGTTATGTCGTTGCAATTCATTCTGATTGTTAATGCCAATTATTATTAAAAAAAAATTAATGCTGGACACTGCTATCAGAAAGTTCCACAGCCCCATACAAAAGGAAAGTGAAAAGAAAAATATTCTAATTGTAATGCAATAGTGTCCCTATTAGTTATTACGCGTAATATTTTTTATTCATTCTTTAAGTTACATTTTACAAAACCTGACCTGCTAGAAGTAATTTCTGTTTAAGATTCTAATTAGAACTTGAAAACAGAAATAAATTGCATATAGAAGGCAAAGAAAAAACAAAACGGTAAAAATAAGTTTTATTACGACCTGTTCATGAAATTATCATATGATGATGTTCCTTTCTGCGCGACAAAAGAAAAATCTATTATGAAATAATTTTTCAAGTTATTTGCATAGGAAAACTATTTTTTACCTAAACCTGTCGCTGCGCTGCTGTCAACCGACGAATTATTTCGTGCTTTTAGGATTGGCTTCGGGTGTTTGAATACCAAATGATGTGTAAAATTGGGCAAATTGGGATAGCAGTGTTATGTGCACACAGACGAAATATAGAAGTTTCCTACGGCGCATGATAAAGCATCGAGAAAAGTTTAGATGGAAAACCTATTCAAATAGAGAAAGAAACGCAAAGGGCACAAACTTGCGCGCTACGTCAACTTGACGGATACGTTTATTGGGCAATATATCAACGTCATTTTATCCCGTTGAAGTGCACAAGGCGTCCATTAAAAAAATAACAGGTATAAATATTTCATTTCGATTTAGCAAAACAGAATTCACGTGATAACAAATAAGGGCGCCTCAATTTCGGAGCCAGTCAGGCTGCATTTTGCATGAAGCAATTTCATTATCATGATCCTGGTGGTCCTAGTTACATCATTATTGACTTATTGAGTTATCCATTATTCAGTATGTACTTTCGGTAGAAACCGTGTTCACTCAAATATTACGCGGTCTGATTGGACGCTGCGAACTCATCTTTTTGTAACTGTATCTCTTAGCCGTTCGACTTGACAAAACTTTTCCTTCCATTTTTGCACTTTTCCCTTACACATTTTTATATTTTTGTTCAAACCGTCTAATTATGGTTTCATTTACTTTGATAAAAGCAGTTTTATTTGAGTATCAACAACTTGAAAAACACTAATGGGCTTCTCTTATTTCCATTAATATTAAATTAAGGAAATTCAATCGTTTTTCTTTGGCTGAACCTTTTCTAAACGCGAACATGGCGTAAATTTCAAGCAGTTCACTCGAACCAGGCTTATTTAATGCTCCGAGATTCGAGTTTTCCAATGTTCTTTGTTCTCTTTAACATAGCGATTTGCATGTTGAGACTACCTTCAGGAATACAACTTACAAGGACTTCTTATGGCTGCCATTTTACGTAATAGGTTCACTTTTTCTTCGGGTTTCACTTTTCTTTGTCTATTTTGTCTCATTTGTTCCTCTGGGGGTTAAGATTGATTACATTCTAACGACTACTATTTTTTTGCTCTTTAGCACTAATTATAGTGTTACATCCTTATGTTAACGTGTTTGGAAACTTCTCACTTTAATTTACTACATTTACCGCAAAGTAGCACACAATCCGATTTATAACAAAAGATTAACGTACTATATTATTATTCAAATTGTTTGATTAAACTTCCTAAAGGGTTTGCAGAAAAGTTTCCTTCGCTGCTATTTTATCGTCGCATTCAAACTTTAAAATTAAATCAATCGAATGAGAGAGATGCTAAATTGATAAATAAATCAAGCAAACACTTCTTTCATTACCGTTTTCCTCGTTAGTATTTAATGACGCACTTCAATGCTGAATGTAAGCTTGTGTTTTAATGACAATATCTAATTTTGGAAAAGGCAGGAATACTGCTTTTCAGAAATTCTAAAAATTTAAAAAAATTGAAAATTTTAGAAAAATTAAAATAATTATTTTTAGAAAGTAGACAGTTGCAAAATTTTCAACATTTTCAACACATTCTTCGCATTTATTGAAATAATAGAAATTTTAAGAATTTTTCAAAAAAATTTTCAGTTTTCATATTTTATACCAGATGATTGGAGAAACATTAAAAATTTTAGACATGCCTAAAAAGTGTTAAAAATATCAAGTATTAAGAATTTTTGGAACATCGTAAAAAAAGTGGAAAATTTTCAAAACTTAATTTATTTGTTTTGTAAAAGTATAAATTCTTCAAAATATTCAACATTTTCAAATGGCTACATTTTTGACAAATTTCATGAAACTGCAGAAATTTAGAGGAAATATTGTAAATATCATATTACATATAAGATCCATGTTTTTTGAAAAAAGTTTGAGTTTTCGAAACAATTAAATATTTTACATTTATTTTTGGAAATTTTGAAAAATTTTAAAATACTGAAAGTACTTAAAATTCGAAAATTTTAACAATTGTTATTGACAATTTAAAGAAATTCTAAAAATTTTAAATATATTTAAAATCAAAAATTTTCAAAACAAAATAAGTAACATTCAAAAATTCGTAGAATTTTTATTAAAATGTCATTGTAAACAAAATTATTCAACAATTAAAAAAAATAGTCAAGTTATTAAGAAAACATCTGTTATTATATAAATACATTTGAAATTTTTCGAAAATTTTAAAAATTTGCTGAATTTTCATAAAATTGTCAAACTATTCGATATACATATATTAAAACTTTTCACTGAATGTGAGGAAGATTTTGTAACTTTTAAAAAATTTAAAAATATATAGCTTTCTAAATTTTTTTAAATTTCAAAAATTTATGAAACTGAAAAATTTAGCAAATAAAAAAAACGTTTGAATATTGTGAAACATTAAATTTTAACAAAAGTTAAAATTTTAAAAATTTTTGTATATTCTGATAATTTTTGAAAAATGTAAATTTACAGACAAACAGACACACACCCACCTCTACTGCTATACTTCGTATAGCAAGGATGGTAAAAGATAAAGAGTTTTAAAATATTTCTTAATTCTCAAGTTTTACTTTTAAATTTGCAATAGATAATTAGAAAAAAAAATTTAAAAACCAGAAATGTGTTAAAAATTTTTGAAAATTTTTGATATATTACGAAAATTCTAAATATGGAAATTTATTATATTATTAATATGTCATAATTATGATTTCATACTTAATTCGTCCTGTCTAGTTCTTTCTATCTCTATTTTGCAACAAAGATTGATTCAAAATTGTAGTGCAAATTTTATATCACGCATTCTAGGCAGTAAATTAAATAAAAAAGTTTATTAAAATATTTCGTGCTTGCTGCTGATGAACTTGCCCTATGCATTACAAAAATAAGAGTTTTACATTGGCATATAAAAAAATAAAAGAGAAATCTGCTTATAACAAATATCAGTCATGTCATTGATGCTCGTGCTTAACGCGCCATATATATTTCAGGCTATTCCTGAAACATCGCGGAAGTAATTACCAACGTAGACAGGGAATTCCTCAAACATGTTATGGGACTTCCGAAAGGGCAGCCAAAAGTGGACCGCTAATGAGTTTGGAAAAATATTGGGGTTGAAGTTAATCATAAGAGACGTGATCGTAATATCCGAATATGACAAAAATAGATATAATGTGTGTTTTCGCCATAATTAATCTCGAAAACCGAAAAAACAAGTTGTAAGAGGTTGAAACAACTTGCGTGTTTTATTATTAGCAAAAAGTGCTGGAATGGATGGTTGTAAAAACGTGTTACTTTGCCGGTAAATTTAAGCGGGTAATTATTAACACCTTACGACATCAATGCTTTAAAGCATAGGGAGTTTTTGATGAATATAATTTAATTTACCGGGGTATTTATTATTTAAATGTATTGCTACTTTGATTTTGTTGAAATTTGTTTACTGTCATTATTGATTGTTTCTAAGCAAAATTTTACTCGTTAAATAATAATTTTATTTAGTAAAGTAATTTTTACCTCAATGAATAGGTGAATAACTTACATGCCGAAGCAAAGGATTTTTAAGTGTTCAAACAACTTCATTTATATTTTTCCATAATTGTATGGCATTAGTAAAAACTCTAGTGTGAGACCTCGACAACGAAACACGAAAGGGGTTAAAGTGTTAAATACAAACAGAGGTTCGTCACGCACTGTGGTTTGGATTCCCAACCACCATATATCAAATTTTCCAGGCTGTTGACAATTTAAATACTTAGGGAAGCTCTAATACCTTTTGCACGTGTGATACAAAAACTACCCTTTATTACGAATATTATACGGATTACGGTAACACTCGCTATAACCACAATTTAACCACATTTGTTTTTTAACCGAAATAAACTAGAATAATAAATGTTTTTCTCTTAATTTTTTTTGTCGTATTTTCATCATCCCGCTAATATTTAAAAAATGCTTTTACTTATATTACTGTAAAGTAATAACGATAGGTGCAGTGGAAATTTATGTTATTCAATTATAATTAAATTGAAGTTAGTAGGACGACTACTGTAGTTAACTTTTAGTTACAGCAATTAAAGTTTCCGTGCTATTTTATAAAAATTAGAACTGTAAAGTAAGAACCAGTACTATGGTAATATTTATTTGCCTACACCGTGCTAACGGTGTTTTAAAGAATAATAAACTAAATTTACTATTTCGTTTTATCTCAGCAGTTAACCCATATTTTACCAATGGTAGTAAAAATACAAAAAATTCGATTTCAACCATTTATTGCTATTAGTTTTGCACTTGTGAATACAGATTTATTAACAAAAAAATTTTTTTTCCACTAGTTTTCAAAAAAATTGATGGTGCGTTTTCGCACCATTGGTAAAATGTGTTAAAATATATTAGCACCTATTTTGTATGATACTGCTCGAAACAATCAGTGTGGAGATGCACATTACACCTCTTACATAGAAATATTGTGTGATTATGGCAAATTTTACAGCGCCGCCTAACTTTTTTGTCCGCTTTCGTAATCACGTGCCCAAAGTTGTCTAGACGAAGTTCGCTGGGAACTCGCGAAGTGGAGGGTTTCGCTCTGTTATTGTGCATTTTCAGTAGTCGAAGGGCTATATAAGACTTGAATTCCAGCTGCCCAATGGTTTTAGAATTCACAATATTGTACAGTTTCCAAGCATTCACAATAACGCTGTCTATTGTATTGACAAACAGAGGCCACCACCACTTTTTACCACTTACTCCTATTCGGTAGTTGGCCATTCCATTGTCGTGTAAATCTACACCTCCCATGTGTTTGTTGTACATTTTTATTATATTTGGTTGATCCACGTTGATCTCCTTCTTTTCCTTTCTGTTGTACCTTTTGGTAGCAGATAGTGGTTCAGAGTTGAACTGATTACTAATCGCAGTTACCACAGAGTTGTCGTTCCATCTGACCAAAGAAATGCGAGTTCCGGCATCATAAACAGAATCGTGTGTTCCTCTCTCTTTTTTTGAAATAGATTTCGTAGACTCCAATGGACAATTACTTGTTCTATTTTCGCGGATAGTTCCAGTAGCATAAAATCCTTTCTCAGAGAGTAAAGTAAAAAGTTTACACGAGGAGAAAAAATTATCGAAAAAAATTTGGTTATTTTCGGGATTTTTGACAATTGATAACAAATCAAAGACCACTTGTCCACCTAATCCAAGAGTATATTTCTCTTTACTGGATCCTGCATATGGCACAAACTTATAAAGATATCCTTCTGATGAGCATAGGCACCACAGCTTGAATCCAAACCTAACAGGCTTTCCTTTTATATACATCTTACAAGAATGCCTGCCAAAGTATGGAACCATCTGTTCATCAATCGACAAGTTGAAAGCAAATAGTCCAAACTGAAGGTTTCTTTTGTTTACTAGATCAAAGAATGGACGTAGTTTAGTGAATTTATCATTTGTATCCAATTTACTATTATCCGACAAATGTATATTTCTTTTTATAGTGTAGAACCTATTCCTACTCATACAGTTTTTTACAATATGCAATCCTTCGTCTTCATCAGTGGACCAGTATAATTGTGTTTGGAGTGAAGTGTGATATCCGGAGAGAAAACACTCTAAAGTAAAGTAATAGGATAACAAACGCACATTTTGAACAACTATAAACCTGCATAGACTTGCACGTTATGATTCATACATTTGACCAGTGGTGCGTTTTCGAACCACCTAAATTCTTTGCAAATTTTATTGTATATGTAAAAGTCCCAGTGGTAATTAAACATCTTGGTCATTTACTTTGTTATAATTACTAATTATTTTTAACAAAATTTGTAAAACAACCACTGTTTTAGATAACGAAATTACATAAACAAGTTGCATTGCTGAAAACTACCATTATTACCTGAAACCAGACCGACATTTTTAGATGAATAATGGTAGAATTCTCTATTGAATTTACATATATCATTCCTTTAACACCTCAAGAATGATAACAGATGATTAAATTAAAATATAAAAAATTCCCAACATTCGAAAAAAATTAATAAACCAAGTGGTGCGTTTACGCACCACTGGCTAAAAATGGGTTAATGCATACTCAAAAAATTACTCAAATAATGTGACACCCCGCACAGCGCAGGTAACCCACGCACCGAGTTACCTCTGACTAACGAAGATAATGTGATCATAGATTTTAGCGATTAGTTGCGAACGGAAAAGCAAACAAAACCTCAAACTCACACCCGCTCCGCTTATTCCTGTAAGCGGCCGATTGCTTTCGCTTAGCCTTACGCCTTTGTTTGCTATTATATTATTGTTTGTTTTGTGTATATCTGTATTCACATCTAATAAATTTTGCTGTACATTTTAGTTAAGTCTTTCTCTGAATCTTACGATCCAACTCTTAAGCAAAAGTCACTCCCTTTTCAAGTGAGACAATCCCACTCTTTTTTGTGTAAATAATACAGACAGAATACTGGTTCCCATAAGTGGCGCCTAAACTAGTAGCCGAGTAACGGCAACAACCCAGTGCAAACTACCGAAAAACCGAAGCCGAGCTTACACGACTTAAAATGGGAAACGCACTTTGATAATATCTATCAGCCAGCCAATACAACCGATAACTACTCCAAGATCATTTTTGAAATGCGTGACTCATTTTCAGGGATCAACAGATGTCCACGCATTCTTAGAAGCCATAGCGGCGTACAAAAATGTAAAATAATTAGCAACGCGCACTCGCCGAAGGGCATCACGATGCTCTTAGAAGGACCAACCACCATACCAAAGCTATGCTGTTTTAGATGTGGGGAAGCTGGGTTTATCCGCAGCAACTGACTTAAATGTAGAACCCAATTCACCGACGTAGGACTCTTCATAGCCGATGTCATGCCAAAGATCTGCCCCCAAGCCTCAAAGACTTTTGTGACTATCGCCATTGAATCCGCAACGGGAAAAGCCTACTTCAACACTAGGGCAGAATAGAGTGTTGCAGATCAAGTCCTGTACGGCCACTTCAAACATCTAGAGTAAACAATCCTGGTCGATGGATATGAGAGACTGCAAGACGTTCTGGTAACCACAGTGACCATCCAGCTAGGGACAAGAAACGTAGTTTTTGGCCATCTCAAGAGCCTAAACCGCACTCTACTCTGGCTTGACCTCATGCAGGAAGAAGGGCTCTTGCTTAACTTAGCTAACGGCTACTGGCACTTTGCCAACGACCCTACAGCACGGTACCAGCTCCGACCTGAGTCAGACCAAAACTTAGCCATCAACTAGCATCAATTAATTCACATCCTAAAGCAGAGAATTCGACATTTCTGAACCTCGTCCAAAGAGATTCCAGGACACACCCCATAAAAATCCGACATCCTTTTGGTCTAGAAACACCTGCCTGTTTGCAGATCCAAGGTCAGGTTTGTACATACTTATAGACGAAGCTCTACAACTGCTGAACATTGTTTCCACACTCGTCACAAAATAAATAAGGCGAGTGGACCTCGCGATGGTTGAAGACGAACCATTGTCCTTCAGGAAAGATAAAGCTCACCTACTAGAACAGGCGGACAAGGAACGTCTTCAGCGGCTACTTTTAAAGCACGCCCACCCCTTCAAACCAGGGAGACAAGTTACTCCCTACGGGGAGCACAGAATCGAAAAAAAAGAACACGTCCCCGTAGCCTACCAACAGTGAAAGAGGAAGTACTTGCAAAGACATTGACCGAATGCTGTATCTGGACGTCATAGAATAATGCGAATCTGCGTGGACCGCGCCGGTTGTGTTGATGCCGAAACCCGACAATTTAATGCTTGTGTGCATCGACTACCTATAGTTGAACAAACGTACCAAAAGTTACAAGTACCCTCTAACGCTACACACGACTTGCAATTCGGGTTTTGGACAATTCTCATGAACAATACAAACAAAGATAACACCGCGTTCATTACACCGTTCGGACTGTTCCTGTTCAACCGAATGAAGCTCAGTTGAAGTAGGAATTTCAGTGTAGTGGTTTGAGATTAACTTGTAATGGTAGGAAAAGAACATCCTGTGAAGCAACTGCACCTTTGCAGCTACATATAATCTTATTCCATTGCCTTTAAAGTATGCTTACATTCTCTGGATGAAGACGTGGAATTGATAACCCCGACAATATTAAAAATTTGAAAATGAACGTGTCGCGAATTAATTAGGCGACAAAATTTTAAAAACATCAGCTGACCTTTTAGCAAATTAATGTCTTACTTCTGAATTCGTTTAGTGAAACGTAATAATTGGTAGAAGTACTACAAAATAATGTGAAATAAGAGTAAACTGTGAGAATACTTCTTTTGGGTACTAAAAAAATGATTCCAGGTAATATAAATGGTTTCTGTAATATCCTATTTTGCACCGTTAAAGCATTTTCAAAGAAACACGAAACTGTATTCGCGTGCAAGCTAATCCTTGGGGAAACATTTGTAAATAAAAACGTATATCTCAAAAGTATTTAGTTTATTTCTTTGGTTGAGCGGAGTATCGAACGTTTGTAAAGATTCTTCGTTAGTTAGTTCAATTTTTTTTAAACAGTACTCCCAAATACCTTGCTAAAGTTTCCAAATGCCACTTGATCTCAGAATAACGGCAGCCGCTGGAGTTATTGAAGGAATTCGCCGTTTATTGAATTTTCTGCCGCATACGCCAGAAGCTTCGCGATATCAAAGTTTGTGAAAGTTTCGGGTAAGATATTTTCTACATTTGTGTTGTAGATTAAGGGCGTCTTATTGACTTTTCTGATATTATGATGAGTAGAAGAATAATGAAAAGAGCTGTGTAATAAATTTTGACAGTAAAAATATTATGGAAGCTTTCATGTGACTTCCGTTCGAAAGTTCCATAAAAATTTGTAAAAACCGCATTGTGTTTTATCAGGTACAAAGATAAAAAGTTAATATTGCCATCATAAAATGTACATACGGAAGAGTACATATACAGCCTTATATTTATGGGGCGCTGATTTTAACTTGACCTTATATATTTCAATCACTTAATATTTCTTTACCAACAATGTATGTTTTACGGGCATTTCAACCAAAGCTGGTCATAAATGATGGACATGGAAAATTAAAGTTGAGCATTAATGCTATTCGCAGCTGAAAAATACTAAAGGAGAGTAACTTTATTAACAATTCAACTACAATAGCTGCTGGAAGTAAAAGAAAACAAGATTATAACATCATCGTTTGCTACAAAGCGCAAACTATAATTAATACTAAATCATTTAAAGTCTAGTATTATCTCAGTTAACGGGCATTGGCCTAAAACAGAACGAGAAATAGAGGTAGAGTTGGTACGTTAACAACTTTCATAAATATTGTACGGTCCACTTCTCCCATTAGGTTTGTTTTGTCCATTTGGACTCCCCAGAGCCAACGTTTCCACAAAAACGGACCATTATGCTATGTTCTAATTAAATACAACTTTGTCGGAGAAACTAAAACGAAGTTCACGCCACTAAATGAATTTTTAAGCTGCATTGAAAATTTGTACGAACGGAAACGGAATTAAAAAGCGCTTTGAAGTCATCAAACGCAATGCAGCAATTTTTTGTTGATTTGGTAGTTAGTTATTTAATTTTGCAATGCAGTTGTTTTCAATGCACCTGGTGCTGTATAAAAATTTATAGGGTTAAGTACTAAACAAGTGGGTACGAACGTTCGAACGTCGGAAACTACGTATAATATAAGCGCTAGAGAAGATTTTAACGTAATGCTACTGAATTACTTTAGAAGTTTTGTAAAGGGTAAAAGATAAAGAAAATGTTTAGTTTTATGCACTTTAGGATACAGGCACAAAATTACTTTTAAATGTGACAAAAACGTTTCAGTAACACCAGAAGAGGTTGCAAACATGTAAATTCTACCTACAAAGTATATTACGTAACATTACACTTTGCCCAGTGATTATATTATATGTATTCATAGATGTTATATACAGGTTAATGCAAACAAAATTTGACACACTTGGAGAGGATGTAGAGCTAACCAAGTGGAGTACATTTTGACACGCAACCCATATCCGCTAACGGTTTGTTTTGGCCAAAATAAACAGGGTGTAAACAGTGTGACTGCGCCTCTGGTAACAAAGGTATCGTCTTCCTTCCCCCTCTGTTGTACAATCTTGCGCACAGCGGCGCAGTCGCACATGTTTATTTTTGCCGTTTTTCACCAAAACTATGCCGGAACTGCGTTGTCTGTCAAAAGTTACTATTGGTCGCCCCAACAAGTTCTAGCAATTTGTGAAAATCTTTATGAATCACTCTATATCGGTAAATGTTGCAAAAGACAATACAACAAAAAATTTAATAAACGTAAATAGAAATAAAACTAAGGACTGACATGAAGTTGTCGAGTAGTATTATATTTATTTTGACAATTGGAGGCGATGGCGCTCGAGGCTGATAGCAAACTTCTCGTGTTTTTGAATTCTGTGTTACATATTGCTGCAAATTAAGCGTACCATCTAAGACACAAATGCAAATTAATAAATAATATAATAAAAATAATAAACTAGCTCTGTGGGCTTTTGGCACTCCAAGGCTTTAATTGCCTTTGTCACTCTCTTCTGTCTTTTGCAAGTTTTTTTCACTTTCTGATTTGCACACAGCATAAGATCCTCTTTTACTGACTTCCTCCACTTCCTCCTTGGCTGATTAATTTTTCGTTTTGTACCTGCGTCACTCTCTAGTAAAATTTTTGTTACTCTTCCTTCTGGCAATCTAGCCAATCCATCGTAGTCTCTTTATGCTTGCAATAGTTGTTATTTTTGGTTGCTTGTATAGTTCCATGATTTCCTGGTTTGTTCATCGTCTCCACACATTTCCTTCATTTATACCTCCATATTATATTCTCCCAAGTATCTTCCTCTCCCATATATCTGGTTTCTTTTTTATGTCTTTATTAAGGATCCTCGTCTAGCGTGCTTAGACAACTGTTGGTCGGATGACTGTTCCATATCTTCATTTTTGCCTTCCTTGGTACTTAATTTGATTTTAGCATAATTGCCAGAGCTCCAGCACTTCTATTTCTCTGAGTCAGCTTATTATTAAGTTTTTCACTTTCCTCATTTCTATAAAGTCACCTCTAGATAGTCATAACTTTTTGCTTTCCTGCCTGCCTGCTATTTTAAAGGCTTGTTTAACATGATCCTCATTACCCCTCATCTCAATGTACTTTGTCTTGTCTTCATTTATTTCCAACCCGAAATCTTTGGCTTTTGCTTCCAGTCGTCGAAAAACTTCTTTAAGTTTACCTGACCTACATGTTAATAGCGCTAGATCGTCAGCAGATGCTACACATTGATGTTTGTGGTTACAAACTGTCCTTAGTATATGTATATATTACTTTCCCTTATTACGTTTGACAGTACTAAATTAAAGAATACCGGTGACAGTAGGTCACTCTGCCGCAATCTTCTAATAACTTTAAAACTATCAGAGACTTTGCCTTCCATTATGACTTTACATTAAGTATTATTTAGTACAGCATTTGTTAAGTTGCTTATTTTTATGGGAAATCAAAGAATTCTATCATCTGATACAATTTTAGCTTCTTCATTGTGTCATATGTTTGTCTGAAATCAATAAACAACGTATTTAATGACAAACTAAAATCATAAAAACTTGCTCGAATCTGTTTCGTTGCGAAAATTATAATGGTTTCCCGAACACCTCTGACTCATTCTCCAATTAATATTACTAAAATCGTATACAGTGCTTTTATTTCCTTGTGATACATCATTTTAAAGATGGAAAAATCATTCATCTACCCACCTTAAAAAAATGGAATTCAGTCAATCCGTTTACCAGATCTAACTCATAAACGGATCGACTGAATTAAATTTTTTTAAAGTGGTAGGTGAGAATTTTTTCTACCTTAAAAATAATGTATCGCAAGGTAGAAGGTGCTATGAAATATTTTTGGAATTAATATATTATTAACTGAATAGGATTTTGTTAACATGGATAGATGAGAAATTCTTCCACCTTTAAAACGATGTTATTTAAAATTTCAAAGTATAAGTAACTAAGACTAAAGAGATGAAACCTAAAATTAAAGCGATATTGGTTTTAAACTTCCTCCTTCATATTGAAATCGACGTGTCTTTTGTTTAAATTAAATTTACTTAAAATCAATAGTTACTGAGACTGGCTAGTTTTGAATTAACAGCACCATATACTGTATCCTGTAAGTTTATTCCCCTGTAGTTTTTACATTCTGTGATGTTACCTTTTTTTGTAAATAGGGCACAAAATAGCTTCTGACTATTGCTTAGGAATTTATTCTTTTTTCCATATCTCTTGTAATAACTTTGTTATTTTGCCTTGGAGTGTTTCTCCACCTTCTTTAATAATTCTGCTATAATACCATTTTGTCTTGGTGATTTACTGTTTTTTAGGTTGTTTATTATATCCAAAACTTGATTCCTCGTTGGTAAGTACCTCATCCTCAGTAATCTGGTTGTTCACTTCTTATGCTTGCTGTTGCACCCCTTGGTCCTGTTCTTTTAGATTAAGTACTGTTCCAAAAAACGTCGCCCATCTATCCAATTTTTCATCTATTCCTCCTGATAACTGTTGTCCAAAACTAAATTGGTCTTCCATCAAGTTCTCTCTTATTAACGGAAATAAATAGAAGACTGTGAATAAAAATTATGTACAATTTATTGTATTAACCCCTATTTATATACAATTCTAACATAACTAAATGTGTTTTATGTAATTTAACAATTTTATATGATTTACAATAATAAAAAATGGCTGCCGCGTCTGTACCCTGGTATGCTGACTATAATCAAAAGTTTTGCTCACACAAAATGCAGATTTTATTATTCGAACTAAAAATTTGTAAGAAAACAATGTATCATTAAATATGAATCGGCTTGATATGCCATCTGCACCATCGACTCGTTTTTCTCCAGAAAATCGGATTAGCTGGGGAAAGAAAATAAGTTCGTGATGTGTTTATTGGTAAATGTTACAGGTAAATATACTCTTACTGGCTTTAAATGTTTGTAGACTTTGCTAATAAAATATAATTGCGGAGTGATGTGAATCAATTACCGTAGAAATGTCAAAAATTTGACCTTAATCGGTATAAATGAATTAACGGAAATTTATATTTGTTTCTGGAATTTTACGGGGTTAAAATTAGTTACAAACTAACTTTGAAATTAAATGAGTTTTGGGTAACATAATTTTTATAAATTGGGGTTGGTAAATAAAGGAAATTCTGGTGGAAAAACGGTGAAAATAAAAGAAAGAAAACTTCTGGTGAACATAAAATTTAAAAAAAATGCTGGATGTTTAACAATCGAAATAAAGCCGGAAAATTGCTTTGTTAACTTTATTCAAATGTATCAAACTTGCTGTTTTTTACTGGTTGTATAAAACACACTCCCACTACAGCATTACCATCTTGGGTAGCTTTTGTGCGAATGATCCTGAAATTTCCGCTCCCAAAAGTTCCATTGACTGGGCCATCTTATCTCGCTCATTTGGGTTTTTTCCATTTCTAGCTTCAAATTTTCTAATTTACCAGCTTGCAGTACTGTTCTTACATTCCAACATGCTATTTTAGTGATGTGCTTATTTTGAACTCCTGATGTACCTTCTTGAATTGTTCTCTCCCGGAGATCCGAACAAGTGGACTATTTTTACTTCGGATAAGTATTTAACGTGGCATATCAAATTTTGCTGTTTGACTAGGGAGTATTGTTGCAATACGGTGGTTTTCCTTGTCCTTCCGCATGGTCCTAAATTGATTGTTTATGTTCATGTGTTAGAATTTTCTCCAACACATTTGTCTTATGGTTATACTGCCAGTATACTCGGTTGCTACAGTCTTGTCAGTAAAATTAGGGTGTACCTGCGTAAAGGTAAGATTAGCAATTGAGTGGTGGAGGCTATGTCTGTGCGCATATCTACTCCCCCCCCCAAATTAACATACTTTATCTAAACTGCGATAAAACACAGGTTTGGAGACTTTAGCTGCAAATAAGTATGAAAATATGCAAATTCATTCAAATGATCAAAACTATGCAGGCATTTATCAAAACCTTACAAAAATGTGCATACCTCAATAAAATGAGGTCTTTGATAAATACATAAAAACAAGCATATTTATAAAAATTTTAGCCCTATTTGAGTTGTGTTAAACGCTAAACGCGTTTTATCTTAAAATATAGCATTCGAAATTATTCAAAAATTCAATATTTTTCTTTATGAGACAGTAATAATACTCGCGACGTTTGTTGTGTTTGTTCATAGTATTAAGCTCAAATTTAATTAGCGATAGTATATGCTCCATAGCTTTAAATTAATCATCGCTTTGAAGTCGAGCTCCTAACACACCTTCACTGTTGAAAATAAACTTTGACCTTTTAGCTAAAGCTTGCAATACAATATTCATTTAATCCTTTTAAGGAAATATTTCCAGCAAATTTATAAGCTGAAATCAGAGCACTATGTGCAAAAACGTCGATTAAATTCAAATTAATAATTCTAATTGATAAAAACTTTGGTAGTAAATAAAAGCGCATTCTTTCCCTGAGGATTAATTCCCCAAATGATACGTAAACCTGTTAGCTGCTAGCTATTGAGCTCATCTATTAACTTTTGGCAACACTAAATTAACATTTGGTCTCTGCAAGGCCTACAGATGTCTAAAACTTTCCTCGTTAACTTACATTCTCTAAAACACTACGTGTTTGTAGGCATCTAGAAACAGCTTGTAAGGTTGCTACGTCCGCTTCTCAGATAACAAGTAATGGTTTGCTCGGAAAAATGTTCAATACATTGGGAGATAGTTAATCTTCGATGCCGAAGAGGTATCATTTATGTATGATCTTCCTTTGTTCCTATTTTGGTTGTGAACAGACAATCTGAAAAGCGCATTCTCGATCTACGCTTTTTTTTTGTAGATAAGGCGTTAGTTTCTGCATTCATTTATTCCCTCGCTGCGGAAATTTAATAATCAACTAGTGTTACCCCAGCGCACAATGCACTGACAGACAGCATTGACAGAACCGGCGAAATGTCAAGTCACGTGATGCATTAGTTCCAATAATGACACGCGACGTTATTGTAGATGCGCCTCAAGTGACGCGCGTCTAGCCGACCTTCATATATATTATAAATTAAAATAATTATTATTAAAAAATCGACGTAGAATAAAAATATAAAAATGTTTCATGTTCCATCTGTGGATAGAGACCTTTCATTTAAAAAAAATGGTCCAAATTGGTGAAGCGGCGGCCGCTGGAGGACCCGGAGCAAAAAACTGTTTGTGCTTTTATATATGTATGGATAATTCATCTCGGCGGTGGAGTAACGTCTAAAATTCATGGAATTTGTTACTGGCCTAATTAACAAATTTTTAACTTTTATCCCCATTCAGGACTTTAATGAACATTAGGATACATAAATTTGGTGAGTTTTAGTACTTCCGTAATGTATTCTTAAACTTTCATTTCAAAACTTTTAATAAAAATGATGATGAAAACACATAAACCGCAAACATACCAAATCTAGATTAAATGTTAGTGTTTGCATATTATGAATATAAAAAGAAATCAGTGCCGAGCAGGTAAGCTCTATGTGAAACTTCTTCGCGTGTTCTTTCCTAAAAGCGTTTTTCTTTTAAGCCTTTAGACATGTCTTGGCTCTTTACTGCAAAGACGGTACCTGCACTAACAAAAATTTCATTGTTTTGAAGAAGGTGTAAAATGTTGCAGGGAATGTAGTTGAAAAAAATTTGAAAACGCACAACTAGACGAGGATGATGTATTGGAAGAATGTTGTATTCTTTGTTGAGGTTTTGTTCGTTTGTAGTTCTCGACTAAGAATTATTTTATTTTGTAGAATTTTTAGTATTTTTTACAGCTGAATGTTTATTGCAATGTTGAATAATTGCTGTTCTGCACGAATACGTTTCTTAAACAAATATTCACTTCACGTAAATGATTTTATGTTACAGCAGCATCATAACATAGTAAGTACAATTCTTACTCTTTTAACGCCCAGTAGTATTAGTACAAGACCAGCCCCACTGTAAGGGCTCTAGCGAGTTTAGTTTTAAAACGCGACTATACATTATTTGAGACACAGTGTTGCGTAGATTGTAACAAAGCTTTGTATATAACAAAAACAAAATTGATATCGTAACAAGAAAGATATCGGTATGTAAAATTAACAGAATTAGTTTATTAAAGCGTACAACAAAATTGTTTTCAACATACATGTATTTATTTATTCCTTATAAATAATAAACTAAAATAAATAGCAATTAATAGGCTACCCGTTTAAAAAAAATTCAAGTCAGTAGATTTTGTAATTATCAACCTAGAGTCGTGAGAGTGCTACCTACAAAATTTTGTTAATTCTTTCTTCGGCCTGCGCAAACGCGTGCAACCCACTTCGCGACCATACGCGTACTGGCGCACCGATGCGATTGAACAGTTGGTTGCCGAGAAGAATGGCCGCGTTTGTGTATCTGTTACATTACGTTGTAGTCATTTTCGTTACGGTTTCCTATCTCACGATCGCACGCTGCCTTTTATTAAAGGTTCACTTTAAAAAAAAATAGAAAAAATTACAGCAAGCTAAAAGCGGTGTAAGTTTAGTAGCTTTATAAACTTTGTTTTGGAAATATTCTTAAAAAGTATCAGAACTTATAGTACAATGGGTTGTTCAGAAGAATGTAACCAACTTTGAATTGTAATAAAAACTATATATAAACCTACACTGCTTCCTATCATGAACAAATCCACAAACAAACTAAAGTTAACTAAACAGAAAATATAACTACAACACATAACCAAAAAAAAATTTAAAGCAGACTACAACATTACATTTATCCCGACTCACCCTTGTGAAAAAGTTAAGGATAAATAAAAGGTACGAGCAATAGTTATGCTAGGACACGAAAGATATATTAACCAAAGCTGCGGAAGTAATATTAGAAGAGACAAACAAGAAAAAAGGAGAAGTGGTTTGATAAAGAACGCGTCAGCAACACAGGCAAAGAGAAAAACTGTCATTAAGCTACAACAAAGAAGAACAAGAAGTAGTCAAGACAAATATGAGAGAATTTGAAATGAAGTATACAAAGTATTAAGAAGGAAAAAAGAAAATTTCTAAACAAAGAAATAGAAAACCTAGGAAAACACCAAAAACAAAGGAAATGTAAGACAACTGTACAAAAAGGTTAATATCAAATGAAAGCGCTTTCAAGCACGATCCGTCAAAGTCAGGGATGAAAATGGAGCACAGCTCGGCGATAAATTTAATATAATTAATACCTATATATATATAAGGGGGGCAGGACGAGGTGCACGAATTATAGAAGAATATGCTTACTAAATACGTGGTATAACATCTTATCTAAGACCATACACAATAGATTAGTGAATTACACCGACGAGATCGTAAGGGATAACTAAATCGGGTTTAAAGCATCAAGGGCCACAACGGATGATATATTCCCGAAACGAAAAGTAATAGAAAAAATGTGGGAATTTAACATTGATATATACCACCCTTTTGTCGACTTCTAACAAACGTACGGCCGTAGCTCAATGGTAAGAGCGCGGGCTACCAATGCAGCGGATCCGGGTTAGATCCCCGGCCCGGTCGTTCTCCCTCGCAAGGCAACGGGAAACCAGCGAGGTGGATTTTTCCCCAGGAAACCCTCTCTGGAGAAGAAGTGCATGCACATCCTGTGGTTCGGAGCCCACGTTAAACTGTAGGTCCTCTATGTCTGTCTGTGCAAATTATCTATCGCCGCGCACCAAACACAGACATAGGAGAGAGGTAGCCTACGCCCTGAATAGGGTATAGCACTACAAGAAGAAGAAGAACAAACGTACGATTTAATAAACAGAAGAGCACCGTGGAGTGCCATGCAAGAACTGGGGATCCCCCAAAACCTGATTTGGCTAACAAAACATACACTGGAAGACTCGAAATGTAAAGTCAAAGTGCAATGTACATTATTAGAGCCATTCTCAATAGAAATAGGTTTAAGACAAAGCGATTGCGTATCTACCTTATATTTAATTTGATACTTGAAAAAGTAATACGGGAACTCCCCAACAAGGCCGAAGGAACAATTATACACAAATTCAATGAACTGTTAGCTTTTGCTGAGAACACAGATGTGGTAGGGAAGAATATATGAGCAGGAAAGGAAAGTTTTTTGGAAATGGACGAAGAGGCAAAGAAAATTAGACTCAGAGTTAATGAGGAAAAAACAAAACTCCTGTAAATGACAAAACGTGCAAGAGGAAGGATTCGACACAAGATAACTTTTAGAAAGTTCAATTTTGAGTCGGTACAGTCCTTCAAATATTTGGGATCTGTGATAAATGAAAACAACGGCATAGAAGGGGAAATACTAGTACAAATACTGCAAGGCAATAAATATTATTTTGGCATGAAACAAATGTTTGGGTAATCTTTATTATTCTGATCGACGAAAATAAGACTATACAAAACAATTGTGCCTCCCATAGTACTAAAAGGCAGCCAAACTTGGCATATGACTGTAAAACAAAAAAAAACCTACTTAAAATCTTCGATTGGGCACGACATCTAGGAAGAATGGAGGACAGCAGAGTAATTAAAAGGATTTTGCAAGGAAACATTAAAGGAAAACGATCTCAAGAAAAGCCTTGAAAAAGAAGGATGAATTGTGTAAAAAACGATTTAAAGAAGTTGGGCATTAGAAACGGAGAAAGTGTGGCAAGACACAGGAGAAATTGGAAGACGATTGTAGAATCAACCAAGACCCACACAAGGACATAGTCCTGTAGATGGATGGATAGAAAAGTTATGTTTTTTACTTCCTAGTTGAAAAAACCATCCGATCTTTATAACTAAATTATTTACAGTTAAAAAAGCAATTATAAAAATTAATAAATTATAGAGAAAAAAGTAGACCTTCGTTCACCGACGATCTTGATTCACCAGGCAAGCACTACTCTTCACAGAAATTCGAGTTTCCTTGCAGTGGTAGCACGTAAAACATTCAACGGAACAACATTAAAATATTATAACAAAACTTTAAACTCAAAATAAAAGGCATATTCATTATAATGAAAATGCAGGTTTTAGTTTACCGAAAAGTTAAAAACGCTATATAATTTAAATTTAAAATTTTTAAATTTAAAGATTAAATTAAAAATAGCTTTAGTGGTTCTACTTTCAAATTTTATTCTAAATATGCTGGTCGATATTTTTTAGACTTCAAAAACGTTTATTTAATCGTTTATATCTAAATTATGTTAATGTTCTTTAGCATTTATACTAAAATTGAAAATATTAAAAAGGGAACTGTACTTGAAAATTTCTGCAAAACATATACATATGATGTATGTTAATCTTTGCATTTGATTTTGTAAATTTTATTTAAAGACTAGTACTTGGTGCTGATTGCAAGAGCACTTTTGTCAGCTTCTGTCAGTTATTTCAGTGTCCAAAAATGTTTTTAAATGTTTTTCTAGAACAGTTTATTGTTAGCGGTTAATGTTATGACATTCCCCAATCCGGTGTAGGCAACCGTGGGGTTTTGAAGCCTCAAACCTTCTCTATTTCTATTTAGTATTTAGTCGTTTAGATTCGACGCTAAATTGTAGGTCCCCCGCACTCTAACTCAGCGCTAAGGAGAGTACGTGGCAGAGAAGAGTGCCGGGGCTTAGCAGTAGGACGGAAAAGCAGTTGACAAATGTTATGATTATGACACTTTATACTAAAAGCACTGATAGGAATTGTTGTCTTAACACTAAAGTCGGTTGTTAATTTGAGAAAATTATTTAGTAAATTCATACTAAGTTTCAGATGTAAAAGAAGCAATAGATTTATTAAAGTAGAAATTGGAGGAAGTGAGTTTGTGTCTTTAGGTGAAGGTACACCGATATCTTCAATTGCAGAAGATTCATCAATACTATGTTCTACCAAAGAAACAGTGATTGAAGTTTAAAATAATCTTTTGGAGTAAAGGTGAAAGATACAGCATGTGCCACCTAACCTTGCAAATTTTAGTGGTCTTTGATTCGGCTACTTACGCTTTGTTTCGTCGGTAGTCGTAACTTAAACTAGCTCTAATCGGCTGTTGGACAGTGTGGTACACTGTACTAAAAAGTGAAAGTCAATTTATATATGGTTTACAAAAAATTGTGGATTTTTTGACAAATTAAAAGGCCGTGCGCCATAAGGTTAGAAACTTTGAGGAGGGATTAACATAATAATGACATAAATAGTTAACAGCAACTAGATATTATACTAACTTTCAAACTACGGGATTGCTTTTGCTTGAGAGTGTAACGGCTTCTCGCCTTTTAAACTTATCGTAATTTTTTTTTGCAAGGTTAAATGGCACTTGCTGTAATGGAATTGAATCTGTTTCCTCAGCTGAAAAACACTGGGATATTTTTCATCTAAAATATTGTTGTAAACAGTTGTTCCTTGACTGCAATTTCTTTTTCTTCCGTTGGCATGTGCATTGTGCACGTTTATAAAACTTATTTTTTGATACGTGCTTCTTAATCTTACTGATAATATGTCAATTTTTTAATTCTTTAATAGCCCAATTAATTGTTTATTGTTCCCTTTTATGTATGTACCGCTCACGTTCCGAACTGCTATAAATATTTTTGTAGTTGTTTTATGCGTTTTCGTTTTATTGCCATGGTTGCCATCATTTATCCTATTTCCGTGGTTGTTACTTAGTTTTTTGGTTTTAAATTTATGATTTTTATTAACGGGTTCTCTTGCATGTTTTCTATATTCTAGCGGGAGTCGTTTACTTGTTGTACTTCCGTTTTTTGCAATAACTGTTGATGGTTTTTTCTGTGCATGTTCATAGAAAGATTGGTTAAGTTGAACCGCCGAATAACTCTCTCTAGTTACTATCAACTTATTGTATCTTTTTGATGTAGTTCTCTGCGATGAATATTTTAGTTTCTTTTAACTTTTTAGTCTTCTTTATAATTTTCATTTTATTGTTCCAGATGTTTATTTCGATTATTATTGGTTTTGTTTTATATTTTTCTTGCTCGCCCAGTCTTCTTATTTTTTTAATTTCATGTTTCAAAAGAGGTTCTGTAAAGAATAGGTCGGGACTGTGCCAGTCAATTAGAGTATGATAGGTATATAATTTTAAAAGGTTTTATTCCTGGAGCTCTAAGGAATCGCGCTTTCATGACTCTTCTTCTTCCAAGTTTTCTTATGTTTTTTTCATCATTGGTATGCATTCATAATATTATGTTCTCGGGATGAACAAAGTAAGCGTTCTTTTCTATCACCGAATTGACTATAGCCTTGAAATCGGGGAAAGATATCTTGATGATTTAAATATTTTCCAGAGATTATGGGCTCCATCTTTACCAGATAGAAAGATCTGTACTGTTGCTCTTTATTTCAAACCACGTAGGAGCATATACTTCCATAAAAAAAATTGCCAACACCTTTGAACTATCTGTTGGATTGTCAACGTATAAACGCAAGATGCTGTTGATTGTTGTAAGTCACTTGGCATGGCACATCTTGCTTGGACTTTTCTTAGCCAAATCCGTAGGTCGCGCGCCTGCTCAAGCTAACAACGGTTCAACGAGAACAAGCTACCAGTCTTGACGTCAAGCTGCGAGGCTTAAGTCGCCACTGGTCGGGCAGATTACCTAATTTCTACTGATTCTGCAGGTCAGTGCCCAAGCTGAAACCCCGCTTACCCGTCAAACTTCACCAAGACGGTCCTAGCCTTCATAAGTTTACCACGGCCACCACGAGCCTTAGACCTACACCGTGGCCATCACGGGGAGTGCTATTCCTCCGCGGGCTCGGATTTGGTGCCGTGGTACCACCAGTCAAAGAAGTCACTGGTTTAACTGTTTGAGCAAGCACGTGCCGAAAGCAGTGCTACCCCTACTAGTTTCTGCTATTTGCAATTCCAGTACTGGTCAACTACGCACCGCCCACATTAGTCGGTAGTTGGCTGGATATGACCGTTAATTTAAGTGTCTGGTGTATTTAAACACGAGCTTTCTGGATCGCCACTTTGATAGTGGGCGTGAACAGGCACAGTGCATGTCACCCGTAGGGGCCAAGTCCTTAATGCCAACAGCAACGCTACACTTTTCTGGAGTTCACTTTTAACTGCCTAAATCTCGGCTTCCAACCACCCAGTATATTACCTAGGAAAATTTATAACCCCTAGGGGTAACCTAGACGTAGTGACTAGGACACAGACACATTTATGGGCAATGCATTCATATTTAATCATATTTAGAAATGTGATGCCTCCCCAATTGCTACATTTGGCAAGGTCGCCCTTTTTCGGTAGCTTGATTATGATACCTTCTTTCCACTCAGGTGGAATTGATTCTGTATTCCACGCTTCACGTAAAATTGGTTGCAAAATTCATGCTGTTCGTAAATAGTCTGTCTTTATGAGTTCTGCCGCTATTTTGTCCGGCCGCGTGACTTTTCCGTCCTTTAGCTGCTTTAGTGCGGATTTAATTTCACTAATACTTGGGGGGTTTATATTTATTCTTAACGCGGATGTCTGTGCCCCTTCGATTATTACATCTACTGTTTGTGGTCTGTTTAGGATGCTGAAGAAACACCCTTTTCATAGTTTAATTTATCTTCTTCTGACGGAATGATGTTCCCTTCGTTGTTCTTTAGTGGCTTTTTAGTGTTTAAAGATTTATTTGCCAATTTCATAGTAATTCTGTAGACTTCTTTCATGTTTTTCTTTTGAGCCGTTTCTTCTGCTTTTTGAGTGGGGTTTTCTGTCCATGTTCTTTCTTTCTTCCTCTTGGCTCTTTTGTTTGTTTCGTAAAGTTGTTGTGCTAGCATACGTTTGTTTGATTGTGTAGTAGGTGCATTTAGTCTGTTTTTGGGTTGTTTTCTGTCGTTTATTAATATCCAAGTTTCATCAGAGACCCACTCATCACGTGTCCCTGTTCTGGTTCCAAGTACTTGTTTGGCGGTGTTGTGTAATTTGTCTTTATATTTATCCAAAGTTGTGATCAGTTCGTGTTCACTATCATTTTGTTGGCCTATGTGTTTTATTTGGTCTAAAAATTCACGTAGAATAAAATTATTCTTAAGTTTTTCTAAGTTGTACTCTACATTTGGGCATTTTAGGGGTTTTCTTTGGCTGCGTGTGATTTAATTTGCATAATGCCTATTAAGAGATAGTGGTCGCTTGCCATATCTGCGCCTCGTTTGTTACGAACGTCAAGGAGAGAGCCATTTTCCACTTATGGTAATGTGGTCTACCTGATTGTATGTTTTGTGGTTAGGAGAGGTCCAGCGGACTTTATCGAATTTTCTTGTGTGGGAACATTGTTTCACCTTATAACTAAATCGTTTGTTAAGCAAAATGCTATAAACATTTCTCCATTTTTATTGCGATTATCTAGCCTAAGGGTCCCCATTATTATTTCTAGGTCTTGATTGTCGCTGCTTGTCTTAGCGTTTAAACCTTATTGTATTGTAGTGTTGTTTTATTTAATGGTTCATAGAATCGTCCTTTTTCTTCATATTCTGTGGGTTCGGTTAGGGCATAACATTAAATTATAGTTACATTGGGGGCTTTGGTGTGAAACCTTGCAACTATGATTCTGTCACAGATTGGGGCCCATGTGAGTAAGCTTCTCCTGGCATCTTTTGTGATTAATATTCCTACTTCATTTATTTTATTCTGGTTTTCAGGTGGACCTGAATACATTAGGGTTTTGTAATCGGTAGTTGGGGTTTCACCATGGCCTGGAAAGTTTCCCGTTCAAGGTCAAAACAAAATTTAGTTCTAATCTACGTTGCAATGGCGCTGTGCAAAATACGCGCCAACTATAATAAAAGAAAAAAAAAGAATGTGCATTGAAAATGCTTAATTTCTGACAGCAATTGTTTTTGTCTTGAGAGAATTTTCAGTAAATATTGTGTTATTCGTTATTAAATTCAGCTCTGCTCATTTTTGTTACTGTTGTGTGTCAAGTTGTGTGGTGTTTGTTATTTGACATATTTGTTCATTTCATTATTTAATATTTTTGTTCGTTTCGTTATTTCCATCTAAGATGGTGTTTGTATATTGCGTTCCTGCGTGTTGCAACACGAATAAAGAGTGAAAAATGCATCGTTTTCCTCATATTGACGAAGAGGTAAGCAAATATTTAATGTTAGTAGTTTAACATTTCTCAAATTAAATTTTCAATTTTCATGCTTTCCCTAGAAACAAATTGATATTGATGTTTTTTTTTCTAAATTACTTGTACCTATTTCTACTAATAAGAGGCATTGTTTTTTTTCTGTAGTTGTATAATGAGTGGATTAAAAGAATCCAAAACCAAAAGCTGACTAACATGGACCCCCTGAAAGTGAATCGAAACTATAGAGTGTGCGATTCCCATTTTAGCACTTTCAGCAAAGTAGATGAAGAATATTATAAGCATCTAACTGGATTTATCGAACGTTGCGTACCTACTATTAATGTTCCAGGTGAGTTTCTAAAGTACTTAGGTACCTACCTATTTACTAACTACTCATTTAGGTTCCACTTTAGGTACCTACCTATATGTAGCTTATCAAAGCTTTGTTATTTGGAGCCAAAACCTAATAAATATAAATTATAATAAAAATTAAACTCCGTGCTTCCAGGTTTCACGGATTGCTTTACACTGCAAAATTCAGTTATGCCATACATGAATGTGCCACCTGATGTTATGTTTAATACACCTGCAGCTAGTCAACCTCAAAATGCCTCAGAACTTTGCTGTCCCGCAACCGAATCTTTCGCTTTACAATCAACTTCAAGCAACAATCGCACACCAACGTGTCGTAAAGGTAGATATTTTACAACACCTGCATATTGAAAAGCATTTGACAGTCAATAATGTTTGAGTACCCTATTTGTTTTTAGATTTACGCAACAGGCATAGCATTTTAAAGTATGTTAGAGTTAGCAGAAAAAGGCAACTTTCTACAAAGGAAACAAAATTGTATAAATTAGCTTTTGGACTGAGAAAAACAGCGCGTTCTTGGGACAAAGAGTGTAGCAACGTCAAGAAGAGACTGAGAGAAGCACAAGAATTTGCCAACTCAGAGGATTTTCTGAAGGCACAGGTGAATAAGCCTACATTCAATTTTATAATGTCACAATTAAAACTACAAAAGATAAAAGCAAAAGGACGTCGTTATTCCCCAGAAGACAAAATATTTGCTTCGTCTTTGATGAAGCAAAGTCCAAAGGGGTACAGACTGTTGCAAAAAGTATTTGCCTTGCCTTCTCGAAGAGTCCTGAACACTCCTCTTGGAAAAGTTCCTTTTGCATGTGGAATTGTCCAACCCATATTAAAAAGTATTACTAAAATTGTTAACCGAATGAAGAAAAAAGACCGATTATGTGTCTTAATGTATGACGAAATTATGTTAGATGCTGCTGTATCTTATGATAGCAATTCTGATAGCATCGTAGGATTTGAGAATTGTGGCGAAGGCATACGAAAGCCTGCCTTTGCAGACCATGCTATGGTATTTATGGCAAGAGGTATTTGTCGAAAATTGAAACGACCAATCTGTTTTTTTTCTGTCGGAGGGTGGAATAAAGACTCACTTAGTCAGAAATATTAAATCTGTCATAAGAGCGATGTATGCTGAAGTTGATGAAAGTCAAAATCGCAGCTCAAGTCTTTAGCCAGAGAGTGTCGTCAGTTATGAGAGCATTGGTTCAATTGGGTGTTGCTGGTTTACCTAGATCTGCAGTAGATACAGCAGATTTTCTTTTATTCGTGGATAAATTGTTTGACAGTGTGAACGGGTCGACTATTGCACCTGAACATGGAAAATTACTTCGCTGTGCTGTAACAAGTTCCTCACCACATGTAGATTTTTGGAATGAAGTTATTCAAGTTTTGAAACCAATCTCTTTCGATAGTGCCACTAAAAAAGGATATGTTCTACCAACAGTAAATAACTGGATTGCGACCAAATATTTGTGGATTGAAATAAAAGGGAAAAATTTTACATTTTTATGACCTCGAGGTTTAAATCAAGATTCAGTGGAAAACTTTTTTGGCTCTATTCGTAACCATGGGGCACGAAATGTAAGTCCATCTTCAGCAGCATTTATATCCTCTTAAGGCACTTGTTATGAACAATTTTATGTCATCATATTCCCCATCGTCAAATTGCAAAGAAGATGACTGTGAAGGTGCTCTTGATTCATTAAAAAATCTTATTACTGATGAAGAGATGGAAGAAAGCTCTACAGTTATTGAAACACTATGTTTACCAACTCTAGAACCTTGCGCAGTGGAAGCTACCAATGAAATTGATGACGGTGTGCACTCTTATTACATCGCAGGTTTTGTAGCAAGAAAAATTCTGAGATCGACAAAAGGATGTTCTAAATGTAGGGCAGATTTAGTTGGCAATGTCCGCAGTTTAAAAGAACACATTATTTTGCGCAGCAGAGCCTATGGGCGAAAAGCATTGTTGTACCCTAACACTGTATGTTCTAAATTATTTTCACAATGTTCTCAAATTATTTCGTAAAAACTGCCAAAAATTTGTCATAAACCCTTACTACAACGGCAACTTGTTTTTCTTCTGGAAAATAATGTTGAAAATATCAATTTCTTTTCATGCAAAAAACATAACACGAAAAATTGTTTTTTAAATATAACCACAAAAACGTATATTTTTACATGTGTAAAAAATGTAAAAGAGGATTTTAAAGGGTAAACAGAACATTAAACAAAATTCGACAGACGCAATTAAATTGTTGGCAAATGCAAGATTCTTAAAATAGAAAAAGAAATCTGCAAAAATTAATAAGATGAAGCAATTAGTACAGTAGTGATTAGTAAAATAGTATTAGTAAAAACGATAAGATTTATTTAGTGCAATGTATTTATCTTAGTATTGTTAGTGATAATTATTGTATTCTTCTTTCTCTTTTTGTCGGTATTTTAAATTACTAATACAGAAATTTGTATCACAATATTTCAATTTAAAAAAAATGTATTTTATTGTATACAAAATTATACCTATATCAAAAATGGATTGTTTCAACTAAATTTAAAACTACGTCAAAAGAGCGCTAGTAGCGCAAATAAATTCTAGGACTTTGCTAAGAAGTTTACTCATCTATATAACAATATAACTGATCTAACCTATGGGTTTCACCGACACCTGACCATCTGACCTCACTTAGTCCTAAAAGTAGGATTTTATATAGTTCCATTTCACGTGCAGTTTGAGCGAGTTGGGTAAATTCAAGTAGAGTTCTGATGTTCGAAGTACCAAATCGTGTCCGTGATTTTATGTTAAAGGTTGTCAACGATGAGACAATTCGGCTTTCTTTAGTTGACGTTTCATTAATAAGAAAAGTTTCAGATGAGTAAGCCTTCTGCATCGGATTCTGGTGATAAGGCTGCCGTCTTTAACTTACCAGAGAGGCATCAGTATACGAGATTTCTTTCGTATCGGTGGTATGGGTATACCAGCATTATTCGGTCGACAAAATCTCGCTTGCATCGACGGGGTGTACCACGCGAAGGTGAGGTTGACATTTGGGTTGGAAAAGCTATAGCTCGCATTTTACTTCCTTTCACACCCCAAATTGCAGATATAATTATGTTAATATATTTAAGTAATAATATCTTATTTTTTAAAAAGATAATCAATAATTGTAATTTGGCATATTACGTTTAATTTGAATCACGACATTTTTTCGAATAAACTTTTGAACCGGCGGCGTTAAACAAAAATTAAAAAGAAATTAGGTAAGTAAGGTCGCCTTTGTGAGGAAAATAAGAAAACAAATTTTTATATACTTGTAGATTCATTCATTTATTAACGAATGTGTTATTGAAAAAATGTGTAACAAAATTAAAACTACCTCTTAAGTTTTCAACATTCTCTTACATTCCTTAACATCAAAAATACAATTTTTTCAACTAAATCTGGCAACTGTTTATATTAATGTATTCGTGAAATATCTAAATTATTCCAACTTTTGTTAAAGAGCATTCAGAGTTTTCTTAGAAGTCACTTGGAATTTCCACTAAAATAACTGGTAGTTCTAGATTTATAATTTCTCTGAATTTCATTAAATGTCAGAAGTAAATAACGGTCTTTATGAAATAGCTTAACAATACCTGACTGAACTTTCAGAATCGTTTTGTCGGTGTTATTGAAATTGCGAGATGATGCAAGATTTTCTGAATTGATGTTCACAAAGCATGATGTGGTACTGCACTAACCCGCTCATTGATTTGTATTTTGTTAAAAAGGAAGTTTCATAGGTTTCAGTAAAATTTAACTTAACCAAATAATTGCACAGTTATTGAAAGGTCCTTAATTTTATTATACGAAATCAAGCACGCGTAGCTTAAAGTACTTTTTGCTGGTATCATATGAACACAAATGTTGACTTAAAATTATGCTGAAATATGTAAACCGAAATTGTAAATAAGTGAGCTTTATGACCCCTTTCTGTTGATACATGCGGGTCATATTTAACTTTATTTATTGTTTCCTGCGCACATAATAAATGGGAATTAATTGTTATGCTACGAATTCGCATAATGAAATTGCAGCAAACTCTTTATGTCGTTTAAAATTTTTAATTAAACTCGCAAAACCGCAATATAAAGCAGTAATAATAAACCAACATTTTCAATTAAGGTGAACCGTGATACTTTAGACGTCTTTTACGGTACACACTTAAAATATCTGAAATACGTGTTTATTAATCACGTTCATACGCTTATGATGTTGAATTTCATTACGCTGCGTCAAAACTAAGCAGATTTCTTAATTTTCTTTATAAAGTCCGAACCAACAACCCGAATAATACTATTACGAGTAAGGGAAAACATAATATACCTGTCAACCTTGCTTAATTTACGCAGTTCTTTGTGAGGCATTTGCGCTTGAAGTAGTTTAAATTAAATTTTTACAGTGAAGTACAGCTTCCAACGCTGTTGTCGAAAGTAAATAGGTAGTAATGTTAGGCAAAGTGTACCGTACCGAAGTCAACACAGCTACGCATCTAATTATCAAAGCACCTTGTTTATGTGAGCACTAACAATACAACATAAGTAATTACAACATATTTTAACGCCTATTCTATAGGGCTGCTTGGAATTATCGTGACTATTAAAACTTTTCGTTGTGGAAGTATAGCCTTCTGAAGATAAACCATATTATTCGCTTAATCACCGTGCGAAGTCTTTTGGCCCTTAAAGACACCTGCTTGTAAAAGCAGGGTCGCCACTGGAGAAAAGTAAAACATACTTCAAACTGCGACTTGTTACGAACGCCACTGGGTCTGCTTGGGTGCGCAGATCTAAAGTCGTATGCAAAGACATGTTATGGGGTTATATCTCCAGCATAATGCATTCAATCTCAATTCAATAATTTACACAGAAATCAAATAAAACAATACAGTGTGTTTTAACCATTTACTAAATCAAAGTAAGTATTTCAAAATTAACCTAATATGTACAATTTAGTCATAATTATAAAAACAAACAACAATAAATTTTGGTGTCTGAATTTTGCCGGTAGCGCTGACAGAAATGGTAGGAGCTACGGGTGGCTGAAAGCTCTTTTTGTTATTTTCGGAAACGGACAGTGTTACGCTAAATTGTTGCAAACTAAATGCAATTAAAAAAACATGTCTTCAGACAGTACGAGTTCTAGGAATTGGAACTAAATGCAAAGAAATTTTGAAAATGTAACTTTACGATTTGAATAACGATTTGAATAATATTAGCGACCCAAACAGATGGTCGCCTACATCACTAGATAAACTTCTAGTCTGAAAACTTTATTTAAATTTGAAAGAAATAGATTTTAAAATGCTTTTGTGTGATTTGTTCAACTAAATTAATTATTTATGTTTTATGATCTTCACTTCAAAAAGCTCACTTCTTGTCTTAATATCATACAATAAATACGGATTACATTTACCAATATTCAATTTACATCGTTTATAATAGATCAGAAAAAAAAATTAGTAAGTTCAGTAAGTAACGTGAACAAACCGTTGAAAATAAAAAAAAAATGTACATAACTTTTTTAATTTGCAAGAAGTCACTCGAACACGCTAAAAATGAAATAAAATTTATTATAGTTCATATAAAAATATCACAAGATTACGCTCTAAGCATTGTTATATAACAGTGTCAGCATGCTTATTTCTGCATTTTACTTTAAGCAAACTTCGATTGCTACAATATTCAAATCAGAAGTAAAATACAGCACGGTTTGATTTCAAATAACTTTCAAATTATTTGACGGGTTTTCTAGAAATATTACTAACTTATTACAGTTTGCAATATGATTAAATCGAAAGGGCAAATTAATTCGGCAAAATTCACAATTCTCTACAATATTTTGGCAACACTAAATTCACAGGCGAACGGCAAAGTCAGTAATTTTTGAGATTGAATCAAACTTAGTGGCTCTGACGGGCGGTCAGTTTGTAATTTACGGGCGACGGTATAGTGTTTGACTTTCAGTTTGAATATAAATTCAACGGGTTTGGGAGCTTCGGGGAAAATATTACAAATGTATAAAAGTTTGTAATGCACGGGCGGACAAAAAAGTAAAATTTTCGGAAATAAATCAAAATTTAAAAAGTCTTTGACGGGTCCGCCAATATTATTGCAAACGAATTTGCAATAAGACGGGAGCATGAAAACTAGTAAGCTTTAAAGTTCGAGAAAAGAATTATGCTATAATTCCTCCAAAATTATTACAAACGAAGTTGCAACAAGACCGGAGCGGGAGAGCTAGTGAGCTCTGTGTTCGGGGAAAGAATTCTACAATTTCTATATGTGGATATCCGTCTGTGTGTCTGTATACACTTTACAGTCCAGACGCCTTAAAGCAGAAAAACCAAAGACTGTTAATTGCAATAGGATGACACTGCCAGAAAATGAGGTTGGTCCGTAAATAAAACGGGGGAGTTTTAAATTCATATTCATATTCGAATAGCGGATCTGCGCAAACGCGACCTCCCTACCACCCCCACCCCCATTGCCTTTCACAGTCGATTTTTTGTTTTTTCAAACATTTTTGAATTTCTGCTGCTGTAAAATCGGTATAAACATGTTAAATAACAATAAGAACAACTTTCCTTGAAAAAAACATTACTGATTGGTTTCTGTTTGGTCGTTTACCTAAAGAATTTGAGTAATCGCTAAAAATACGACCAAAAATTTATAGTACGTGAAAAATCGGTTTGTAAATTTAAGCCGATAACTATTGGTTGCAACTAGTTCTATTTTGTTAACGTGTTTTAAGCATTCTAGATTTGTTGCTTAAATGAAATTTACAATATCTTTTCTCTCTATTCTAACGCTCATTCGTTACGTGGTCGGTGTTACGGGTGGGATTGTACTTTAGCTTATACGTACAACCTTGCGGAAGTTTTCGAGTGCGAGATTTTATAACGGAGTTTAGTCTCCAATTAGACTTCACCGGGCAAGGGATGTTATTCTGTAATATGGTTTTCCATTTTGGTGAAGACTTAGGCAATTGCAGCGAAGGTTACGGTATCCAGGGGACTAGCTAGTTTTACTAACCAAAATTCATGGTCCTCAAATAATTATTAGGAAAGCAACTATAGCATTAAACCATATATATTGCCAAATCAAGCAACAGGTAAATTATACAAGCTATTTACACAACACGTACTACACTAAGGCGCAAGCCACGCAAAGCTAAATCTATAAAAAAGCAAACACAGTACTAAACGGTAGCAGGTAAAATATAGAAACAAATTTCAAACAGTAGCTAATAGCAGCACACGGTATCATACAATAGCAATTAAACAACGTAACCAACGTTAGCAAACCGTAGGATACGGTAGCAATCAAAGCTAACGGTAGCATACGGTAGCAACTAACGTAGTAACCATAAGACCTTCCGGTGTAAACGATAGTGAATCTAATTTAAAATGGGTTAGACAGGTACAGCAAACAAACAGGATTATGACTGATATAAAACAGCAAATGTAAGACAAAGAAAGAAGCACTGCGTTGTGGCGGTCACTGCGGCCATTTTTAGAAATAAAAAAAGAAAAAATAAAAGATCTGCCTGGTGTTGGTCACCGCGACAGACTTTACAAATAAAAAGAGAGATGAAAACGAAGAAGTACTGCCTCGCGTCGGTCACTGCTACAAACTTCAGAAGTAAATCGCGAAAACGAGAAGGAAAAAGAGAGAAGGAATAGAGTAACAAGTATTCAACACAATAATAAAGTGAATGCAAAAATCACCAGAATGGCTCAAGTATTACTTACTCAGTATATTTCATAGTATCGGTTACCTTAGGTGGTTTCCTGGTGATAGGTTGTAAAATAGAACCGGAGACTTGAAGCTGAAATGATAAATTGTTCTTGCTACGGTCTGCTTCTGCTTTTATAGCCTATCCGCATAGTGCGGACTATAATATACACGCGCGTTAACCGTCAACTAGTGGATACGCGACTCGCTTCCCGGTGACTTCTCTCAGGGTCACGCGTAAAATTAAGTTACATGCTACGATACTACATGTTTTCGCTTGCTGTTGTAAAGCACGACAAAACTTCAGATACGTATGCCACCACCGCATCACACAGATTTGGTTAATTTCTTGTCGATTTTCAACTTGGTGTTTATGCTTAACAGTTTAGATAGAAATATATGCATGGTAGCACCTTGTCCCTGCCGTACATCGAATTTAATTTTTGTCATATAAATTATAAAAATTTTATGAAATAACTTTCTCTTTTATATTTTTTTAGTGGTTTAAATTTAAAGGAAAACGAGATTTACTTACCCTAATTATTTCCAAGGTTTTGTCGAAGAACCTTTTCTGAAGTTACTCAGGCCATAGATCTTAAATTTTCTAAAAAAAACCTTTTTTTGAAACTTTTATATAAAACACCCGAAGGAATATTTTTAGAAAAATTATTGTACTCGTCAAGGATTTTATTTTCAAAGAACAGTATAGTTTAACTTAAAACTTTAATTAGAATGTTGTCTTGAACGTTATGGTTTCTTTTTTTTTATAAATTAATTAACGAGCAAAACAAAACGTTTTGATATAAAAGCATGTCAAAAACTGTTTCATCAATTATTGACTCACGCCCTATAGGCGACCTCATATATTAGGGCTTAAGGACACATTTTACATCATATGCGGGATATTTTGTGGAAGGAGTGGGTGTGTGAATGGCGCTCTTAAGAGGGTCAAAAAGGTAATAACAACCGCAGAAAATTCTCTCTTTGTTGGTTACAGCGTTTTCTGCACAGTAACCTGTACGTGTTGAAATGAACGTGACGGCTCAGTTGTGTTTTGGTATTATTATGTTTGGACCTTTATAATAACAGGCTTCATATACCTACGTGGAATAGCAAAGTGTACACAAACGGATAGGGTTTTATTAGGAGCTTTCTTGTATTTTTATGGCTTTTATTTACAACAGCAAACAAGAATCAGATAACTCGCAGTAAAGTGAATATAATATAGAGTGTAATGCGAGTAAACTCTCATGCGTGTGGGCACTGCCGTAAATTACAAAAATAGCAGGACCGTTCTAAGAAGACTATTAATTTAGCAACATATCTAATTTTAAGAGGTTAGTTTAAGACAGGCGTTAGAAGTAGCAGTACAAATGCCACACCAATTGTTTAGTACCCACACATAAAATCCAATGCGTACAAGCACTGTCACGAATTGAAAAACAACTGTCGGGCAACCACCACTGGATCTGTATAAAAAAATTTGAAACTTTTAAAAATTTCGAAACTGAAAATTATAAAAGTTATGAAAATTTTGGAAAATTTTGAAAATAATTAAAAATTCTTATACATAGTTGAAAACATTGAAATTACAAAATTACAAGTTTTCTAAAACTTTAAATTTTGACGGTTTTGAGAATTTGATAAATTTTTTTTAAGTATAATACTGTTTGATAAATTAAACAATTTTAAAAATTTTTGAAATTTTTGATATTTAAAAATTTCGAATTTAAAAAAATTATGAAATATTGAAAAATTTGAAACATTTTGATAATATTTTTTTAACTTGAAATTTTGGTTTGTATTGTTTATTAATTGCAAACAATATTTATTCCCTCAACAATAAAGTCGATTTCATAATTTGGTGGTAGTCTGTTTAGCGATTATCCTATTAAACCACTTAAGGCAACCTCCCAGAAATGCTTTCTCAAGGAAAGATTGTTCCTATTGTCATTTAACATGTTAAAACCGATTTTAAAGCCGAAATTTTATCAGTTTCGAAAGATAGATAAATCTTTGGGGGGACACTAGGAAGTGGTAGGAAGATCGGACTTGCGCAGGTCGACTATTCGACATGCGAAGAACACGCATCTAAGTTCTTAAGTTTTGTATAGTTCTCCAGGCCTAAATAGCCTTTGAGCAACTCACGTACTCGTCCTTTTCCTACACCTATCTTCCCACTGTTCATTAGTTAAGCTTAGCTTACCTAACAGTTTTCTTTTACTGTATCACGCAATATTGCTGCCTATTTTATGTTTATTATTCGGAACTAGCCAGCAATTATAGGTTTCTTGTATATTTGAATTTATTTCTTGTTTTTAGGAGTATGCTTCACTCTCAAATTTTGGTCCGTTATAGGTAAAACACTCTGTACATTGTTAATTGCTTTTTATTATTGTTAATCTTCGTATTATGGACAAGCGTCGTTCGGGATATGAAATACGAAGAAATTTGTGAATTTATATATTAAATGAGATTAAGGTATTTAAATTAAATTGTACACATATTTTCAAGATGCTTAAGCGTTTCGTAAATTTAAAATCGTGAGGAATACTATAAGTATCACAAGCTATCCTTTGAGACTTGACACGGTGCTAATGAGAATGTCGGTTAACAAAGTTTCCACATCGTTTTCATATTATTAGCTTTACAGTGTATAGATTTTAAAGGGAGCGTAAAACCACTATCCTAAAAGTTCTATGTTTAAAACCACTATAAGTTCAGAAGCTTTGTTCTACACATTTTAAGTTAAGCCGGCTCTTTGCATAACATTTACTTTTGTGTAGGTATTTGAGGGTTTTAGAATTCCCCTGCTTCTTCTGTCTCCCAGTTTTTGTTCTCGTGTTAATCTTCACTGCAAATGAGCTTAAATGCTACATCAAGTTGAAACGTGGTAGCCGTTCCCGCTCTCTCTCTTGTTCCGAAATTCAAGAGTACTTCATGTCAAAAGTTTGGACCCTTATAAGAGAGTTAGATCGTTAATCAAACGAAACAGAATAATTGCGAGACAATAGCTCTGGAATAATTTTGGGAACGCGATAGAACATTAACAAAAGAGTCATATTTGGTTTAATCAAGGAAACCATCCTTTCACGGAATTTGCTTTGGCATTAACTTAATTCTATCCAACTTTCCCTAAATAAATCTACAAAGACTGCTTGCGAATTCGCTTTCTCCACTCAGTTCTACCGGATAAGGATAACATTTATTAATCATTGAAAACCAATCTCGTATGCCATCTGAATAAGATAAGAAATAGGGATAACACTGCTGACAAGGCAATATTTCTACGTAGGAGTCTTGCAAAGGTATTTTATTTCAAATTTCATGATATGTGTGGCACTTTGCAGATCATCGTGCACACCACAGCTATGGAATATTATAAGCAACTTCTCTAAAAAATTATTTTACTATTAAAGGTAAAAATGTGCAGGGGCCAGCAGGTGGTCTAGTGGTTAGAGTCTAAGGTTCTAAAGCTAGGTTCCCAATGGCAGTAGGTGCAAATCCCCTGCACACCGGAAATTTTTCTGAAAAAGTTAAACCCGTCGTGTATATGGACGTTGTGCACGGCGTGTTTGTTGGGTTGCATGTCTCTTCGGAGTAGGGTATGTTAGACCGGTGAATAGCGCAAAGTGTGCTGAGTCTGGGTAAGGGTGTGGAACGGCAGTCATCAGGTTGTGCCTTAAAGGTAGTATAAAAAGCTGAATTGTCACAGTCCTCATTTAAAGGTGTAGCGAGGCCTATCAAAATACAATTGTATTTAGACACCGAAAATAATTTAGGTTAATAACATTAAATGTGGTTTGCTGGAAAGCTTAAAATTAAGGAACATCAAACACCAGAAAATAAAATACAGGGGGAAGGGAAGTGTTAGCTCTTTAACCATCTTTGTATCTAAAACAAGAATTTAGAATCTTGTTCTACTGTTACCGATGTGCCATTTGGCTAAAACGCTCCTTCTTCTTATAGTCTCCCAAATTTATTAGATAGAACAATTTTACATAATTTGGGTTTTTATTTGACAACATTAACAAACAATCTATTAATTTAATTCGGAACCCTTCCCCCTTTCCTAGCTTTTAGTTGAGGAAGAACCCCGCCACGAAAATCAAATATTTAAACGAAGCATAAATTTGCTGGGGCAATAGCCCGCTACGTTATGGCATAGAAACAGAATTCAATAGTGCGCAATATTTGTATTCAATACTATAACATAATCTGCTGCTGTCAATTCGAACACAAACACAGGAGATGAAGCATGCAGCTTCCAGCTATTTATTTAAAAGTCTTGAGCAATTGATTTCAACAGCTTGTGAAGGTTTGGTGCAATACATACAATAAAAATCCGCGCGCTGTGCTTTTAATATAATAATCACATAATCAGATGTCACTAGTCACAAGAACATTAACATTCTTATAAATTTTATTGCAATACACATTATTTTGTAACACAGAACCACGCTAACTCTTCTCAAAGTTCCAGATGACAGCCTAAGATCCCGACACGCCACAACAGCGGCGGTACGTGATAGACCAAACATTACGTTCTCCGAAATGCGGTCACACTTATAACATGCGACCAAAAAAAACTGCTGCATATAGGAGTCATTGACGGTTTACGGCAAAACCTTTACTGAAAAAAAAACGAGACCATATTTGCGTCGAAAAATATTTATGGAAAAAACAGTCCGTGGCAAAGCACGTCTGAAAACAGCCCGGAACAAACAAACCCGGGGAAATAATGTCCGGAGAAAACAATCAGCAAAAACATTTCCTAGACAAAAGAACGTGTATTTTCTTGCCGGCGGATGACTTCATAATTAGGAAAAAACATGCGATTCGATTTCCTTTCTAGCTGATTGATTTATATGGATGAGAACGGATTTGATTTGAAATGTTCAACAAACATTCTCTAGTGCGTATTTATTAGTTCCAAAAACAGTATGAAAATCTCCCTCTAAATGGATATTTGTGCTAAACTTAACGGTTTAACTAAGGTTTTTCTCGTAATTGTTTCTAGGGCTATATTGAATTTTCCGGGAGATAATTTTTCTGGAAATGTTACAGGGACTTTTCTTTCTTAAACTTTCTTCCGAAGTTGTTTTTACCGCCAGTTTTTCGTTTTCTTTTGAGACATTTTTCGGTTTTGTTTCCGGGAGCAATTCTAATTATCAAAACCAACTCAGCGGAGCGGCAAGTGCCGGATATGAATTCGGGAGGCGTAGCACACGGGTTGTGCTAGTAAGAGAATATTTGAAAAACACGTTTAAATAAGCAAATTAATTCAAAGGACAAGAGGCTCGGGCTGCAGCTTCAGAAAGTTGTGGTTCCCATAGAGATCGTTCCAGGTCTTGGATGACGTGCTAGTGATAAACCTTGCGGAACGCTTCTGCGTTTTTGATGGGGATCGCGATGTTGGAAGGCTTCGTCGAGGCCAGTTGTACGCCCCTGCTTCGCTCTTAAAGAGATCTTTCGGTGCTGGGCAGCTGGCATATGATGATTTGCCTTGTACCAGAAGTTAATGCTAGATCCTTATGCAGGTTAGGATTAGTACGCAAGAATAAACTGATCCAACCTTTTTTTTTCTTTGGGCAATTCTGATTGATCATAAACAAGTAAACTGACATTCCCACGCGTTTACCTTTATACACCTTTTCGAGTGCCTTTGCGTATTAACACAAAAAAGTTATGTATGCACAATACAAACAAACACTTTTTTTAAGAGTCATGAGGCCGTGCGTGAGCACGACTCCATGATTCCCATCCTACTCCCTTACCCGGGCTCAGCGCACTTAGCGCTATTCACCGGTCTAACATGCCCCACCCCGAAAAGACATGCAACCCAACTTACACACCACACACACCGCCCATGGACACGCCGGGTTTAAATTATTCAGAAAATATTCCGACGGGCAGAGGATTCGAACCTACTGCCGCTGGGAGTCTAGTTCTAGAGGTTGGGACTCTAACCAGGAGACCACCCGCTGGCCCTAAACAAACACTTAAAGCCGGAGCGAATTTAATATTTACGTAACGGAAATTGCTGCTAATTAGCAACTTATATTAATTTAAACCTCTATAACTAATTTTCTACCATGCAATTAAAAAACAATTGTAATTAAAGTCACCTTTCAAAATTCTTTTCATATGAACTTAAATCGTCCGCTTATTTGTTTTAGGTTAAGATAATGTGAAATAAGACAAACCTCTAAGCGCGAAGTATGTTGTACGAATGAAGTTAAGACACACTTTTCGCTCGTAGCTAAACCTAAGTAGAAATTGTTCCCACTATTAAATAATGTTACTTGGACATCGCAGCAAAAATACTGCTTGATACGACGAAGAGATTGTTGTGTACCATGTGGTAGGTCCTGCTGTTGGTATCAGTCCTGGGTTAGTTAAACCATTACAAAGTAACTGCGAGTACGTAATGTGTGGTTTCTAAAGCCAGTTCTTAAGCCCCGTTTGACGCCGTGCCACAGAAGAAACTGTCTGTTTTTGCCCTCCAACACCTCTATTGGGAGATTCGGCAGGTAAGATCAGATTTGTAGAGGTGATAGTCGCGGTCGAGTGTGGGCACGTTTAGGTGAGGGTTGCTTTATGTCAGCAGTTTCATGATGAAGCAGACACACCTGAGGAATGGGTCTGCCATAAATTGGGAAGGCATTGCTTTCGACTGTCGCACAGATCTCCTTGGTGTCAACGGCCAAAAAACCCTGCTTGAAAAGTCGAAGAGATTGTTGAGTACCATGTGGTAGACCCTGCTGTTAATATCAGTCCAGGATTTGGGTTTTTGATCGACAGTGATAATTCGCACGTCACAGCCCAGTCGAAACTTCTGCCAAAAAATTTCTATGATATGTAGTCGATTGGAAGGTAACCAACCGTCTGCAGCCTCACAAACTATCTAAAAACTCACTGATGCTTTTCTGCAGCAATGGGAGAATATTGCTTAGGATAACATCCGACGGTTGACCAAAAGAACTGACACGACATAGGGCAGCTCCGAGAAACGTGTATATGGAGTAATCAAATGTTCAACACTTTGAAAACTACAAAAAGTAATAAACATTTTCCTCAAAATTGATTTTTCGGTATTGAAACAATTTAAAATGGAGTTCATATAACGAAGTACTAAACTTTCCTATGTTATTTTGTAAAATATTGTACGTTAAAGAACCATTCTCAGATCTATAAAATGGTCGTTTTAATATGAGAACTGTGCGGACGTAGACATTTTCCATTTCCCACGATTCTTTGCTGTTCTTATCTACCCAAGACCTCAGATTCTTTTGATGTTGTCGCCCCAACGCATTTGTGGCCGTCCTGTTGCCCTTTTATTAAGTTCAAATGGCTGCAAGCAAAAAATAGTCACTAATTGGGTTCGACCCTTTACATAACCCCTCCCAATTTCAAAAGCCTTTTGAAAGAGTTCGGAATGTTTCAATAACCTTGTGATAACTCTCCTTTTGAATAATATGCTTCTAGTTACAACAGTTGCGCAGTGAGTAATTATTTCCATGACACACTGCCTCTAACAGAATTTTAAAAAAACTGAGTTTTATTTTCAAACCGGTATAGGAATTTTCAAACCAACATTTAAAGAATTATTACGCTTAGATTAAAGACATGTAGAGCGTCTAATACGTTCATTATGTATGGATTTATAGCAAACTATACCCAAAACCAATAGGGATGTGAAACAAGATTCGGGATCAGCACCGTATTTGTGTAGGATTTTCTCACAATTCCTTTATACTGAGCTTTTCTATGAACAGATCCGAATCAAAAGCGTTCCCGTGAATAAAATACCTTTACCTTGAATATCACTAAAAGCTGCTTTTCTGGCAAAATAATTTAAAAACTAAACTTCTCATGAATTTCCAGCAATTTTGTACTTTTTAAGGCCCGGGTAATCAACCGGCAATTATCAAACTTAAACTGAAATTCGAGTGGGTAAATATTCCACATACCTTTTCTGAATTAAGTTCTAGATTAAATGTTAATACAAAAGCTCGAAACCGAAGACATTGTTCGAAGCTTAGTACCGGGTTTAATGGACTGTAATCCTGGCAAGTGCTCGTAGGCCTCGTTTTCTCGTAGCCACTAAAAATAACTTCTCCTAATAATACTTTTATTTTTCGGTAAACATATAAATTCGGATTAAATCTACACTTAATGTTTGCGAAAGTTCTTTAGAAATTTTATTTAAGTTTAACGTGATTCCAAAAATTTTCCAAATATTTATTTACACTTTTATACAAGATATCGTTTCGTTCGAAAGTAAAACAAAGTTTGAAAGTTTCGTAGTGTAGAAGTTTATAAATCCCGCCAGTGAACCTAATGTTTCAAGAGTTTAAGGGTAGAGTATTAAGTTTATTAAGGACAAGGGGTTTGTTGAATTCTGATAAATTAGACGTGTTAAATTGATTGCTAAATTATTGGGTAATAATATTTATAAGAATTAAAGTAAACCAATTATATTAAAAATTAAAAATCAAAACCTATTACTTATTAGTATTACAGTATGTATATTGTATAAAGGGTGTTTCAATTTTATTGTTGGTAACTTTAGGGGTGCGTATACAACCGAAATTCAAGAAAACCATACATTTTGGTTTCCCAAATTTTGATTTTTTATGAGCCCCCAACTACAGGTGCCCCTAAAATGTTTTTTGAATACTTAAGTACACCCTTGACCGATTTGTATAAAATTTGACATGCATACTAACCAAGTACGCCAAACGATGATTTTCTAAATTCGCTATAGGACGCCAGTTACGGACTGGTTTTCTTAGTTTTTTTACAGCAAGGTTTTTGTGTAAAATTTTAAATTCACGTGGTTAGTATCCATATCAAATTTCAATCGAATCGTTTAAGGGTGTCGTTAAATACTCAAAAACAATTTCTTGCAAGGCCTACCTTTTGGGGGCCAGTACGCCCAATAAAATACGAAATTAGGTCACTTAATTATCGGTGCAAAACGTACCACCAAAGTTGAACAATAAAATTAGAACACTCTGTATACATACTATAGTTACTAATAGTTGTTTAAAATTTATTAATTTTTAATAAAATTGATCTACTTCGTTTCTTATAAATACTATTAATGTTTAGTACACTAATTTTATTAAAAGATTAAGAAACTATACACATCTATTAGTTATTACTGCATGTTTAGAGGGTGTACCAATTTATTGTTGGTAACTGTGAGGGTAAGTACTGCACCGAAATTCGAGAGCCCATATTTTTTTGTTTTCCCCAGTTTTGATTTGTAATGGGCGTACTGCCCCCCAAAAAATAGTCCCTAAAAATGGTTATTTTTTAAATACTTAAGAACACCCCTGACCGATTTGTATGAAATTTGGTATGCGTACTCACCAAGTCAATTTACCTGTAGCCCAAACAATAGTTTTATAAAATTCGCTAGAGGGTGCCAGTTGCGGACAGATGCCACGTTGCAACGTTTTCCTGTAAAATTGTACATTCACTTGCCTAGTACATTACCAAATTTCATCCAAATCGGTCCAGAGCCTCCGTTAAGAAGCCCAAAAACTCTTTTTAAGGGCTACGTCTATTAGAAAACCAATTTGTGAAAACAAGAAAACGGATATCTAAATTTTAGATGCGGAACGTACCACCCAAGTTGCGAACAATAAAATTAAAACACTTTGTATACATACTATAATTACTACCATGTGTTTAAAATTTCTTAATTTTTAATACGATTTTGTTGTTTATAAATATTATTAATATTAAAAGCAGAAATAAGGGCATATAAGCGGTTTAAGGGTCAAAATAAACAGCAAAATAGAGAAAATGAGCAAAATAAAAGTGGTGTCAAATGACTAAATTTTTTATGAATCGTAGAGATACAAAAAAATTTTCATTTACTTACAATAATAGTGCATAAGCATAATTCTTGAAATCTGCTCTGGTTACAATTGTACCAATTAATATACTTTATAAACTTGTCTCAAATAGGATTTTTTTAACTTGCCGCATGCGGGCCTTGTCTTTGTTAAGAAAACAGAGTGCGTTCTAATGCCGGCAATTACAATTAGACAAACAATGCGCGCTTCCTGAAAAAGGGTTCTCTGGTTCTTATCTGCATGGAAAAATTAACCGACTATATGTATTTACGATTATAGAACTTACATACAGCTTTACAACGATCAAATTTTATAGCCTATACGTAACGTATTCAATTTTGTTTCATAGAGCCAAGAAGCCGTTTATAATTTTCTAATTTCTATCTGTGGGCAACTGATTAAATTACACTTGTTTCCCTGTCAAGGCATTTGCTTTTTCATTCAAAATTTACTTACATTCAATAATAATTTAAGGTAATTGTCAGAAATGTCAGCTTTGCTATTATCATCATTATGGTTTTTCTACTAATACTACTCATTTACTAACATAAAGAATGGTTAATAACTATAGTTGAACATGCAACCTAAACCAGGGAAGTAGCGTAATTACAGGGTTTGTAATATTTAGATAGGTTGCATTTCAATACCCTACAATTTAATTTACGTTTCCTTGACCAACGCAATTGAACCATTTAAATTCATACCCTTTTTATAACCTTCATCGATTAGAATCCACGATTCATTGTTTTTTTCAACACTGCGGAATATTTGCATATGAAAAGTTACTGGGGCGTGACATTTAATTTTACAAATTAAGACGAACGGCCCTGCCTGATTGTAGGTAGTAGGTTATTTTGGACAGTTCTGGATCCACCCCCCACTCCTGGCCTTGAGTTCAAGGTCAAGGACACCCCCACTCCTACCCCCACCCCTGGCCTTGAGTTCAAGGTCAATGTCAAAAAAATTTTTCGGCCTGCGGCCGGCTTGTCCTGCGGACGGCTGAGATTTGCGCCCCGTCTGGACTGGTGCATCCCCCCACTCCTGACCTTGAGTTCATGTTCAAGGTCACGGTCCAAAAAAATTTTTCGCCTGCGGCGGGCTTGTCCTGCGGACGGCTTGTCCTGCGGACAACAACGCTTATAGTTGGAGTCCTATCTGAAGAAGTGCTCGCAGCATAACCTCACTAGCCCCTTCTAATCTCAACACCATTCTCCTCCTTTACCCGACGGCCACGCCGTCCACCAGCTTAGTCGCTCCAAAAGAAAACACCAAATAGATTTCAAATATATTTATTAATTAAATATACATAATGATCACTAGGGTAGGTTATTGTAATTAATTGACCAATATATAAAGAAATATATAATACACATAGATAAACTAAGTAATAAAATAGTTCCGACAATTATTGTAGAAATACAACAATAGTGATTGCCATTAATAGCAACTTTTTGTATGCTAGGCTTTTTATTGTTCGTCACGATAGTTTGCCAATTTGTACTTATCGTGTATTTAGGAAAATTAAATTTAATCTTGAATGTTACGAAACCATTTTCCGTTAAGTTCTTGACAGACGATTTGAAGACTGGAATGTCAGCCCAGGTATCAATATCCATTTTGTTCCAAATCACGCTGTTATTACCATCACGATCGTATGCAATAGATGCCGAAGCGCAATTCGATGGTTGCAGCACATACAGATGACCATCGTAGACAGCTGCTAAGGCTGCTAATAATTTTATAGGTATCATGTTGACCCGCACACAAACAAAGACTGAATGAGTATATTACATAAATGGCACTACACTTTTTAATTACACTTATCCACTTCCCCCACCTCTTTAGCTGCGGCTTTTAACTCGTTTGACCTCTCGAAGACATTAACGCGAAGTTCCAAATTATGTAGTGCAGGATATCTATCCAAGCAGATCATCTGATACGGATTCTTGGTGTACAGAGTGGAGGCATCGTAATGAAAGAATCCCGAGTCATTTCGGAAAAAGTTTGCTAGTGTAGTGTTTAATGGATGAGATATCTTAGGGAATTTAAATACCAGTTCAGGATTTATAGTTGGCTCTTCATCAAAATTATAATAACGACTTTCGGCAGTTTCATCTACGTGATACACTCCGTCGTCAGGAACGTACAGGAATAACATGTTGCTCGTGCGAGAGCTCGAAGAAAACTGAGATTCTTCTAACACATGGTGGCGGATAGTTGGCCTTAAGCATATGAGACTGAACCGCTTCTGCGCAGTCTTGCTCAACGGATAATTTGTTTTTAGAGCTTAAGAAATTGTAGAACCCAGACAGGTTAACCTTGGCCTTGGAATCTGTATAGACAAGATAGCCTTGGTCCTCGAATTGATTAAGTTTTCCAAGGTTAGGTTATTTTTTATTTTTTAAGTTATACTATCCTTGAGTCTTTGAAGATGGTACTTATACCATTTTCAGCCCACTATCGAACAGTGAATCTCCATCCGACACCAACGATCATGACTCCTTTCCCCACCAATGACCATACTTTGATTTATTCTGGTAATTTTGATATTTTTGCGTCTGTGAACTTATTTTACAATTTGAAGTGTTTTAGAAGACGAACAAAAATTAATGTGGCGCGCAGCAATGGCTGTAATAATCATCAGGCCCGAATATATGTTATATCAATTGTCGACGTGTCGCAACCTCCCAAATAATTCATTTGAAAAGTTATTCGATTTGCAAGAGGGTTCGTTAGTTGGCGAAGTTTACTTGGATGCGGCCCAGCAAAAGCTCTTCCTATTTATCTGTAAGTATTTCTAAGCTTCCTTAATGCTCTACTAATTTTATTTTTTTTATGTTTTCTTTCTACACTCCTCAACCACCAGCGTGAATGTATGATATATAAATTTATACATAAATAACTTAATTGAAATATATTGTTTTATTTCAAGTTTCACCTTGAGGTGAATTTTAACTTTATCCAAGCGGAGTTAGCATGGACTACTACTTTGACCTTGAACTGATTTTATAAAATTTCCCTAATTTTTATGTTGCATCCCCACCATTTTGCCTTGGGATCAAGGCTAAGGTTAACCTGTCTGGGTAATAAACATTCCACAATGTCTGGGAAGCCATTTTACGTCGAACTCTCGAGCGAAATGGGTGCTAGTGCTAACTGCGGTTCTTGTGGTGTTTGTGGCGGTGTTGTGTTGGGGTGTAGTGATTTTCCTCGAGGTGTGCGGTCCATGTGGTCGCGACTCTCTTTGAGGAAGTTCCAGCAGTCCAAAGCTAAACTCTGTGCCTGTTCGCAACCGAGCGCTTCCACCAGCTCTGAGGTTAGTAAAGCATTACCTATAGAATCGACCAATAAAATCAAAATTTTGCAAAATGTAATTGTTCAAAATGCAAAGCAGCTAAGACCTGAAAATAACCGCCAAGGAGAACAACGATTGACTCAGGACGTAGTTTGTGAAAGCATTTTGAGGAATTACTTGTTAAACAAAATCAAAAGTGTTCCGCGACCTAAATTGAATTTTAATGCTTCAGTGCAAAATGTTGCGAATGAAAATCATGCTGAAATCTCTGACCATTTCGAGCAGATTTCTGCAAATAATGTTGAAATAAATGAATGTATTTTGCAACCGAAATTTAATTTGGCAGAATGCGTTGACCAGATGCTGAACGGCGTCGGGACGGATAATTCAAATAGTTTATATGAGAACATTTCTGCAGCTAGCACCTCAAATTCTAAAATTAGTAGAGAAAGTAAAAATGTGGATGCACTAAAAAAGAGTATTGCCGAATTCTTACTATTTGAGAACAATCACCAGAAGAATAATTCTGTCATTAGCTGCAATATTGCGAAACCTGCAACAATTATTGAAATTTCTTCTCGTGATTGTTCGCAAGCAGTTAATAACTTTTTGGATGGAAGTTTTGATCAGGGGGATATATCTATAGCTAGCATCCAAAATTTAATTAGCAAGGATTCAAAATTAGATTCAAATGTTATTTATGAAAAGCCCCCCTTGTCTCAAAATACCGCTAATTCACAAGTCGACTCGGATATTATCATGACCCCTTTGGACCAAATGTTAAATGGTGTCGATTCAAAATTAAATTCAAATAATAAAAAAAATTTAAATTTTAGTTCTGATTCCGAAGTGCATTCAAATACCACAGAAATGTCTCCTTTGGCTCAAAAGCTCGATTGGAGCACTATTGAAATGTCTCCTTTGTCACAAAATGTAAGTCCTTATTCAACTTTCAATTCCCATGTTATTAAAGCAATGTCGACACAAACCTTTTACCAACAATTTACACAAAACAGCATTTTGTCCCGAAATCGTTCTCGAAATCTGAAAAAAAGTTTGAACATTGATAACTCTTTTGAAGAAACATTTGATTACTGCGATTCTCAGGGTAGTGTTTTAGAACATGGGTTGAGTTTGGCTGCAGACATCAGTTTGGCTGCTGACACTCCACAAATTACCGCCGCAACCCATGAGAAAACATCCATGGATCTTTCTGATAGTGCAGCTGACCCAACCCCCGCAGGTACTTCAGTTTCTCCGCCAACGAGTGATGATTCAGCTGCACCATCACAACGTTCCACGCGAGAAAGTCAAAACGATGGTTTTGAAGATTGGTGTGCAGATGGAGTCCAATTACGCGCCAGCGAATTTCTGAAAACGGAGATTCTCAAAACCATCGAGATGCTTGACGCTAGCGGGCGCAAGCTGAACCGTTTCCAGAGAATTATTTCAAAGCACCAAGATAACCTTAGGAGGTATAACTACAATCATACTATCCGCCAACTTAATAAGACACGACGGTTGTGCTTGAATGAGCTGGCCAGAAAGTTGAGGTTATCGAAGGTGCTTCGGGTGCAGCAGACGCTAATTGCTTAATATGTATTTTTAACAATCCAATTCCATAGTAACATTGTTGAAACCTTCCCGAAAATCCTTTCCAGACTGGAGAGTTCAACGTCCGCGTTCGTTCCAGTTGGAGGTCTACACCGAGTCTAGTAATTTTTTTATTTAAATGCTCTCGGTCTAGGTTGCCAAGAACAAATAACAAAGTTCTGCTGCTAACATTTGTTTATATCCTTCTGGTGTTGGTAGGTGTGTTTAGTCTTTAACTACTAGCCAACTAGCATGTTCAGGTGCGACAAATGCAGCAAGTTCTTCACCAGATCGGATGCATTGTACCGCCACCGACGAGAGAGTTGCCGTCAGGAGTTGGGTCACCCATCTACGAGCGGTAAGTTGATTTGCTTCTGATTAATAACGTAAAAAGAATATTCGATTTTGCGGTTTTCAGGCAACGGTTTGGAGGCTTCGGCGGCAACCGATGGTGAAGGACCCTCCACAAGCAAAAGAGTTAAAACAAATCCTCCTAATGGTAAGTCGAACTGCCGCGTTTCAGATGTTTAGAGTAATGTGTTTTTCTTTGTTTCAGATTCTCGACCTTCTCCTATGCGCTACTGTGATGTGTGTGACGAAAACGTTGCCCGCTCCGGGTATGTAGGACATCTCAGGAGCAATCGCCACAACAGCCGATCTGGTGTAGCAGCCTTTGGAGAAGGAGTGGTGATCCGTCAGACCGCCTTCAAGCAGCGCATTGTTACCTACAGAGTAACTCCCGTTAACAATTATATAAAAGTTGCGGAATTTATGGACGAGATTAAACATAAAATTGTAACTTTAATAGAAAATAAAATGGCGACATTTAAAAGCGTTAAGATCAATTTGGAGCTATTTGGATTGTTTGTTTTGGAAAGTCAAGAAATAGAAGATGTAAAAAAGTTTCAGACGGTTAATGAAATTGCAACAGTTGCGACCGACTTGAATGACTTATGTGATCGTTTTACGGGGATGCTGGACGCGAAGGTGTCAGAATTTCAGGAGCGAGATTCGGGTACATATATTTGCTTTTCTTGTCTTTTGTATCGATATTTATTGACCATATCTTTTTACAGGGTGGCGTTTGAAGCACCTAATGTATTTGGATGTAAATATTAACAAGTACAATCCGCTTCGAGCCTCGTCCTACATCCCGCTCCCAAAACAGATTCAGAACAAGAAAGCGGTTGTAAATGTGCAAAATGAGGATGAATGCTGTTTCGGCTGGGCGGTGACTTCCGCCATTTGTCAACCGACAGGACCTTCCAACCGAACCAGCTCCTATCCAGATTGCCGGCAGTTATTGCGCTTCGACGGCATCGAATTTCCGGTGAGATTAAGCGATGTTTCTAAATTTGAAAAATGTAATCCACAACTTTCTATTAACGTGTACGGTGTTGAAGAAGTTTTTCGAAATAATGTTACGAAATACGAAATTGTAGGACCCCTGCATTACACCCACAATAAAAAATTTATTCATATCAATTTACTGCTTATTACTGATACGGTGGGTAATAGTCATTACTGTTGGATAAAAGATTTGTCTAGATTAGTTTCGCAACAAATAACGGCTAGAGATGGCGCAAAACACTTCTGTGACGGCTGTCTCCATTACTTTCGTACTGAACAACAGTTACACATGCACCTTCGTTTTGACTGTAATCACGTTTACACAAAATTGCCAACTACTGACTTGATAACGAACAAACTGGGAAAAGTTGCGCCTCAAAATATTCTTAAATTTGAAAATTATCAAAAACAATTAAAAGTTCCCTTCGTAATTTATGCTGATTTTGAAACCATTTTAAAACCACTTGCTACGTCGCATCCCAATCCTACAAAACCATTCACGGTAACCGTGTGTGAACACCAACCTTACTCTTTCGCGTACTTTATTAAATGTTCTTATGATGACACTTTATCCAAATTCGAAATTTATCGTGGTGAAAATACCGTTGATGTGTTCATGGAGCGTTTAGAAAGGGACGTTCAAAATTTATACTCCAACCATTTAAAACATGTTGTGCCCATGAAAGTTTTGACCGCAAACGAAATTCAAAATTTTAATGATGCTCTTTCATGCCACATCTGTAGTTTACCGTTTGATGACGATGGGCAAGATAAAGTAAGAGATCACTGTTATCTCACAGGAAATTACCGAGGAGCCGCCCATTCCAATTGCAATCTAAATTTTATTCTTCCAAATTTTATTCCCATATTTTTTCATAATTTAAATTATGATTCCCACCTTTTTGTCAAACAAATTGCCTTAAAAAACGAACAAATTGATGTTATTCCACAAAACAAGGAAAAATATATATCTTTTAGCAAGCACTTTTTAGTTGATGAAATTCAAAATAATGCTGGCAAGAACGAGAAAATATACATCCATTTGCGATTTTTAGACAGTTTTCGGTTCATGAACAGTTCTTTGTCAAGTTTGGCTGAAAATTTAAATTCCGATCTGTGTTTTCAAATACAGAAAGAATTTGGCAACGGCGTTAAATTTAATCTTATGAGGCAAAAAGGTGTGTTTCCATACTCCTACGTCGATTCGTTTTCCAAACTACAACAGCGCGATCTGCCGACAATAGAACAATTTTATGATACTTTGAACGAGCAGGAAATCTCGGTCGAAAATTATAATCGCGCTGTTGATGTGTGGAAAACGTTTAAATGCAAAACTTTGGGCGACTACTCTGACATCTATCTAAAATCGGACGTACTACTTTTGGCTGACGTATTTGAAAATTTTAGAACTCTTTGCCTACAGCATTACCTACTAGATCCGGCCCATTATTACACGGCTCCGGGTCTAAGTTGGGATGCTATGTTGAAATACACTGCTGTGGAATTAGAGTTGCTAACCGATTTGGATATGCTACATTTTTTTCGAAAGGGAATACGCGGAGGAGTCAGTACTTGTGTGGGGAGGAAAGCTATTGCTAACAACAAATTTGTTGAAAATTATGATTCGAAAAAACCCACTTCTTTTATCATGTATTTAGATGCAACTAATCTGTATGGCTATGCCATGCGACAGTATTTGCCGCAGCGCGATTTTATTTGGCTAACCGCGGAGGAAATTGAAAACTTTGACGTTTCCAACATTTCGGACGAATCGGATACGGGCTACGTTTTGGAAGTTGACTTGCACTACCCACAAAATTTGCACGAATACCACAATGAATTCCCATATTGTCCCGAGTTGCTAGTTCCGCCTGAAGGAAAATTTAAAGATGCAAAATTAATTCCAAATTTATTTGATAAAAGCAAGTATGTTATTCATTACAGAAATTTAAAACAATGTTTAGATGCCGGTTTAATCTTGACGCGAATTCATAGAATACTGAAATTTACCCAGTCTCCGTGGTTAAGATCTTATATTGATTTGAACACCAAATTTCGAAACGATAGTAAAAACGACTTTGAAAAAAACTTTTTCAAGGGTATTAATAACAGCGTTTTTGGAAAAACAATGGAAAACGTGGACAAAAGGGTGAACATTAAATTGCTTAGCCATTGGGAAAAAATTGGTAAAAGAGTTGGGGCCGAAAATTTAATTGCAAAACCAAATTTCAAAAATTTATCTATATTTTGTGAAAATTTAATAGCCGTTGAGATGAACAGAACTTCTGTTTTCTACAACAAACCGAGTTACGTTGGTTTCTCTGTTCTGGATATATCGAAAACTGTCATGTATGATTTTTTCTATAATTTTTTGAAACAAAAGTATGGTAATAACGTTGTTCTTCTATATTCCGATACTGACTCCTTTATATTGCTAATTTACACTGAAAATTTTTATGATGACATGAAAGAGCATTTAGATAAATTCGATACTTCTAATTATAAAACTCGGGAACACGGAATGCCGCGAACCATGTCTGTTGTTGGCAAGATGAAAGACGAATATGCTGGTACCCCTGTTTTAAATTATTACGGAACGGGTGCAAAATCATACTGTGTAAATGCGCGCGATAAAACAGATAGAAAGGCTAAGGGTGTGAAGAAATGCGCTATCGAAAAATCTCTTACGACGGAAACGTATAGCGCAGTAGCTACAAACATGCAGTCTAGAGTGTTTTGTATGATGACCGTTTTTCGCTCTAGTTTGCACACTATGTACACCAAACTGGTTAATAAAGTTGCGCTGTCTTCTTACGATGACAAACGTTTCATTATTCCCGGTTCTACCAATACTTTAGCATGGGGACACAAGGATATTCCTAGCGTTGGCAGACTTAACGATTTGGTGGATTTATTAGAGGCAGCCGTTTCAGAACCAATTTAAATTAATTTACAGTTGTCGCGAGTGAGCAGTACTGGTTGTTAGTTTACTGCAGGAGTCCTACCATAATCGTTTACAGAAACTTTCTTGTACGTTATTACTCATATTTGCTTTGCGCTTTGTAGTTTTTAAGTAGATTGTATTAGCATTATTTATATGTGTATATATATTATAATAAAGTAAAACAACTAAAAAATGTGAGAAAAATGTTTATATTTTACGTGACTTCGTTGAAGTCTATTTAATATCAATTATTTGTAAATGACAATCTAAAGAACAAACACGTTTGTATAGCAACATAATTAAACTAAATACATATTAAAAATTATTTTATTTCATCATAATTACAGTTCAGAAAATTATACAAGATCTGTTTTAGATATCCATGAATTATGCCTCTTATCTAAACCTAACCATTTAACGAACAGTTGATTTCCTTTTCTCCGAACCACTTTTTCCACTAGGAATATATCTGGGTGTTTAGTTTTCTGCAATTCGTACTCGTAAAATCCTCCTTTTATTTGTTGCTTAGTTTCATCTTCCAATATGTAGGTTGTTGGGTTAGTAAGACGAACTTTTGCAATTTTAAATATTTCGTTGCTCCAGCTGGGGGTATATCCTTTGGCAAATGCAGCTCTATATTTGCTCACCCGAACATGATCGCCCAAGTGAAATTTTTGTTTCTTAGGATCTACCGTTTTGGTATGACTGTATACAGATTGTAAAATTTGAGGTGCGTTTTTGTTACTAACATCTTTTGGCTTAAACCCAGTTGTGCTGTGTTTCTTTGAATTATACGCTTTTACGATTTTTGGTAAAAGATCTAACCATTTGTAGGTTCCCTGAAAGCTGAACTGCTTCCACATCATATTTTTTAGAGTTCTATTACATCGCTCAACTATGCTACTTTTTAGATTTGAATAACTACTGTAATGGTTTATGCCGAATTTCTTCATCAAATTTTGAAATTCTGCATTATAAAACTCTTTTCCCATATCTGTTTGCAAATTTTTAGGCTTTTGTGTTGCAGCATTAAGCGCTTTCTTCATAGCTTCGGTAACTGCTTGACCCGTCTTTCGCTTGACGGGGTATGCCCAAACGTATTTGGAAAATGCGTTGATCACAACTAAAATGTATCGGTATCCCTGGTTAAGTTTTGCGTAGGGTATCATTTCTACCAAGTCAGCTTGGAATAAATCGTTTATTCCCTTGACAATCACGCGTCGCCGCTTAAAATTTTTTCTAGCTGGTTTGTGCAATTCTTCGACAACTTCATGTTTAACGTTCATGTTAGACTGGAACCTTTTCCTGCTGCAGTGAACATTTAAGAACTAACTGCATCGACATGAGAACATCCTTTCCACCATCGGGAAGCTTAAGTCGGAAAGCATCTCCACGTTTCAATGTTTGACCGATCAGATTAGTTACATGAACATTGTTGAGATACACTTCCACGTTTTCTATAGATTTATTTGTTTGTAAAACAACAGCCGACGTTAACGGAAATATGTATTCTGTTTGCCCCTTTCCGAGTTTGAAGAATCCCGCTTTGTCAGTTTTCGATCCAACGATGTGTAGAGGGACTTCGTAATACAATTCCGATATATTTTTAACTTTAAACAAAACATGAGTGGGATAGGCTCTATAACGAGAATCGTGTAAGTGTCTTCCAAACTTATCGATCGGCATTTCGTAACTATGTGATGAGAAGTCAAGCTTGGGTCTCTATTTAACCATCGGTTTGTTTATTTAATAATTTTTTCTGTTTTTAAAGCGTCAATGATACTAAGAATTTCGTTATTATGTCCGGTATGACCTGCCAACTGCGAGGCTATTAAAATCTGTAATCTGTTTACTAACGTGTTCGGATTTTTCCAGGGAACAAATTCAATCTGCTTGTTATTTAAATTTAGGAGTCCTTTACCTCGTCGCTTGGGTTCAACTAAACGGCGAACAACGTTTTTGTACTTTTGTCCTGCATTACCACTTATTCGATCGTTGGGATTGTAATTTTGCCGGTTGGCTGCAGACCGATTAACGATATCTTTATAATTGTCTTCGTCAGCTTTACTGTAACCTATGGGTTTCTTTTTAAACATTAACTCATACATTCCAGGCGTTCCTTTGTAAACCACCCTATTTGCACCATCCATTATGACCATGTCTTCCCCATCAAAGTCTAATTCTTTATTGCCTATAGAAAATTTATTGCTCTCAAGATCCCATCGTACTCCGTAGTGCATATCAAATTCGTCCTGTGTGTCATGTATCATGTTTTCGATATATTGCCTAGCTAATCCGTCATACTGCTCTAAGAACTGGTCCAAAACTTGAGACTGCATCATTTGCTGTACGGTTTTATTAGCTTCCCGGATGCTTTCTTCATGCACTTCATCTTCTGCGGTTTGTTCTGATTCTACATGATCCTGTAATTCTGTTTCTGGTGAAATTTCTCCAATGTCCTCTAACTTTAGAAAATTTGGTTGGGGAATAATAGGCTTGGGTGGAGAGGTCGCATGCTCAACTTTACTTTTTATATCAGGAGTATCTACTCTTTCAGTTTTTAGAGTTGATATTAGATCCTGAAGGGGTTGGGAAATTGGTTTTAATTGTTCCGCCAACTGTAACTGCGATTGAGCAATGTCTGACCTTAAACTTTGATATTTCCTTTTTACGGCTTTTCTCGTTTTAAGCAGTTCGGCAACTAAACGTTTATCCATCTTGCGTTTACAGTTGTTCGCCAACCACTAACAGTTTGAAGTAAGTTTTAATTATTTATGTGGAAATAGCAATCAAAGCCTTTCCGGTATCTTCCGGAATTTATTGCACTATCTTTATCTATAACTAAAAACCCGTAGTCCTCCTGCCAACAAATAGAGCACAATTCCTTTAACTGATCGAACGACATGTCCACAATGACGTGGTCGTCGTAAATGTGTTTGAGATTTGTTTTATCTTGTTGAAATACTATTATCAGATTAGCATTGTCTCTAATGAGTTGTTTGGGAATCGATGAATACGTTTGACATAGGTAAAAGCAGTCGATATTTCTATGACGTCCGAAACAATAGTAATTTTCAATTATATTTTGATTTTCTCCGACCACATCGTCAAAAACAATTACAGAATTGGGTTTTGCGTTCATAGGTTGTGGGACTGCAGCCCCATCTTCGTATTCCTCGTAACCAATTTCTTTTATCGGAGTTAATAAGTTCTTAAGATATGCATACTTAGGCTGATCTAGCGTCTTACAATATAAATAAACATTTTCAAATCGTAGGCCGTTAGGGTGTTCTATCAAAGTAACCATCACGCTTGTTTTACCGCTGGCTGAGCTGCCCACGAAAAGCCCTCTTTTACAATTCTTCCCTAGTAAAACACTATGCCTTTGAAATGGTTTTACCAATGACTTAGCATCGTGATTTACGATCGGTAGGGTTACATTTTGTTTTTCAATTGTAATCCTTTTCATTTCGACACCGTTCTCTCCAGTACACTCGCTAAACACTAAGCTAAACCTAACCAGTGATCAAGTTATATATAAGAACAAGTTTTAAAGAAATGTTTGCAGTTCAAACTTTGCAATCGATCGCAATAGTTTAATATGAGAGTTTACGCGCACAGGTATTCGTCGACGAACCGTGAGAAGGAAAGGTTGTGGTGTTTTAAATACGCTTATAAATAATTTGCCAGTGGAACTACATGTGCCTGGATATAAGTATTGTGGTCCAGGTACTCGCTTAAAGAAAAGACTTGCTAGGGGAGATCAGGGAATTAATCCGCTAGACGAAGCGTGCAAAGAGCACGATATCGCATATTCTCAACATCAAGATCTTCAGAAACGACACGAAGCTGACAAGATACTTTCCGAAAAGGCGTGGCAACGTTTTCGTTCAAAAGACGCTAAATTTGGAGAAAAAGCCGCAGCACTAACCATAACAGGTATTATGAAAGGAAAAACCAAACTAGGAATGGGTGCTCTACGTAAAAAGAGAAGTTCAAAAAAAGTGAGGCAAATACGTTCTGGTGGAGTTATTAGCTTTACCGGTGCGGTCACGCGTGCGCGAAACCGTATTAAAGGTAATAAAGGATACGATGTAATGAAAGCTGCAAAGCTAGCTTTAGCAACCATTAAAAAAAGTAAAATTGCTCAGCCAAAAACTAGAATAATCAAAATCCCTAAAACTGGTGGTATTTTACCACTCATACCAATATTTGCCGCTTTAAGCGCCCTAGGATCCTTAGGAGGTGGAGCTGCAGCAATCGCCAAAGCAGTGGGAGATGCTAAATCTGCTGCAAAGGACCTTAAAGAAAAGGAGCGACATAATAAAGCGATGGAGTCGGTTGCTCTTGGAAAAGGTCTACATTTGGGACCCTACAAAAGAGGATTTGGATTATATTTAAGACCCTACCAACCAAAAAACTAACTGTGAAGCTACCGCGACGAGCGTTAACAAAAGTTGATTTAGCGAAGTATGCTAAAATATTAAAAATTCCGTATTTTAGAGGAGTATTCATGCGCAATGCTTTGCCATCTAGAATTCATGAAAACGAATGCGGTATCGTAAATCTCGACGATAATATAGGTCCTGGCACCCATTGGACTGCCTACGTGAAGCGTAGTGAAAACGTAACATACTTCGACAGCATAGGGCATTTGAAACCTCCTCTTGAATTAATAAAATACTTTCGCAGCGACGGTAGCAAGAATAACATCGCGTACAACTTTGATAGATATCAGAACCTAAATTCCTACAATTGTGGTCATCTGTGTTTGCAGTTTTTATATAGCTACGTAAACTGACATGTACCTGCAGTGCGCTTTGAGTTCTTGAATAAAGTACTTCAGAATGTCCACCATTTTTACTCTTACCGGTAACTCATCAGTATTAAGTGCAGATTTTAATCCACCACTTTTTTTGGAAGAAGACAGCGAATATGTAATGGGTTTACTTAGTTTTGAGTCGTACAATTCTATTCCCAATATATCACCACCGAAGAACGTCTTCAAACTTACTGGGCGAGAAGATATTGTGATACCCCAAGGAGCTTATGAAATTAACGACATCAACGACTACATACAAACTAGCCTGAATCCAGCTAACCGAGAATACGTTTTAATAAAAGGTAGTAACAGCACGCTGAAAACGATGATTAAGTCGTCGCACGAAATAGACTTCACTGCGGATAACTCGATAGGAGATTTACTAGGATTTCTACCTCAAAAATATAAACCCAATGTGTGGCATTCGTCTGAAAATATAACTAAGATAATGAAAATAAATTCCATATTAATACATTGCAATATATCGTTAGGATCTTATAAGAATGGGGAAGCAGGTCATATAATTCATCAATTTTTTCCTACTGTACCGTCTGGATACAAAATAGTTGCGTCTCCAAATCCAGTCATTTATCTTCCAATCAGCACTAAAATAATTACCAACATAACAATTAAAATACTCGACCAAGAGGATGTTCCTGTCAGTTTCAGTTCAGAAACCGTGACGGTCAGTTTGCATTTGAAGAAGCTATAATGGGTTTCAGATTCAACACCACTTACAGCAATTTTAGCTCAGACACATCATCTACAGCTCCAAAAGGATATAACATGAGACATACCAAACGTTCCGCAGTCAGTAAGAGGTCGTCAGCCGATCAGTTGACAAAGAAGAATAAAGCATTTCTTAAATCGTTAGGTTTTCAAGTGTTACAATGAGTATTTTAAACATTAGTGAAAAAGTTCTTGTTGACAATTCAATTGTTAGCAATCAAATACATACCCATCAACCCTATACGAATCGCTTTGAAAATAATGACGAAATCCGGATTCCGATTCAAGAAGATATGTCAACACTACCCGGTTTAAGTTACTTGTATATACAAGGAAAATTGTTAAAAACAGCTGGAGGAGCTACAAACGCAACATTTGTTAACAATGGAGTTGCCCACCTATTTAGCGAAATTCGCTATGAAATGAATGGCGTTGTAGTTGATTCGGTAACGAAACCTGGTATAACATCTACTATGAAAGGTTATGTTTCCTACAGTTCTAACGATATTAAAAAGCTTCAAAACGCTGGATGGCTTCCCAACGCAACAAGCAAAATAGTTGATGCATCTGGTAATTTTAACGTTTGCATACCCCTCAGCATGCTGTTGGGCTTTGCGGAGGATTACGGAAAAGTGGTACTAAATATCAGGCAAGAATTGGTGTTAATTCGAAGTAATACAGATAACGATGCGATATATAGTCCAAATATAGATGAAGATGTCAAAGTTACAATTGAAAAACTTTATTGGAAAGTTCCCCATATTACAGCAGGCCTTGCTCAAGAATTAGCTCTAACAAAATACATAGATAAAAATATCGACACTCAAGTACCGTTTAGAAGTTGGCAACTTCATATAATCTCAGGACTAAATCAAGTTACGCAACATTCTCATGCGATTGCCACCAGTACAAAATTACAGACTCCGCGACAAGTTATACTGGGTTTCCAGACAGATCGTTCTGGAAAAATCGACAAAAAAATGAACGAATTTGATAATTGTAGTATTACAAATCTTCGAGTTTACTTAAACACCGATAGATATCCATACGATAATTTGAATATCGATTTCGCAAATAATCATTATGCAACTCTATACGAAATGTATTCACACTTTCAATCAACATACTATAACAAACATAACGAACCTCTATTATCCCTAGAAGAATTTAAAAAAATTGCTCCTCTGATTGTTGTGGATTGTTCGAATCAAAAGGATTACTTACAAGCTAATGCTGTTGTGTTTAGACTCGAATTTGAAACGGCAGTCAACATGGCGGCCGATACAATAGCGTATTGCCTGGTTTTGCACGATCGCGTGTTTACATACAACGCGCTAACAAAAGCAGTTAAACAGCTGTAAGATTAAAACCAAATGGTTAGTTTAATCAGTGCCTTAGGAGCAACAACATGTTTGTTATAATAGATCTCCAAGGTTTCATGATTTCCGAAAAAAATTTTTCACCAAAAGAATTAGCTGCATACGATGGAAACACCATTTCACATTACATTTTTAGAGCTCCGTTTCATTTTTCTGCGTTACCCCAAAATTTACAACAAAAAGCTAACTGGTTGATGAAAAATCATCACTGTATTAATTGGGATGAAGGATTCACGCCTGTTTTCTTATTTCCAAAAATTTTGATGCGACTTGTTCAAGATGCTGACGTAGTCTACGTAAAGGGACATGAAAAAGCTACATTTTTAAGAAGTTTCATCGATAAACATATAATTGAAATTGAAGAACAACCAGCACTGAGTGTATCAAAACCATCTTGCATGCATCATATGAAACCACTATGTTATTGTGCATTGTCTAATGTTTATATTTTATACGAACACTATGTAATGCAATAATTTTCAAATAAATTTTTTATGTACTTACTAGTTTTATTTAATAAAATACAGGTTTCGTTAAAACGATAGATATATTCGTTAATAATACATTGTAATGCAAAAACATTTCTAACATACTACAAGCTATCAACATTATTAATAGTAATACATTTTAATTTCTTTATAAAATTATGCAAAGCGTTCTAAGTATATCTTATTTCTATGGTTCAAACTTAAAACTTTCACAAGCGTTTTATGTGTATCTTCAATTCTTCTTTGAAATCTACATCGATCTACAGCTACAAATTCCCAAAACTTAATTCTACTTTGCCGATATGCGAAACTCCATACTATCATATTGTGGATTTTATTTTTTGACATATCAAACTTCACTTGGCGAACCATTTTATGGCATTTATGCATGCACTATAAGGGGGCTTTGCAAAGTTAACGTCAACATCAACGCTTGGTAGCTATTCTTTATATTATATATAGCTGTAATCTCATCGTCTACCTTCAGGTCTACTCCAACCAAATCAGTGTACTTAATTTCTTTGTCGTTAATATAAAGTTTAACTTCCTTCACCGAGATTCTTACATTTGTAATGGTTCCCCTTATTGGACACTTATACACGCGTCTGTCGCCTTTAGCTTCATCTCCAAGAAAAACAAAATTGGCGTTCTCATCGGTCCTAAGAGCCAGTAATAATAAATTAGATTCGCTTCTTAATTCCGCCTCACCCATTTCTGCAAGAAAAATTTGAGGGTCATGATGACTATGCAAGTGTCTTCCAAATTTATCGATCGGCATCTCAACACCTTATAGAACTTTCACGTAATGATTGCCTGCTCTTCAACTGATCGTTATATATCAGGTTTTAATCTTTACCCACAAATATTTCAACTTCAGCAGTAAACTCCTCTAAATCAATATCGATTAGACTTTCCAGAAGGAGCTTTCCACATATTCGGTTCTCCAAAAATTTCCGACATAACTTGACCCCCTTCTGATATTTTTTTTCTAACTCCTCAAGCTCGCTGATAGTTCCGAATCGTTCAAACCCATACACGCTTTCGTGTCCAGCATCGAATGCCAAGTCTTGAAGCAAACTCTGAAGAAGTATAACTGCTGTGTGTAAATCTGTAGCCACAGGACGCGATGCTGCAGAGTATACCATCCACATTCTGACACCTTTTGTTAATTAATCTTATTTGCAAAGTTTTCAAATTCAACGTCACATGTAATTATTTGTTCACCAAATTTTAACATCTCCAACATACACACAACATTTTCAGACTTTATATTTAAATTCATCAATACGCTATGAATGTTGCTTTTTATGTCGCCAGACATACAGGCAACCCCTTTGATAACGCTTGTGTAAAACTTTTCAAACTCCAAACTTTTTAACAGACCCAATCGACAATCAATTAATGCTAGGAGTTCCCATAATTCCACAAGAGACTCCAATCCCAAATAAATTTCAGATGCACCCTGGTCCTGTATGATTATCACTTTTGTTTTTGCAACAGTTTGGAAGGAAATGGTTTTTGAAGGACTTATGCTCACTGGTTGAACTTCAAAATCTCTTGAAAAGAAATAGTTTGTTATCACCCCTTGATTCGCCAGGAACACTTTCCATTCTTCTTCATTGAAACTTATCCAGTCATTTTTACAACCATACAGTTGCACTACAGGCCAATGCGGTGTATAACTTGACAGACCAACCGCTACAAACTTGCTTCGCGATTTATTTAGAGGATAACTTCTGCAATGTATCAATATTGGATACGGTGCAGTTTGTTTAGCATTTACACAACTAACAATCTCCCCCGATTTCATTCGCACTTGGTTTTTCACCTTTTCGATACTTTGTAATAAATTATCCATCACTTTTACGAACTCGATCTTCTTTCGCGAACTAAACAAACTCAACTAAATATCGAAACAAGCATGCTCTTTATATTGCAATCAGTCAAGGTCGCACTTTGTAGTGGTGGTGGTGGAAAGGGGCACCCATAACCTTGACTTTCACGGCCATATTTCACGAAGGTTGCGTATTTTACTTTATATTTCGTGTAGAAGCTTTACAGCATCAGTTATCGTCTGAGTCTAAGTCTGAAAATCATGTCACTTTACAACTTTTCCGACGAAGATGTCTTCTTCCAACCCCCAAGGACCAGTCACTACCAACGGTTCCAGCAGTTTGTGGAAGAGGGGGGAAGCTCCTTCGAGGGTAAGAAAGTGTATGCGGTTGCCACGATCGAGTACGATCTAGATCTGCAAGGGGAACTGCTTGCCGAGTTTGCAAGACTAAAAACGTTGGAGGCACCCTTGACGAAACCCTTGGAGGAGTGGTACAGAAACAACGTGGTTCGGCAGGTGCTGAGCTTTACCTCACGATATAGGAACGGGGAACTGTTGTATATTAATTATTATTGGCAATAAATATTTATACTTTTTAATTTTAATTCTTTATTTTAAATGTTTAAATCCTCACAACCTTGAACCTATTTAGCCTTGAGTTGACTCCACCCATCCCCCACTCTTGTACCTGGGATTATATAACCTTGTTTGCAAATCCAAACTTCAGTTGCACAGTGTCAAGTCTGTGAAGATGTGGTCTAACCCGAATTACCAGTCTTATGTTAAACGACTAAAAACATTCGACAATTGGCCTGGTGAGCTAACCCCAGAATCGCTTGCTGCTGCCGGTTTCTACCACATCCCCACTGGTGTTGACGATACGCAATGCTTCTGTTGTGGAATTAAAATATATTTATGGGAACCCGCTGACGACCCCCTGTCTGAACACCTTCGATGGTCAAAGCATTGCTCATTTGCGAATCTTATAAAATCCTTGAAAACTACAAAGGGGCTACTTGAAGAGACGAAGAAGGCTTTCGATGGTTTGGAAAGGCTAGTTAAGTTTGATGGTGTCGATGTTGCTGGAAATGGTGTAGAATCCGAAGACATTTATGATCGTCTATCGGCAAAGAAGCTACTACTACAATTTTTCCATTCTTTGTAGAGCTCGCGTGCAGTTAAAATACACATCGCACATATTTATTTCCCCATTCGCAAGTTTGACATACTCGTATCAACATGGTGCGTGAAACGTTGACTCTTGAGTACGTATTAGATGAAACAGCAAGCCAAGGCAAATGTTTCAAGTATGTCAGTGAGAAACTCAAGCCGCTAGTTATTAGTAATATCGATGAGATGCAATATTTCTCACATCAGCATTATATAAAAATTAGTGGTAATGCAACATTTATTCGGAATAGTGTAGAAAAGGTTATTATTCCCGTTACCGAAGTAAATTATCATACAAATTTGCGTGAGTGGTACGAACACAACATATATAACATTTGTGTTCCGACGGATCACTTGACTAGTTTATATCTGGAGGTTACTGGAGATTTTAAAACTACAGACTTTCATGGTGTCAACAACTGCAAGAAGATCCGCTTGATTTAAATTAAAATTATATATTGTATATGTGCAAATATTATGTAATGTAAAAACTATAAAATTTATTCTTTTAATTTTGTGTACAAGAGTACAGCTTTTCTTTATATATTGGTGAATTAATTACAATATGTATATTTAATTAATAAATATATTTGAAATCTATTTGGTGTTTTCTTTTGGAGCGACTAAGCTGGTGGACGGCGTGGCCGTCGGGTAAAGGAGGAGAATTTTTTTGGACCGTGACCTTGAACATGAACTCAAGGTCAGGAGTGGGGGGATGCACCAGTCCAGACGGGGCGCAAATCTCAGCCGTCCGCAGGACAAGCCGGCCGCAGGCCGAAAATTTTTTTTGACATTGACCTTGAACTCAAGGCCAGGGGTGGGGGTAGGAGTGGGGGTGTCCTTGACCTTGAACTCAAGGCCAGGAGTGGGGGGTGGATCCAGAACTGTCCAAAATAACCTACTGTAGGTTTTGCACAGAGTACACAAATTTGCGCTATAAAATTTCAGCCCGTCTCCAACCGGAATTGGCCTACTTCACCCAACATCTGAAATAAAAAGTTATAACCCGCGTCTACCCCAAAAAAAGAGACATGTTGGAATTTACTGTCGCTTTGTTTTTACGTCAGCCTTGAATTTTTAATGGTAATTTCACATGGTTTAAATTCTTTATTCCAATAAACATCAAGAAAATTTATATACTTCCAAGAACTAATCTGAAGGTATTATTGTTGAAGTGTAACGCAAACTGAAGGCGTAAGCTTCGCTTAATTAGTGAACTTACAAAATTAATGTAAACCATGATATATGACATTTTAAAACCCCTAGCAAAGATAAATGTTATGCTAACCAAGATATATGATAGTGTAAGATTTAGAGTTGACAAGCGAAGGGGAAGGCGCTACGATCAATGAATGTGCGTGTAATTCCAGACTCCATCAAAAAAATTTTAATTGTCTTTCCCTTGATAAAGACGAAATACAGCAAACTAGTAACACAGTATTGATTTGTACTGTAAACCAGTCGTGACATTTTTATCTCTGGGCCCATTCATTTTATTGAGAAATAAAAACGGCGAAATTCCGTATTGTTCCTGCTATAACAAACGTGATCAACCGTTAAGGCCATCGTGATTGATGGGTATACAGTTATACACTATACTCGCTCAGGAAGAAAACCTTAAATTATGGTTACCAGCGGAAATGAGAAAGTCTATCGTATCCGGTAGAATTAAACTATTTTCTTTGTTCTATTTCCAGCAAAGTCTAGGTACTTATAAATAGTGTTATAATTTTTAGTCTAGTAAGGAGCCAATCAATTAATAATAATTTTTGGCACAACTCCTTTAAATATATAGTTGGCACATATATAAAATTGTAAACGTATTCTCTACAAGCTTAGAATGGTAACACATCCATATGTTGGACTGTGTAGATAAGTTATTATTTATTTGGACAACCGAAATTGATGCTTGTGTGATAGTAAAATAAAATAAAACAGAGTTTATAAGTTTATAATGTAAAATAGCAACCACCAATAAATGAAAAGAGAATGTGTAAATTTATTAATACAACGTGAAAGTTCAACGAAAGAAAACTTTGGACTGTCAACATTAGGGTGGACCTTACGTGTATAGAAAAGTGTTAATTTTTTTCATGAAAATAGTAAATCTTACAACAAAAAAAATAACGGAAAAATTTGGCACAAATCTGTTAAAAAAATAAAAATTAAATACATATATTGTTTTAGAGTACAATTGTTATTTTTTGTCTAACTAAACCTTAACAACAGATTTGATAACGACTTCTTATTTATAAGTGGAAATTTTCATCGATAGTCCGCAACGATTTGAAGTATAAATTGCTTTTCGTCTTCGTTTTTTGTTAAAATCTGAATATAGTCCTGTATTAGTTTAACTCCTCGTTCAGCTACATCGTTAACTACCCTGAGTCTTTTAACAACTTATATGCCTTTATTAAAGCTGTCATCTTCCCACATTGCAGGGTCCTTTTCCAGAAAGTCAGTTGGTTATTTTTTGATTTCTTGGAAATAAAATTTTCAATTATTTTTTTATGTATTCGCCAACATCTCCCGGTAAAATTGTAAGTCTCTTTACAGGTTCGTCAAAAGTCTCATTATCATTAAAAGCGTGTAGCATTCGCCTTCTGGTGTCTACTGAGGGTTTGCTGTTAAAAAACAACATTGCTGCTGTTTCAGGTACTATAAGTACTACCACAAATGGTTACACAATTGTTTGAAACAACACACGGCCTATATTTTCGTCAATTTCAGCATAAGCATGCAGATTTTGAATAAATTTCAAATCTTGGTAAGCACCTTACCTGCAGCATTAAGGGCGAAATTCCTGGTTCGAACATATAAATGAGCTAAGAAAATACAGATGCCTCGAATTCCAGCTTTTTCATCTCCAGCATCAAACTCCTTGCGAAACAGGAACATTTCGAAGCAATATATTGCTTTGCGCATCTACTTAACGTGGTAGAAAACACCGGGAACTCTTGGAAATATTTCTCGGGAAGGGATTCCATCAAGGAAGACTAGTAACTCTAGCACCAGCTCTCTGTAATCTTCCCTAGGTTGCTGGTCTTTCTGCAAACTCTGTAGTGCAAATTCAAGTGTTTGCGTCGTATATTTTAGTGCTTTTGTTACAGCTATCTCTTTAAATACACCTCTCAGGACAATTTCGTAGATATGGTGTCTGCAAAATAAATAAAGAACGTTTTTTCCAAGTTTTAGTTCCAATATAACAAAGCACCTTGCAAACGATCTATATTGGAGGCGGTAGTGTCGCAGCAAAGTGCTTGCACTTTTTCTGTTAATTTCCACTCTTACAGTAACTCTTTTCCAGTGCTAGAAGAAATAGCAGAAATTCCGAGTTCTCTTTTCCTCTTCCTCTTATTAAAACTGTCAGCCTGTCTACTTGCTCTTTGCTTGTTAATGCGGACAACAGTTTCCCGCCCCAATGAACAGTTATACCTCCAAAATCATATATGTTAAAATCAAAGCGAAGTTTCTCGACACGTTCTGCTCGCAATCGTTTGCGGCACCTTCGATTTGACGTTCTGTCTGTAACTAAATTGTCCAAATGATGCTGAAGTGCTTCTGCAGTTGCTGCTATAATTCTAACTGCATCACGATCACTCACTTTGCGCTGGTCTAACGTAACAACCAGTTTTGTTGCGATTACCTTTTTTAAGCTCTTTTTCTTGGACTGACATGTGTGTTCGGCCCAGGTTCATTTAAGAGTGGACTAGAAAAAAAATCGGTTTCAACGTTTGTTTCTTGTTCTTGTATTTGCTCGTTGTCTGTTGAAGATTCCAATGCAGCTGATTCGCTTTCTGAAACTAGAAAAAAGAACCTATTTATCATGAGATGGTTTTGACAGGTTAAATTTAAAACACACTTTGACGTACTTGCTGCCTACACCGCTTTAATTCCTCTTGCTCCTTTCGGGATTCTTTTCTTTGATCGTTTACTAATAAAGCCGATCTCCTCCAATCATCACTTCAGGTCGGCCTTTAAGGAAAAGTTTGTCTTCTTTAATGCCAATCAACTCCAATGCATTCGCGTGGGCGATATCGAATACGTCATCCAATTTATTAAGAATACCCTGCTCCTTCTTTTCCTGTAGTTGATTTCGACGTTTACAGGTTTTTTGTAATGTTTTCCATTCTTGATATAATAATTCCAATTTTTCAATGCTATGCTGCAATTTTTGTGTTGTGATTTGAGCCTTTTCCCATAAAACTTCTTTCTTCCATCAAATGTGAACTAAACCGTAAATATTTAACTTGACTTTGCGTAGGTTATAAAATAGAACCCGCAGAACTTGTCCATTGGACATTAATTTGGCTCCAATTATTTCGCCTTTGTCGTGTTCAAGAAGATGCAGCTTCTTTTTTTGTTTTGTTGCCATTCTAGTTGTAGGTTTTCATTTGTCAATTTTATTTCATTTCGCTACCTTAGCACAGCAAACTAGTTCTTTAGACTGGTCAAAACTTGTTTATTTTCTTTATTATAGCACCTACTACATACTCCCTACTACAATATTTATAGGTCACATTGTTTCAGGGTGGGTGAAGCTTAGAACCCTTTGGATTCTGAGCTCCACCCACCCTATATACTTTCCCCAATTGTTTAAACCGTAATCCTGTGCTCAAAAAAATTTCAAATATATAGAAATGTTTATTTTGCCAAATAGCACATATGTAAAGGGCGTTATAACAAAAAACAATACATCAAAAAGTAAGGACCACTGTAATCAACATTCATAAGGGACGAAAAACCCACGTTGAATAAAAAACTTAAGAATTGCAGTTAACACAAAAACTTTTTTTAAATTTTTAGCCGAAAAATAAGTTCTCTTTTCCGACAATATACTTTTAAACACTCAAAATTGCCTTTCAACGTCACAACTCGTTAATGGAGCAAAACTGTTGAAGTTGGCCGGTGAACAACTGACTGGATTATTTGTTGACTTTAGTATATTTGCAATTTCTAATAATTGTGAGAAACCAGGATTGCGAGGCAATGCTTGTTCAATATATTGAGACAACCTTATGCCAAATTCTCCGCCGAACGCTAAATTGCCAATAACACTGGTCAACAAATTTTTACCTTTTGATTTTTGCTGTACGATATATACTATATATACAATTTATTTTTGTTGTCTAGTTCTAATTACCATCTTACGAAGAAGTTACTTTTAGCAGGTTAGGTTTTAGAAAAATTAACTCAAAGAATTACGCATAATAACTAATAGGTACACTATTGCATTACAATTAGAATGTTTGTCTCTTCACTTTCCTTTTGTATGGGGCTGCAGAACTTATTAATATGAGTGTCCAGCAGTAATAAGCAAGCATTTCGCTATTGTATTTCCCTTGGTGACGTTTTTCGATAGTGGCAATGTCTTGATGAAACCGTTCTCCGTGCTCATCACTAACGTCACCAAGATTCGGAAAAAACAAATCTAAGTAGGAATCTAAGAAGTGCATTTTAAGGTTTATGTTACAACCTAATACTTGATAACACCTGAGAAGTTCCCCGACAATTTCTTTGTAGGTTTTATATTTTGTACTTCCCAAAAAGTTTTTACCGCTTTAAGAGCATTCCAAGCAGAACGTTCTAAATCGCTTAGAACTTCTTCAAATTCTGTATCTCGCATTAAGAGATTAATTTGGGGTTCTACAAAAATATTCTCTTTAATTTTCGCATAGGTGATATTGGGAAATTTATGCTTAAGATATTGAAATCCATGTCCTTTGCTATTTTCAGCTTTGAAAAATTGTTTTATCAAACCCAATTTTATATGCAACTGTGGTAGGAAAATTTTGTCACGCTCAACTAGTGCCGGATGGATTATGTTTTTTTGGCCAGGTATATGCTGCTCTCTTGGTGGCGCTTGTTTAACAATATATTAGGAATTTCTTGCTCGGCTGTCCCACTCACAATTAAAAGAACAATTTTGTCAAGAAGACATACCATATTTGTATAGGATTCCTTTATATAAACAGCATGTCCAACAGGAACTGAAGGGTAAATATTTCCATTGTGTAGAAGAACAGCTTTTAAGCTTAGTTTTGAATTATCGATGAATAGACGACATTCTTCTGCATTGTGTTAATCGACTGATACAAGCATTAAATTGACAGTTTTATTGGAGAAGGCAAGGCCTTCTTCAGTTGAGAAATACTGTGACAATTCTTTCTGACGATTGCGATATACTGAAATACGCGTATCTGAAGCTAACAACTTCCATCCTTGTATACTTGATCCGAGTATCTCTGCTAGATTTTCTGAAAAATTCAGATCTCGAACTAGGTGATTTAGCTGTAATTGAAATATTATATGAGATGTGTCGTCTTGAGATGGTAAAATTTCCTCAACATTGTTTGACAGTTCTTCAGTTGCTCTTTCTGTTTCTGTATCAAGTTGGTTTTCCTTCAAACCGTTGGTACCGGAAAGACTGTCAAATGAGGTACTGAACGACTATAGCAGAGGGCAAACTAAGATAAGCAATTTTCCACTTATTTTTTGCCAGAAAACTTGAAAATTTTGCTGCAGCAAAACTAGCAGTTCATCGTATGGTTCGTTTGTTCACTACAAACCAGAGGAACCGAAAACGGCATAACAGTGCTCTTATCATTCAACCAACTTCTTAGAGTAGCAGCACAACGCGCACATTAAATTTTATTAGTCCAATATTTGTCTTGAGTATTAATTTTAACAGCAAAGTAGTAGTAGTACGCTCTTTCTGTTGTAGATGTAATATTTCATTTAAGCTATTGAATAGTTAATTCTCCGCAAACATAACAAAAACTGTTCGGATCATTTACACACTTACGAGACATTGTCAATGTAAAACACAACAGATTATCACAATCTGACTTAATTCAGATTTAATACTCGTAATAATCCTTCTGTGCCTTTGTATATATCCGCATAATTGCATATCTACGAACTTCCGAAATATGATTGGTTTAAAAGCAGAGAGGTGTGGCTTATGGTTGTAACGTAGAAAACATGCCAAAACTTGTTCAGACCTGTTCAAACAAGTCAGGCAACACAAGATTTCTTTCAGTATTTAACATTAATGCGGTAAAACAAAAAATGTGAAATTCAGTACAAAATTAATGTTATAGGTGAAAACTATTATTAAAAATTTCTCAAAATTTTGAGGTGGTAAAAAAATTGATAATGTTTTCAGAATCAGCATGACAAAGTGTACATACGGTACACGTATTAGGGTGTCAGAAAAAAAACCTTTGTTGGCCAGTCTCAACTTTAGGTATATTACCTAAACGGTTTTTAATAAGTCATATTTTGTATCATAACAAGCACATGCAAGTTAAAGTTTATAAAGCCCTGCTTATTCATTTCTTTTGGAACGCTCATTTCTCGCAAAACCAGGTACTTTACAACATCAACTTTTAGTGAATATCGCAGTTTTAGAAACTTAGCAAAGTCGTGCAATATGTTTCACGTATAAGTTAATGCATTTGAATACCCTTAGATAGTTATTGTTTACTTATTGAGTTTTAACGAAATTTTTTGTTATTCTGCGACTAAATGTGCTTATAAAGGAGCAATATCGAAATTAAAGATGATTATTAAACTTTATTAAATGCAACACTGCGCATTAGCAGAATCGATGAGAGAGTCAAAGTCCGTCCATGCTATAAAGAACATTCGCAAAAGTAAACATTTCCAGCTGTGGTATTCCCATCAGCTACAATTTCTAAGAAAATATAACTAACAAACAAGCTGAATAGAGAAGCTTTTTTGTTGAGGTATCTGAAACTACATGCTCAGGAAGAACAAACAGGGATTGAAAAAGTTTTATCGACACGATCCACTTTTCACTGGTAGCTTTTTTAAAACTACTTGGAAAACAAAACATGTAATCAAAAGTTTACCACTGTTGCCTATAAAATCAATTTTATATTTTTATGTTCAAGCATTTTCCAGTTTCTTTATAGTTTCCCTATGCTGGAGTAAACCGTAGGTTATTAAAAAATTATTTCAATAATCTCAATCGCTTATTGAAAATTCCATAATCTAGAATAGTGTACGCATGAAACCTTTGTAACATTAAAACTTAACTTTAAAATCGTTTTTAAAGACCACAACTTTATGAAATATGATTATCTGCAACATATTAAAAATGTAGATTTCAGTTTCTGGTTGAGCTATGGCTAGGATAGACCGCAACGCGTTTTAAAACTTTTCAGGCGGCCACAATTCCAGCCATAGTCCAAACCAAAAACAACAGCAAAGATATGCCAGATAGAAGATCACCAATGGGAACTTAGAAATAAAATGCCCTACATTTCGGGCGAAAAAAATTACAATTGTGACACTGCTTTAACAAACGTGCTGTGGTTCGAGTCCGGATTAGGGTGACAATGCGTGTATGTATGTTATTAATTATTAAATAAGAGACCTTATGACCCTGCTCGCTAAAGTCGCTCGTAAGTGTAAAAAAAAACATTATATTTAAATTTAAATAATTTTATACAAGTAGTTCTTTTTTTAAAATTACCTAACAATCTTGAAAATGTTCAATTTGGTATTGACAATTTTGAAAATCTTGGTAAATTTGAACTTCCTATATTTTGAAAATTGAGAAAATTTTGAAAATACTGAAAATGTTAAAATCTGGAAATTAATTAATTTTTATATTTTCAGAAATTTAGAAAATGTTGAAATTTTTGATTATTCTTGAATAAACCTAAAAAAAATAGGAAACTTTAAATTTTTAAAAATTTGAAAATTGTGTTTATTTAAATTTAAAAAAAATTATTGTTTTAAATATTTTGAATATTTTAAGAATGTGTAATTTGAAAATTAACTTTTTTATATCTTGAATCAGATCAGAAAATTTTGATAATTTTCAAGGTATAGAAATTTTGAACAATTTTGAGAATTGGATAAAACTTCGGTCTTAACATTTGAAAACTAGAGAAGGTAAAAATTATTTAGAAATTAAAGTAGACAAATGAAAATTTTGATAATTTTGAAAATCTAAACTTAAATATAAAATAACTAAATCTGATAATTTTAAAAATGGGAAATACTTCGAAATTGTCAAAATTTCGCAAACTAAAGTCTTTAAAACCAAAAAGTTTTATAAATTTAAAACGTTTCATTGACTACATATTTTGATAAATTATAAAAATTTAAAAACTATTAAATATTTTGAAAATTTTTCATTATTTCTAAATTTAAAATATTAAAAACTGGATATTTTGAAAACTTATTTATTTAAAACTTAAAAACATTTTCGTAAATATAAAACTTTTAATTACTTAAATAATTTAAAATTTATAAAAACTTGAAAATTCTTAAACAATTAAAAAATCTTTCCTTATTTCGAAATTTAGAAAACTCTGAAAAATAAAAAGTGTGAAAATGTAAAAAGTTTTTGTAGATTATCAGAGCTAATTTCTATCTAGAACGGTAGCGGCGCGCCGTACAGAGACATTATAAGCTTTCTATAGTGTGCGCGTAAATACGCGGGTCGGAATAGTAGGGGCCCCTTACCACTAAAATTTGGGACTGGTGGAAAGAATCCGGGTTTAATATATATAGATGTTGCTAGACGATACATTTTTTACTAAAACGGATTTCCCGGATTTTAATATTTTGGTTTATTTCATTTTGTCATGTTTCCAGTTTCCTTGGGGCCTCATAGCTTTGTAATGGGACCCTAAATAAATGTTTTGATTAAGATATTTGTTTTTTACTTTAAGGTACTCTACTACAGTACCATGTCCTGAAGACCATTGATGGCGATTTTTGAGACACCGGCCTGTATCGGCATACCTGAAAAGTAAGCTCGGATGCCCTTGTACGGCTACAAAATTGTTTATTTATACTAATAACTAATAGCTTTTTGTTGACTTCAATTTATTATCGTTTTATCAAAATTTTTAAAATGTGCCTTGAAATTTAGCATGCAGGTGTTGGAATATCTAGTAGAATATTAATTGATTACATAAAAAAATTCCTGGGGGATTTTGTTTTGATCAATCACCCTAGCAGCTTAACACCAGATGTGCTATTTTTATGGGGTGGTTGGGTAATGCAACAACGGTTTTATTGTAGAAAACAAACATATAGCAAATTAAGCGAGAGAATAATTAAATACAAAAGAGAAAAAAACAGATGAAGGTGAAAAACGTGTTCAAAGTGACACAGAGCGAGGCCTTAAGATGGCGGTTTTGCGTGAGTGCGCAGCTTCTTAAAATAATTGTAATTTCTTGCATTTTTGCAGTACTTAACTCTCAACCAAGAAGGGTTTATAGAAAATCCAAATATCTAGTTTTAAGATGTACTTAACTAGCGAATCAAACTTTTGAACAACTAAAAAATTGCAAGCTACGATTTAATACTATAACGTCATTAGCTTTGTCAAAAACAGCTAACCATTTATTAAAAGCCATTAATCACGGATTGCTTTTGCTCTTGCTTTGTTTTTAGATTATTCAGGTACAGTAACTTTATATTTTATAATAGTGGAAATATTTAAAACAAAACCAACGTTTGTTGTGTTGGTAATTGAAATTGATTTTTCGCACACCCAACCCTTGCAATTAATAAAAAAGCAACAAAGCCTGTTTATGCTTGAAGAAATGTTTCGTTTTCTCAAGGTTTTGTGCACATTCCTTGTGATAGTTAAAATTGCTTTTAGCTCGTCGTGCTTCTGTCAGGACGGTCTTGCTAATAGGAAAAGACATTCAAGTATCAGTTCTAATTTGTTCCAGCATGTGATTCAGCTAATCCTATCTTTTTTATACGAATTTGCTTTGTACATTTGTACACTGATAAGTTATTGCCACAAAATTGTTTGGAAGGTTGTTACAGTGTAATTGTTAGTTCAGTTTCATCCTGCCAGTTACGTGATTTTCTAGTGTGGGTTTGTATGCTGTATTTTATAATTTATGAGTTCCTTGTTTGGTCAAACATACTTGGAAAGTTTTTGGAAATCACCTTTCAATTCCACTTTAATGTTAATTCTTAAAGTGCTCAGTTGGATTGTTCAAGTTTTCGTAATTTTCTGAAAATTTTAATTAATTATTTAAATCGATAGAATAGCCAGTAAAAATTCCTTACATGTATGAGACAAAATATCGTGTAGAATTAGATTTTTGGTAAATCTTGCCTAATCATCGAACTAGCAGAGCATTACCACCGAAAGCAATTTAATTGTGGTGGTTTCAGTTAGTTTTAATGTTATAGGGTTTTTATTTCTATTTTTAGCTCTGCCGCTTAGATACCTTCGTACACGTTTGTACATGGTTTGTGCACGTTGTATCTTATGTAACTAATTATCTACTTAACTACCTGTTTGCGTGGAATTTATCTTGGCGTCCGTTACGAAGATTGTTGTTTTGTACATAAAGTTAGAATCCTGTACATAAAATATTACACGTTCTGGATATGTTTTGATGACCAAAAGAGGCCCTATAGAATCTGTAAGAAGGATGCAGTTGAAAGCAAAGTTTTCAACCTGCTTTGGTTAATGTGTTGGTTTTCCGTTTTGAACTCTAATTTGTTTAATTAATTTGATTACTTACAATTTGCCTTTTTTAAATGACTATGATTCACCTTATGTTACTTAATTTTAAGCAATTTTTAGTTTGATGACAAAGTTTATTTTGGTTGTATGAAGCTGTTGTGTTGTACATTTAAGATTGTGTGAAAATTTTCAACGTTTACTTCATAGCATAACCGACATAGTTTACAGATCATTTAATTTGTTGCTTTAGATCTAAAAACTTATTAATTTACACAATTTTTACATTAATACAAAGCTGTTATCGCAACGATTGAGTGACTTATTCTTCTCTTCTTTTTCATTTTCTTCTTCTTCTTCTTCCTTCTTCATTATCACCATTCTTGTCATCATCTTCTTCTTCTTTCTCTTCTTGTTATAGTAGGGGAAACTGCCTATAGTTTTTGGAAACCTCATGCTGACTGTTGCGGCTGTTCTAGAAATTTTGATTGGAAGCTGCCGCGCCATCTTTTTGGAAGTCTCCCTAGCAGTCTTCTGCCATGCGATTTACCGTTGCGGGCTATTTTAGCTATTCTAGTGTCTGCCATTCTGGTTAAGTGCTTGTTCTACTCTCGTCTTTGTTGTCTTACCCATCGTACTGTAAATTCTACCTTGCATGTCTTCCTTATATGTGTGTTCCATTGTCTGTCCCACATCGTATATCCAGCTATTGTTTTTAGCGTCTTCATTTCTATTGTTCTCATTTGCCTTTTTGATGACGTGCTGACGTGATGACGTATTAGCCCCATACGTCAAGACTCGTCGTACACATGTTTTGTATATTCTGGATCTGCAATCGATAGTTGGGTGTTTGTTTTTCCAAATAGAGTGTTTCAGGTGTCCCGATATGGTAGCTGCTTTGTTAACTTGATCTCTGACATCATCTTCAAGATTCCCGTAGCTAGATATTTTTTGCCTAGGTACCAGAATGACATTACTTACTTCATTGGATGTTGTCCATTGCTAGCTTGCATCGCATAGGCGCATTTGATATGGACATTGAAATGGTCATATTTTATATTTCGGCCGTGGTTTTAAATTTGAACCATAGCCGTTGCAGGTCGTTTTCTCATTCCGCTTTTAGGGCTGCGCCGTGTGCATAGCAAAAGATGTTTAACTTATTGTTTACATTTTTATACGGGGTCTTTTGCTTTAACGGTGTCTGTGATTCACGATGACATTGAACGGTAGGGGGCTGGGACTATCTCTTTATTTCTTTAGTTAATTATTTTGCTGCCTCTTATTATAGTGGTGTTGGTATTTAGGTTTTTATTAACACGGATGTATACTTTGTGTGATTTATTTAAAATTTGTAATTTATATTTACTTTGATGTTTGAGGTATTTCGTTTCTTAAGGTAGTTACAAGATTTGCAAACGATTTGATATTTTTGTTAATCTTCATCTTACCCAGCCAAAATTTCTCCGTTTTCGTCACTTGTTTTCATTTGTTTTAAATACAACTAAAACGTAAACAGTATACATTTGGTGATCAGTGAAGTAAATTCTACTTATATGTTTCGATTAAAAATTAAATTTTTAAAACAGAACAGATCAGAAAATTACATTTTTTAAGTACTTTTTTGGCATACAATTTTTCTGTTCAGGGCACACAAATTCATTACCTATTGTACAAAATCTACGATTTTTACGATCACCGGATCGCGCGCAAAGATAGCAACGGCCTTGTGAAGTTGTTGATATAACTTTTACACCGCCATCGTTTAGTTCGGAAACAACTTTCACCATATGCTCGCTTATACTTTTTGGAATTTTGAGGGAGCTGTATCTTCTCATGATATTGTCTCGTATCATGTTTTTTCCTAAGCTTAACAAAAACTTTTTGCCAATCTGAATTTTTCAACATCCACAGTTTGTAGGAATTGATGGCATATATAGCATATAGTAAAAAATTACCATTGGCCACTTGTTGTTTATTTTTAAGTAGTGTATTGTTTGGCCGTTTTGTCTACTTTATCGACTGCTCCCTTGGTACTGTTATAATGCAAAATGGTATGCGGTTTTTTCTTGTTGTTTTCCTCGTCACTTACCTTGCCGTCTGTATGTTCACTAGAAAGTAAAACTACAGCTTCTTTCTTTTTTTTGGAAGATACGAAACGATAGCTTGTACGTGTTGTAAAGGCTGGTTTGTAGGGTTTTGGCAGTAACTCTGCTGGTATGTAGGGTTTATTTTTTCGTAAATTACTGCATAGAGTTAATTTTTTGTGTAAAAGCTTATAGCAAAGTTCTAAACTTGTGTAGAAGTTATTGGTTGTGATGCCGTATTCTTGTCCTAAACGTGCTGTTAAATCTAGTACAACCCTCTCAACCTGTGAGGCACTATCACCTGTTTAGATAACAACTCACAATGCAAATCACCGGAAATGTTCATAATAGACATCACGTCTGTGAAAAGGGTCGACGTGCCTTAAAATTTACAATCACAATCTGCCAATATAAGCCACTAAACTCTAATTATCGCTAAGCCTAGTTATCACATTAATTTTTGCTCATAACTATATATAACAGATAAACGCGTATTAGTGACATAAAGCTAAGCAAAAATTATTGATGGGAGTTATTAAGAAAAACCTGCGTTTAGGGTGCATTTGCACCCCACTCGGTAAGATGAAGGTTAACACAGTCTTGTAGGCCATTATTTTTTTATGAGCTCATACAAAAATTGGTTTATTGGAACGACAAAGGTTTGATTTGAGTCAATTAAGATACATTTTTAGGTTGTGCTAGTGTTTCCTATTTAGGGAAAAACAAATATATTTGGTTTTTAATTACAGTTTGCTCGCACATATTTGATGATACAATTTAACTTTACTATTATTCTTCCGCTAAATTATAAACATTACTATTTAAATTTTTACATTATATAATCTATACAATCTTTAGTTATTTAATTGATTACATTCAGCAATAATTGTGTTATATTATTTTGATTTGGCTACCGAGTTTTATGTTGTGCTATTCGACTTTGTGGAATAATTTTTTCATATATTTAGTTACTTACCCAAAATATTGCCCTATTTAATACATCTCCTTATGCTATTGGTTATTGTTGTTTCTTATTTTGGTGTTGTGTCTGATAAAATTATTAACTTCATACAGATCCAGTGAAGTTGTAGAAATTCTATCATTACTAGGTTATCACAAAGATCTTGATGCCAATGTTAAATGTAATATTAACTCTTTATGGTCTAATTTTACCATCGACACTCACATAATTTGCTCCAGCAGCCAAGTGACCCTTGTTGTTGCTACCTTTAGAGAACCTTTACAAAATTTACGTTACAGAGTTCAAACTATAATAAAAATTAGTCTTGCATTTTATTATAATAGAAGAACCATCGAACAATATCAGCGTCTTAATTTGGCAACCGTCGAAGTCGAATACAGGAGGACAATATTAGAGCGTGGAAACTTACTATTGTCCATTTTGTTGGCAGCACTGCTATCCAATTACAAAAGACAGCTGCTCGGGAAGCATATCTAAGTCTTTCTAATCTATTGTTGTCTCTTGCTCCGATTTTGTAGCGTGAATGTCACAAAAGAGAAACTGTAATTTTATTAGTCTTACGCTGCAGGGCTTTGTTCATGATATTAATCTTCATATAAAACTTATTCGTGTTACTTTATAACTCGGCACTTTAATCCGTTAATCAGCACCGAGCAGCGTGGTAAGCTAAAAAAATGTTGAGAAAGTGTGAAAACATAAAATATTCCGCATGTAAAATACGGAATGTGTTTGTAAACTGGTCACGTAATTTTGTGGATGAGAGCTGATCTCTTCAACTCAACTGAATCCAAAACCAAATGTCCGAAAGCTTTCGAGCAAAATAATCAGAGCTTCTTTTTATATAGTGTCGTTCGTTTCCTAGAAATCGTTTTAATAAAATATATTATTCTATTTCATTTCAAGTTAGAAATTTGCATTTGATAATTCTCTTCTTATTAAAGTTCCCTAAACTTTATTCACTAAGCGGTTTTGTGAAATTCATCTAGGAACAATAAGGAAATTAAAATAGGGAATATCTTACCTAAAGCTGTTTCGAGATAATTTACACCTAAGATGGAAACATTTCGTGCTTATGTCTCATTTAAAGCTTTAGTGAAGCTCCCTTTATTAGTTTCCTGACGATTGGATTAATTAAATTAGGCACCATTCTTAGTAGGGCCTACTTGAAGGGCACTTATGTGGTCGTTAATCAGATAAATTATCGTACTTTAGTCGTGACCTTTCTAAGAGATATTTCCGATTAATTTCCTTATAATCTGATAATTGACGTTTAGTGGACGGTATAATTAAGTTTTCATTATTGTGCCTCTTATGACCCATTTGGGAAAATTAATTGGTCTTTTAGGACACTTTGGTGTTTCACTAATTGCACTTGTGTACTTGACAAGCCTCATGTGACAGCACTCTCATTTCTGTTTGAGTTATTATGTATGAAATTTTATGCGGCAATTTGACTACTTAAAACTTATATTTTTTTACATTTAATGAAACAAACTTTGAATGTGCTTTTTGTATAATACATTGTCAGATCGAATCGTTACCAGACTTTTTATATGTTTTAGTTTTAATTCACACGACTAGTTTAACACAGTTACTAGTAAAGACCGGACCTTTTGTCGCAGAAGAGCAAAAAGATTCGCTAAAATTTAATAAGTAAACAAAAACCATGGGCGTACTTAAGTTTTTTAAGTTATACGTAAAATATATTGGACAAGAGAACTAATTTTTCGCCTGAAAATTTAGAAAAAGATCTTGTTATGTACTGAAATTCTTAAATGTTTTACTCAACGGTGGTTTTCCGTCCTTTATGAATGTTGATAGTCCAAATTTTACTTTCGTAGAGCTTTTTCGTTGTATCAATGAATTTATACGTTCTTTTTTCATCAATTCGGGGTTTCTATTTTACATTTTAGATAAAAATATTTTTGCAGTTTCATAAAATTGTTTCGTGATGTACTTTTAAAACCCATGACCATATTCATATTCTACGCTTATGAACCCTGTTTTATTTTATTTTACTATTACACAAGCATCAATTTCAGTTGACCAAATAAATAATAACTTAACTACACAAGCTAGCATAAGGTCCAACATATGGATGTGTTACCATTCTAATCTTGCAGATAATCCGTTTAAAATTTTAGATAAGCGCCAACTACACATTTAAAGAAATTATGCCAGAAATGTTTCTTTATTGATTGCCGCTTAATTCTAATACTGACTAAATACTACACTAAAATTCCGGACTATAGTTATCAGTGTCAATAAGTGTTTTCAGGAATATTACGTAAGAATTTAAGAAATATTTTAAAATGACATGTGTTCAAAAAGGATTTTTTCATGAATAATATAGAACAGGTTTATGGTCTTGATTATTAATAATACAAATATTGTGTACTACTAGAGAGATATTTAAATTACGGAATCTGCATGGAGTTATAGGAAATATTTTATCTTAATTTTTTTTTTAAATTTAAATTAACCGTTTGCGATCTGTATAAATACAATAAGCAAAATTTATGGTACAATATATAAAATGGCATTTTTAAGATATGGGAGCGGCATTCCTTTGAATGACACTCTTTTGTTACTGTTTTCGAACTACTATGAGTTTATTAACTGAATCTGTATGGCAATTCAAGTGGTTTAAAACGTTTTAGTCTATGCGTGTGTACACTGTTGTCAAGCAGATTAACTGCATAGGCGTTGGTGTGGTACGACAGTTTATTTAAGTATTTATCACTGCTTTCGCTGATTTCTTCTCTCACTGTATTCACTTTTAAGTCCTTAATGATGTCTGGGTTTCTTACGTAGTACGGTGCGTCACACATTGCGCGAAGCGTTTTATTTTGAAATCTTTCAATGATTTGGAGGGTTGAATTTGCTGCAGTACCCCATAACTGCAGACCGTATTGACCAGATTGGTTTGAATGCAACCTCGTATATTAAAAGCTTGTTTGATAGGGATAGCTTGGATCTGCGTCCGAGTAGCCAGTAGTGTTTCCTTAGTTTTAGTCCCAGTTGTTTTCGTTTTCTCCAGACATGGGTTCTCCATGTCAGTCCTTTGTCTAAATGCATCCCTAAGTATTTTATTTCATTGACTTGAGCTAGTGGAGTATTGTTTAAGAGGACAGGTGGTGGGACGCCTTTACATTTGGTGAAAGTAATATAAGCTGATTTCTCCTCATTGATCTTAACTCTCCATTTTCTGGCCCATTTTTCCACTTCATACAAGTGCAGTTGTAGAAGTGTAGCAGCTACTGTGGGATCCTTGTGTTTGACTAGAACGACCTTGTCATCGGCAAACGTAACCGTAATTGAATGTCTGCTTGTAGGAAAATCAGCCGTGAACAGTAAGTACAACATTGGGCTGAGTATGCTCCCTTGTGGAACTCTGGATTTAATTGGGTACAGCTCTGACAATTCTTGACCATATTTCACCTGAAAGCATCTTTCTTCCAAAAATGACTTGAGGATGGTATAGTAGCAGTGTGGAATTGATTTTTTAAGTTTGTTTAAAAGCCCTTTGTGCCACACTCGGTCGAAGGCTTGGCTATCGTCCAGGAAAACCGCTGTGCAGTACTTCTTTTCTTCAAAGGTTGAATTGATTTCATCTACGATCTTATGCACTTGTTGGATTGTTGAGTGACCTTTTCTAAACGCGAAGTGGTGGTCTGGTATCAGGTTCATGTCCTCTATAATTGGTTCTAGTCTCTTAACGAGTAGTTTTTCAAAAGGTTTGCCCATGATGGGTAAGAGGCTGATGGGATGAGGCTTTGAGGTTTATCGGGTTTTGGTATGAGGATCATTTGTGCAACCTTCCATTGAGCGGGGGCGTAACCTATTCTTAACACTGCGTAATATATTAACGTTAGCATAACAACGCCTTTACGGGATAGTTCTTTGAACAATTGACCGGAGATGAGGTCGTAGCCTGGGGATTTTTTTGGATTTAGGTTGTTTTTGATTAACTCCTTTATTTCGCTAACTGAAAAGAGATTTGGAAGTGGTCATCTGGTAAGGTGCTTCTCGTGCCTCGTTTATTTCTTGTTCCTCGTTCAGGGTTATTTGAGAGGGTAGTGGTTGGAACACTGATGTAAGCTGGTTGGCGAAGGTTTCTGCTTTCTCTTTATCTGAGCGTGCCCATGATCCGTCACATCTTTGTATGGGAGATATTTTATCTTAATGGTTTGGTTTTACATATAAATTCTCTACATAACAGTATCAAGTTTACCATGGAAACTAAAAATGATAAAAACTGCTTACAACTTTATTAGATTTCACTCTAACTACCGTATCTTATAATAAAAAATACATAAGGGTTGGCCATGGAAAATAAAATTACTGTTTTTGATTGCTTTAGAATTTAACTGTCATTACTCTGTCAGTACCACAAAATCGCGTAGCGAGAAGTTAAGGGGCCTGGGTTCCAAGTTTAGGTCACGCCCTACAACACCTCCCCCCCTCCCAGTAGGAGATAAAAATAATACCTTTCTGTCAATATTACAATTACTTTCGGCTTAGACCGCGTCGTCATTTGTCAATCGGATCACCTCATAGCAAAGAAATTAGAGTGGGTCAATACCTATATTAATAGATTATTATTAACCCCTTATAAGAGGATTCCCACAAAAACCAGTTACACCCCATAATCAAAGACCGGAATTTTAATCCCAAAACAGCAAAAATTTCGTTAAAATTCAATAGGTAAACAAAAAAATAGGCGAACTCAAATCCATTCATTTATACGTGAAACATGTTGCACGATTTTGCAACGTTTGTACAACTACAACTGCAATATTTTAGATACATCGGGATCTCTTTCCCTTTCTCAACTTCACTAACATGATTTAAATCTCGACAGAAATTATATACGTAAATCTCATTCAATAAATTTGGTACCGTTGTTTATAAGCTAAAGGCGTGCTGCGTAGTTCACGGGTTTAACTAGTTTTGTAAAAAAAACTGCAATTGCTTTAATTCTTGTAATCGTAAATAATTTTAAATGGAGTTTCTAATATTTGGGCCAACGAATTGTTGAATTTGCAAACATGATGTGTACTATTGCAGCTGGCAGACATGTTTACAAGATTCAAAGCAGAATATGTTTTAAGTTGTTTTGTACACTGTAAGGATCCGCTTAGTTTTGGGAATTAGTATTCTGTTCCCGTTATAAGTGTAAAAAATTTGTGGTTTAATTGTTATTTTGTTGCTTAATTGTTTGCTCATTTATTTAGTCCGCATAAGTAATTATTTGTCCAATTATTGCCTTTACTTGTCATATCATTTCCTGTGGACCTTTCCCTTTATTATTTTTTTTCTATTTTAATGAATAATCTGTTCTATATCTCTCCGTAAAAGCGGTATCTTGAGAGAGTGTTAGGCTGTGCAGCCAGCAACGAACAGAAGGTCGGCAGCGCGCGAGGTAGTCAAAAAATTTAGTAGAGTACAGGGGCGCCGAGCTTAATATAAAGATTATTGGTTGTTGCATTATTCTAGTGCGCCTTTTCAATTATTTTTATTGAGCTGATGAGTCAAATTAGTTAATTGCTTGAAAATAGGAAATCCCCTGGCGAGGACGACATCACAAATGAAATGTTGAAATATGGAGGCCCTGCCCTTTCACAAGAACTAGTTAAGATGATGCAGACCATATTCCAAAAAGCAACAATACCACACTCCTGGAGAACAGGTATAATAATTCCCATATTTAAAAAGGGACAAAAACAAATTCCTGATAATTACAGAGGCATAAATCTATTACAAAGTGCACTAAAACTATTAACAAAAATTGTAACACAAAAATTATCAGAAATTATAGAGCTAAGGGATGAACAACACGGATTTAGAGTTGGAAGATCATGCAATGATGCCATATTTGTTATTAGACAAATAGCGGAAAAAGCATTAGAATTTAATACGCCTGCTTTCCTTTGCTTTGTAGATATTACTAAAGCATTTGACAATATTCAGCTGTATCATGTACTAAAAATTCTAGATAAATATAATGTTCCAGACAACATAGTTAACCTAATAGAGGATATATATAAGAATAACCATAGCAAAGTTAGAATAAATGGTAAGTTATCCGAAGAAATTCCAGTAAATAAGGGCATTAGGCAAGGAGACTCATTAAGTCCGATGCTATTTAACATGATAATGAATGAAATAATAGAAGATATCAAGAATAGACAAGGCTACAGAATGGGAGCTGACGAAATTAGAATAGTATGTTACGCCGACGATGCAGCACTAGCTGCTGACAATGAGGATGATCTTCAGAGACTATTATTTCATTTCTCAAATAGCTGTAAGAACTTTGGATTAAAGGTGGCTACTAACAAGACCAAATGCCTAACTATAAATAGAGAACCACTCCGATGTAAACTCGAACTAGATGGACAAATAATAGAACAAGTGCACAGTTTTAACTATTTAGGGGCAGAAATAACGAGTGACAGAAGATTGAATGAAGAAGTACAAAAACAAGCCAATAAAGCCCTGAAAATATCCGGATGCCTAAATGATTGCATATGGCGAAATAAGTACTTAAAGACAGAACTGAAGGTAAGAGTATATAAATCAGTAGTAAGACCGGTACTGACATACGCCGCAGAAACACGGGCAGACACAGCTAAAACACAACGGATATTGGAAACTGTGGAAATGAAGACACTTCGAAAAATAACAGATAAATCCCTGAGAGATCACATTAGAAGCGAAGATATCAGACAAGAATGTAACATACAAAAGATCGGAGAGTGGGTACAACGACGTAGAGATGAATGGAATCAGCACATATCAAGAATGAACGAGACTAGACAAGTCAAGATAGCAAGGGATAGAAGACCCCGGGGGAAGCGCAGCCCCGGAAGACCACAGAAAAGGTGGAAAGATGATCTGGACTGAACAAGCTATTAGCTTAATATGAAGAAGAAGAAGAAGAAGCTTGAAAACGGTTTCCCATAATACAAGTGGGGGATTAGGATCTTTGTTTTATTTATTATTCTGGTCTAACAAATTTGCTAAAAAACTAATTCCATTCGTAGTTACCGTCACTTGTGTACTATCTTTTAAATCTACAGTTTTATACGTCAATGAATGCCTACTGAATAACGCACGTCAACAGTAAACATTTGCCAACGTAGTTTCTGTCGCAGTCGTATAAAAATGTGGCCATAAAGCAATTATTAGTATTTTCTGAGTTTTTCCGTGGTTTATTCTTCAGAAAAAGTGTCTACGGGACATTATTACCACTTTATAAAACGTTCAGCTGCAACTTGAAATAATTCCACAAAAAAGTAGCTATACGCACAGTGGCGTAGTGTCAGTAAATAGGCACCAATTAAGGCTCGCTTCCATACCAATTTTATTTATTTTCATTTTGCATAGTTATTCATAAAGACACTATAAAATACAAAACAATTTTATATACTTTCGTTTAATAACAAAGAATTTATATACCAAAAAAAGCAATGCACAAAAAAATTATTAAAATTTTAATAAGGACAACATATTGTTCCAATAACATTGGTAGAAGTTTAAAATACCTTTGAAAATATTACATAATATACAGGGTGATCTTAAACAATTGCAAAAGGTGATTCCTTAAGTATAGGCATAGGCACCGCATAGAAACGGAAATGAACGATATGCAATTTGCATACGGTTTTGCTAATGGAAATTTATTGTTAGCCAGTTGTCTTTATGAAGAAAGGTACCCCCAACGAGTAATACGTCATCACACCGTATTTGTGGGTCTCCACCAACGTCTCTTTGACAGAGGAAGTATTCAAAAAAGGACAGCTGATGGTGGACGAATGTGCGAAGTCAGGACACTAGAGCTAGAGGAAGCAGTTCTTAATCAAACTGAACAACGTCCTGATACAAGTACAAGGCAGAGTGCTCTTACACTAAACGTAAGTCAGCAAAATTACGGAGAACATAAATAGATGAACATTTGTATCCCTATCACATTCAACGCGTGCGGGTACTTTACCATGCAGCTTTTCCGTACAGACTCGTTTTGTGTCAATGGCTTCTACGGAAGATTAAATAAAATCCTCAATTTTTAGCACACGTTCTTTTTACTGATGAAGCTAACTTCTCCAGCGAAGCCATTACTAATTTTCATAATAATCATCTATGAGCTGAAGACAAACCACACTCAATAAAAAAGCTAACTATCAGCATTAAACGTGTGAGTTGAAATTATCGGAGACTTCTTAACACGCTAACTAGCGATTTTTATCGCCATTTCTTAAAGACTAGCTGCCAATATTGCTTGAAGATGTGCCACTTCAGATCAGAAATCAAATGTGGTTTATGCCTGACTGGACTACAGTACATTTTTGTCCGACTGCTCGTCGGCATTTAAATGCTGTGTATCCGAATCATTGAATAGGTCAAGCAAGACTACAACCTTAGCCCTCTCGGTTCCCAGACTTGAATCGCTTTGTTTTTTTTCTGGGGTCATTTCAAACCTTGTTTTATTTCACCACGATTAAAAATTTAAGGAATAGCATAGTTGCATTATGCGAAAAAATCCGGAATACACTTTTGTTCTTTTTCTTACCTAGATGTTTGATTTTCTGTCTTTTAATTTAATGTAAGAAAGTAACTGTTGTACATATTACCATTTACTTTCGGCTTAGACCGCTTCGTCATTTGGGAACAACACCCAACGTGATCAGGTAAGGACCGACCTGTAGCTTGTCTGCCCTTACAAGTATTTGTTTGTAGGCCTTGCCTGCCTAAACAGGGCCGTGTGCTAAGACTGTTTAAACGTTGGGGCGGACAAGGATTTGATCTTAATGTATTTTGTTTCCCAGGACAATAATACTTAATTGGCTAATGCTTTAGGCAGGCAGGGCCTACGAACAAATGTTGCTCAAAGTTCTAGAGCAAATGCTTGTAAAGGGAAACAAGCTACAAGTCGGTCCTTAGCTGACTATGCTGGTTGTAGTTCTCAAATGACGACGCGGTCTAAGCCGAAAGTAAATGGTAATATTGACAGTTCGAGAAACTTCGAAAGCCTCAAAGAATACAAGTAATTGTTGCTCGAAAACTATGTGGTTTAGAACAAATTTGTATATGAACTTTTTTGTAAGAAACTACCCAAGAAAATTAACCCAGACTTTTTTGTACTTGTTTAGGAACACCTTGTATATCTAGTATTGGATTATATTATTAGTAATAACACGTTCGTGGACACTTACAATTTACCGCAGTTGCAGAGAAAGCCACACAGGTATCTTCGTTGTTAAAGATGATAAAAATTTCTTGATTGAAGAGATACGTTTGTATTGTTCATATAGTTACTAAAAAATGGTTAAACGGTTATCTGACATTTTATTGTGCTGAGACAATAAGACTGTAGCTTTTACTGTGTTTTTTTTCCTTTTATTGGCAAAGCTTACATTAAATTAACAACTTTTATTTATTCTACTAAATAACACACAGTTATAAAAAAAACTACGCAATAAAAATATTGCTGTGCAGTTTCCATATGCCAAGCCTTAAAACATTCTCCAGGGCACAATGGAGGTTTTGCTATATAATCTTTGGATCTCCAAGATGTTTCTGTTCCTATTTTATTTTTGCAGCATTGTCTACAGCGCTTTATGTACTTGCGAATACTAAGACTAAGCCCCTTAAATAAAAGTAAGGACTCGTCCGGAAATATGTAGATGTTTTTCAGGACAAAACCGTTTTGAGACTTTTCTAGAAGTAAACTAAGGATCAGATTGATTTTTGTGAACTATCATCATTAGGATTGCTTATGCCAGAGGCGCAACGCAAACAACGTAGCAGTTGTTCAAGGCGTCTTCCAGACATCGTTGCTTGGAAATTAGCAGGACTTTTTAGTTCACCTGTCATCTGTTAAAAATTGACCTTCGAAAATCCAGAATTTCGTGTTTCTGGGCTAATAAAAAAAAGTAGGGATGAATATATCTTCGTGTAGGGTATTGAAGTGACTATTTTAAACAAGTGATATTTTTGTTAAAAAACATTAATTTGGTTTATTAAATAGACCCTCGAAAACTATTCTTAGTCAAAGTTACGTAGATTATTTTTGCGGCGGTATCACTCATGTCCCTTGCGCTTGGAACAACTCGTGCTGGCGCACTCGTCCTAATCATATCCAAACGCAATAGACATTCGTGATCCTACCGCAAAAATAGTCGACATAACTTTGACTACTGGTGGTATTATAAGTGATAGTATGTACAAAGGGTCATTGGAAAACATCTTTCAAATTGATGGAAACCTTATTCATCCCTGACGAAGAATATTTGCGTTTTAGTAACATTGCTGTCTTTTAATGTAACCAGTCAACTATATCTGGTATGTAGGCAAAAATTTGTTGTTATATTAAGTTCATAGTCTTTACGCAAATCTACGATAAGTTTTTATGTCAGTCGTCGTCTTCGCGATCACTTGTTCGAATATTTCAAATCTTGAATTTTTCCTTCTTTAATCAAAGATTCATCACTTTCGTCTTCTTCTGGTTATTTTTCACATCTATTGTTACTCGCCACTTAATCCCCATCATCGCTTTCGCTATACGGCTCTGATTTACTTGAAGATAGCCTCATACATTCTTCATCTGTGTCAACTTTATTATGAAAACATCATAACCGATCCGCTTCACGAGGATCCATAATAAAATAACGCGCAAGTGTTAAGTACTACAATGAGCAAAAACAAACTGCACTAAAAATTCAAATGCTAATGCAATCCCTTATATTTGTATGCCTAACGCACCAGAAACAACATCCGATGTAATAAAATGTAGGTGTACATTGAGATATCAGTTTTTTGCAGTACATTTCACATGATCTACTTGACCATATTGCATTACTAAAGCGCCTTTGCTGGGACATTTTATAAAAATTTTGAGCTTCTTATGGGACACCAGCACATAAAGAATATGAAACATTTATATAAATACCAGCGACTGTAGCCGTCTTGTCCGTGGACCGACTACAGTAAACGTCGGCTGCAGCCGTTTTCTCCCAGAACATCGCATAGCTACATCCATCTTGTCTGCGAACATGTTAAATTTGTTCAATGTACTCGCTAATTTACAAAACCATACAACATTTGTTCTTTATTGAATAATCTGACTTTTTCTAATTTCATTTGCATTTATTATTCCAAGAAATACTTGGACTCCTCTCTATAACAGGCCCGAATGCAAATACATTGTCGGAATTGGCGCAGTTGCACCACTGTGCACACGTTAAGTACGTGTATAACAGTTCGAAACAGCTTATTTATTATTAAAAAAATTTCTAACTGCAATAGCTTCTCGTGAAAACGTAGCAATGTCACTATTGAATATGAAACATTTATATAAATACCAGCGACTGTAGCCGTCTTGTCCGTGGACCGACTACAGTAAACGTCGGCTGCAGCCGTTTTCTCCCAGAACATCGCATAGCTACATCCATCTTGTCTGCGAACATGTTAAATTTGTTCAATGTACTCGCTAATTTACAAAACCATACAACATTTGTTCTTTATTGAATAATCTGACTTTTTCTAATTTCATTTGCATTTATTATTCCAAGAAATACTTGGACTCCTCTCTATAACAGGCCCGAATGCAAATACATTGTCGGAATTGGCGCAGTTGCACCACTGTGCACACGTTAAGTACGTGTATAACAGTTCGAAACAGCTTATTTATTATTAAAAAAATTTCTAACTGCAATAGCTTCTCGTGAAAACGTAGCAATGTCACTATTGAGGACTAAATAGAGATGGTCAGCAGCTTTTAAGAAATGGCCAACAGTTAATTTGCAAGTTTGTGGCTTACAAAGAAATTACGCCAGATGCCCGGCGAAATATTGCTCTTGTTGTTCATACCTAAAAATTGCACTACGAAGATTCCACTATGTTTGCACAATATGGAGTGTGTACAATCATCGATCACTGTGATTAGAAAATTCCAACACATGGTTCAAACGAAGGCACAAAAAATATCCGTTGACCAAGGCGTGGTCGTAGGCTTTTTGTAAATCTGCAATTAAACGAGTACCTAGCAATTTTGTTTAAGTAAACACGCGCCGCAAAAACACACTTGAACTCACCTTCGAATCCGAAACATCTATTGACCCTTGATTACACGTCTTTTAAAGTATTTTTTTCTCAAATTTTGCATCATCATTTCAACAGTTTGGCCTAGTCCGTCAAGCCGTTGCAAGTTTGGCCTTTCTCAATAAACGCGTATTTTTCTTGATAATAGTGACAAATTTACGATTGTCTTCAAGAACCAGTTAAGCTCCGCCATAATGCATTGTTGCCGACACTATATGATAAGGAAGTTCGAAATGTCTTCGATACTTACACGACTTTTTATACCTGTTCAACTTTGGCGCCCTTTTGCAATGTGTGCACACGGTATCTCTTCCGTTTCTCTCTGACAACATTTAAAAGAATTGCACCACCCCCCATATCTAACCTACGATTACGAGATCGGGTTATAGTTTTGTCATGGGAATCATAGATAGATGGTCTCACTTGGTCCAACTGCATCCGTAAGATGTTTTTATTGACAAGTTTAAAGATTTGGGTACGATACCTAGCGCACCTGATGGTGTCCCGTATCCATCTGTTTTTAACCCGGCATACACCAAGTTTGCCTTCTACTTCCACCCGTAGATGTAAGGGGGTTGACACTTGAAGGTCAGTGGGAACCGGAAGGTGAAGAAGAGATGGGTTACAATAAAGTTATTTTGAGAGGAACTTTTACCGAAACGGTTTTGATATCGCACGGTAATTGCAGAAATCATACAGAATATTTAGTAATTTATACATGACACTACGTAAACGCTATAAATGTAACAAAACATTGGATTGAAATTGCGATGTCAAAAATAATTAATGACTGTTTTCTTTACTCGACGTCTTACATACGTTGCAGACAATTTTGAACGTAGATCTGACTAAGTAGACGAGATATTCATCACCATTCTCGAAGAAGGGTTAGTTTGAAAATTTAAACGTGAAACTTTTACTTTCTCGATGAAGTTTAGAATAACTTTCCGCTTCCTACAAAGTGAGTGCGCAAAACAAAAATTTCCCGGTTTCAGAGCTATTAAAACTTTTTCTTGAATATCTTACATTATTTAAATAACGAAAACTGCCGAAATATGAAACGTGGGCGTCGAATGTTTCAAATCAGACTTTTCAAAGGATACTTTTGAATATTTGATGTCCCAGACTACAGATTCCTTTTGTTTAAAATTCGTACAGAAGTCCCCTTTTGCAAGTAACGCAGCTACTATTCTGTAATAAATCCGTGAATACAGAAATCAAACAACGGAAAACTATTAAAGTTGCAGAAAACGTTGTATATGTAATGGGGCGTTACTGAATATGAAGCATTTATACTTTAGCTAAGAATTTTTTCGTTTTATTTTAAACTCCAGTACGGGGAAATATAAAACATGATGATGCCGCATTAAAAGAAACTGCAGTCTTACATTACTATAATTCATGAAACGTACTTTCCTCCGCCTGAGAACTCTAAGCAAACATCCTAACGTCGAGAACCCTAAGGAAATATTTTTACCGTGAACAGTACTCGGAAGTTATTATGAGATTAAGCTGAAAAATGTTGAAAGTTTCATAATACAGAAACTGAATTAAATGCTTCATCATCACAGTATCAAGATTTCTCTACTACCGTAATAAGTAGAATAGTTTTGCTGATGGTAAATCCCAAGCAGTTCCAAATCTCTATCATAGTTGGAAGGTTACGAATAAACGAATAAATTGATTTTCGATTCAATTACAATTACCGTCATAGCTGTGAGTAGTCAAAAGAAATGATAGCTAGTAAACATAAACATTTCAAACTCGCTTTCGCTCGCAAGTTTTAGTAGTTGTAAAAGCGACCCTTGGAATGTCCTAAATAAAACTAAATAAACACACACCGCTGAATTTTGTAGGTGTGGGACATAAAAATTTGATTGTGAGATGACGCCGCCGCCCGGCCGCCGAGTAAGCTAGACAGTTCGTGACAGGATTGTTAAGTGGAAAGATTTGGAAAAGATTTCTTTTTTTGATTATTTTATTATTTTTATGATTTGCAATGGGTTAGTTCGAGCATGGCATCATTAAAACCACCACAAGCACAAATTTACTGTTATCACCACCATATTTAAAAAGAAACCTTACCATATTAGCTTTAAATAAAAGCCAACTTCATATTGCTAGACATTTGATATATTACATTACACATTATATTAGAATTAACGATGTGATGTGGGTAGGCATGTATTTTCATTTCCCAAAGGAATATTTCCACTAATCTAGAATTTACGGGTATACTTATTTGTTAAGAATGCTTCTACCAACATTTGCCGTATTTCTGACGTAAAATTTTACAACTTTCCTTCGTTATTTAATCACTAGCATCGAGGAAAGTACTTTATTTATTTATAGTGTTAGTAAATTTAGCACTGCAGCCGTGATGTTGCTTTCTCATATTTGACATACTACTCTTGAACGTGTAATGGTAAAAAAATGTTTTTTCTACATCTATTTAATTATATGACGATTATTAGCATTTTTTCGTGAAAAATTGTACCTATAATTTACTGTATCCGACCAATCACAAATACGTATTCAAAAATCACTGTTTCGCTGATTCTATGATTTTTAAATCTCCCGCGATCAACTCTTTCTGCTGCTGACAATCGACTCGCGTGACAGCGAAGTGTATCGCCATATCGCTTGTTTACGTTTTACAATATCTGCAAACTAATAATTCAACTACTAAAACGAGTCTAATTTATTTGTTTAATAGGTGTAGAAAAAGCATAGTATCACATTCGCGATTATGGCCATTATTCACTCGGATGATTTGCGCCACTCGCCTGCGGCTCGTGGGCTCAAACATCATCTTCGTGAATAATGGCTGTCATAATCGCTCATCTAATAATATTAATACTACTGTTATAAAAAATATAATTTTTACGTGTATTAAACAATTTAGCAATTTAAGTAAGTATTTGGATAGTTGGTGGCATAAGATAAACAAAAACAAGACAAAATATGCAAGCGGAAGGCTAATAGGCTAAGCGATAGCTAATAAATTGTAGCATCCTCTTTCATACCGCATTCTCTCTCAAATCTAGGGAGTACTGGATCAATCTAACGTTAATTTATTGTTGCGTGGATATGCAAAACAAGTTAAATTTTCCAATTCCTATTCCTGCGTCAAAATTTGAAAAGAAAATTATTGTCAAATCTGCCGTAACAAACTATAATAACGTAGTTCTATGGTTTAACGATTTACTTTACTAGTTAATGTTTTTATTACATTTGTTTAACTCACTAAAGCCATTGAGGACGCTTAAATTTTTCTTTGTAAAAGTTTTGTTTTTAAGCCTTGGCGTAGCAGCTAAATTATAGAAAAAAAATTTGCTATCATCCTTAAACATTGTGCTACGATGTGCAAGTAGAACTATTTTATACAGAACAAATTTCGGCTAAGGAACGCTCCAAACAAAAAATTTTTTGTTCATCTGCGGCCAAAATCCTCGGACACGTCAACTTTACTATTTAAAGGCGCATCTTTTGAGATATTTGTATAATATTTTACCCCCACCCTTTTTAGCAATGTCGTTGTAGCCATTTATTTAAATGGCAACCTTCCCTTGTTTTGACCTATTCTGATTCTTCCTTTGATTCTGCATATGGCAATATGCAGTTGTGTGATATTGATTTGATAATTTAAGAGATATTGGCATTCAAAAATTGAAAAACTGAAAATAAGAAATCCAATCGGCTGAGGAATTTTTACGGAATTATTTTAAACAAATGAATACTTACAATGGTGAAAAAATTGCGGTTGCTAACTGACAGATTAGTTTTTTAAAAATAGTTTATTTGGTATTGTTTACCTGTTATTTATTGTGGCCAATCTAATAGAAAATTTGTTCAATGCTTAACAAAAAAACGAAGTATTAAAATTTGAATTATGCAAGGATGCGGAAACAGACAGCGCACACAACAAGAAGTATGCGATTTATTTAATTCCAAGTATCCCGATCGGGATTCCATAACGTACTTCACAGTAAACAAAATTGAAACGTTTTCTGAAAGGGGGCAGGTTAGGAACGCTTCACGACGCCACCTAAACGTGCCAGAAGAAGTACAATTAGATATTTTGTTAGAAATGCAAGAAAATCCGCATAGCACTACACGAGCGGTAGCTGCTAATACTTAAGTCAGTCAATCTTCTGTTGTGAAGTACTTTAAACAATACAAATGGCATCCGTACCAAGTGACTTTAAGAATTAAACGAGGACGATCGTGAATTCTGTGATAACATGATGGAGAGATGCAGGTCCCGATTTTGCCAACCGTATTATTTTTTCTGATGAAGCTTCATTTTATCTTAACGGAACGCTTTTCGCTACTGGGATGGGTGATGGAGGTCCATAACCAATATCAAGAAAAGTTGAATGTTTGGGCTGACAATACAGGGAACAGAATTCTAGGGCCTTATTTTATTGAAAGAACAATAACACGCAAAAAGTATTTAGACCTGCTTAGGAAACATATCGTTTCTGCTCTACCTGTATTGTATCCCAATTACGACGATCCCGGTATTCCCAAGATGGAGCACACTTTCACTATTGCGCTACTATTTGGAATTACTCAAATGAGATATTTCCAGGTCCCCGTATTAGAAAACGGGCATCAATTAAGTGACCGGCACGGTCACCTGACCTCCCTCCTTTAGATTATTTTATGTGGGGTTACATTAGGAGTAAAGTTTACTTCAACCGAACAAATTCTATTTAGACGTTAAAAGAATTTGAAATTATGTTTGAACGATTACCCCAGGAAAGGCTTCAAAATGTTAAACTGTTAAATAAATATCGCACAAGTGCATGTTGCTGCATGCAGAGTCAAAGGGAGAATCGGAATTCGTAAAAAAAAAGGAGGTTGCCATTTAAAAATATGGCTATAACGACATTACTGAAAAGGGTAGGGGTAAAATAAATTGACAACTATTACACTAAATGCGCCTTCAAAAAGTAAGGTTGACGTGTCTAAGGATTTCGGCCGCAGATGAACAAAAAATGGGTCACCATAACACGACAACACAGTTTATCGGCCGTGTTTTGGCAGTAAATTTTGTTTAGCGGCTGTGTTTTGGTAATACATTCATTGTTGCTAAAGACAAGACCTATTTCAGATACAGTCATGAGACAATATTTGTTTGTATTATTGTAATACAATCTTCAGCTAGTTCTCATGACGCAAACAGACTTAAGTCACGCCAGCAGAGCGACGGGCGCTGACATAAACTAACTCCAACGCAGCCACAGGCCATCAAGCAGCTTCGGTTCTTAAATATTTTGTCAGCTTACACACACTATTATTTCATAGATGCTACATAGGCAATTTTGTTATTGTTGGTACCTACGCTTTTATATACCCTTCTTAGCAATACTAGCAACTAAGGTTAAATTATTAGCGATTTTTATTTTGGAATTACATGTAACTGTCTGACTAGATTTCATTTTCTACGTATTTATTAGTTACAATAACATTACGAACACCTCTGTCAATGCACTTCCTTGGAACTAAAGAAAGTGATCAATTTTTTCCAGCTTTTCTTTTTGAGGGTTATTTTTTGGGTCTATGATAGGATTTCTACGGGAGAAATTTTGCCGAAAAGTTTCCAAACAGGAAAAAACCGCCCATTAAAAAAAGTTAAAAGACGAAAAAACACTCTTTGCCGGTGCTGTTTTCCGTGCTTTCTTCAGTTTTTTTACGGGATGTTTTTTCTGGAAGCGGCTCTTAATCTCAAGACCGACTCAGCGTAGGGAACATCCGGAGCTATAAAAAGGGAGGCTTGTGCCAGTTTAATATAAATGTTGCAGCAATTTTATCAAAGTTCTACAGCTCAGCATTCAGAATGCTAATTTTAACAGAGATAATAATAACATCAATTAGTCTAGTTTTACTTATAGCTAGTGAACTACTCCTATCGGTTATTGGCATTCCTAATTTTTCATGTATATAACAATTTCTCGCAAGAAGCGCAGTTGGCTGTATGCTACGAAGCGCTAATCTGGTGGTCTAACCAAACTGGTACATGTACAACGTCCTGCCTGTCGTAGTATTACAAGGACTATTTTGTTCAACTGACGACGGGCCTACAGGCGATCTTATGCATTCTTGTAGTCGATCTAGTTGTGGAGGAATTAGCTGTTAGAACTTCCTAAGGTAATCAAAAGGTGTAGGGGGTTGGTTCTTCTCTCCTTTAATTGACATTTCAGTGTATATGTGAATGCTGGAGCAACCCATGATTTTGATGTATCGTCTTTTACTAATGGATTCAAAACAAGGCATGGAAGCGGTGCCGGAGTTTTCGCAATATAAACCTTTGTCCAAAAATGCAACTGGTCAAACTCACCACAGCATTCCAAGCGGATGATGTGAGGATATTGCACTGTCCTTAAACGACAAATCATAGACATAGATAGTAGTTTAGTGCTACAAAGCTCTCCAAGATATATCCAGACACAATGTTGTTTTACTCGTTTGGGTGAAAGGACATTATAGTAATGAGGATGCGGACGAGGACTGACTACCAAACAACTTCTTTGAGGGCTGTAACCCCGGTCTTCCCGATGATATCTTAAACAGATTCACAAGAAAGTGAGCTAATTATCAAAGCTGTTGTCAGGCAAAGGCACCACCCTTGCCACAGATAGCCAATTACTTTTTGCGACTGTCTAGAAGAAACCCTCGAATAGTTCTGAGATTCTTGACTGGACACTACACTCTAAAGAAGCACATGTTCAGAATGGGGTTGATCTTCTTCTTCTTTGAGTACCGTCTTCTAACGGAGGTTGGTTATCCTAATGTCAATTTTGGTCTTTGATACTACTGCTCTAAACAACTCTAATTAGGACCAACTAAACCATATACCCAATGGGGCTGGTGAACAGTCCCAACTGTCAAGGACGTAACTTGGAAGACGAGACAGCGGAACACGTGCTATGTCATTGTCCTGCGTTTTCAATAATTAGAGGATCCATGCTGGGGGCCTTCTGACCTGACGTGGCCGTAAATCAGTTGCACCCCAATCGCAGACGTTCATTTAAAGAATTAGGTGGCTTAGTTGATTCCCGTGTTGGGAGCTGTTGTGGAGGTGGCGCAAGTGCACGGAAGTTTTTTCATCTTCCAACTGTAGATAAGTGCCGCATTTTTGATTCCTAATGTATATATTAATTTATTACTAAAAATATAGTACTGCCAGCCTTAACGTATTACATTACGTAAGTTTTTTTTAATATGATATTTTGAAGTAAAGCACCTGTCTATATAGACTCCACTGCACTGCCATTTAACTTCTATTGGAGGTTGAGTCTGTTTTTTTTGTGGAGAGCGTATTTGTTCGAAACTTAATATTTTTTCATTGCGTTTACTACCATTTAGTAATACGCACCATTTGTGTAACCAACCTCTTAGTTTGTTTTCACTTTTCTGTAGTTACTCCATAAAAATATGGATAAGCGCAAGGATTGAACCCTCGTTTTAATTCTTAACTGCTGACAAAGTAGAGTTTATTCTAATGGCAAACTTACCATTTGATAGGAAGAATTAAATTATTTGCTGAAGATAAAATGGTGTTTTATTAACTAACAATTTGTATTGCAGGCCTTTGTGCCATACCTTGTCAAACGCTTAAGCGATATCGGAGAAGCCTATAGTAGTGTATTTTTTGTCTTAAAATGTCTTTATTTCCTTTGTCATTCTTGTCAGCTGTTGAATTTTCGGCTCCAAAATGGAAAACTTGTGAACGTATATGAAGACGGACGTGTACAGATAACCTAACCTAATTGATCGGTTTGGAGTCTTGGATCTTTCCGTTGTTTCTTAAAGGGTAGTTGGTATATGTGACATTTTTTGGCTTTCAAGAAAATATCCCACACAAAGGCTAGCGTTAATTAAAAACTAGAAGCAATTATTAAGTTTTAACTTATTACATTGCACGTTGCTATTCAATGGCGGTTTCCGTTTCGTAAATATTAAATTTGCTTCATGTGTAAATATTTTGTAAATGTTTGTTTATATTTGCAACGACTTTTGAAAAATGATGTAGACTGCGATTTACGAAATATCTATTCTAGGCAGGCTTAAAACTCCAATCCGAGCCCTTTTGTTCTTTGAGATGATTTCTTGATGTATCACCGTTCTTTGCTTTACTATAATGAGGTGGTACACTATCTTACCACAAAACTGTTACTGGATCTTCTGGGTATTTCTTGATGCCTTGCTACAGCAAAATATAGTGGTACACATGGAAACTGTGGTGTTTAGCAGCACTGGTAGTAGAAGGTAATGACAGAAGGGTTAATGGTTTAAGGTCTTTTGTGAAAGTTTTTTGGAAAACTCTAAGCCAGTGGATGCTTAGTGGTTCATCTGCATTCGGTACATTGTAGAAATCCAAAAATTTGGTTGTTTCTGCATCAACCTATCTCTGCAGATTAAATCTCCGTTGGATGCTGTAAAACAAAACATCACAGGGCATTGTTTTTTCTTTGTAAATTAGTCTCTGTATGTTACTTTTGGTTTCCGAAGTTTTTATTTTATTATTGCATCACGTATAAAGAAACAAACGTAAAACCTGACTTTTACAAATGAACCTATACTCGTCGCGATATTGCGGCAAGGTAATGATTTTACGAAGAAAATATTTGGAGCAATATATTCTCGACAATTATATTTTGTACAAAACTATATTTTATGAGCTAGAACCATTTAAAAGATATACGCAAAAAACTCTTTTTTGCTCCAATTTTTCCAAGACGGCAGCGCATGTCAGCCGTTACATAACAGGACTTTTACTATGAAGGTCCAACCAAACATCTCTACCAAAATCTGTTTCTGTATGATTTTTTCCGTCAAACACTAAAAAGGTCGTATTAATTCTACTCGAATAAAATTGAAAATCATCGTAGTTTTAAGTTTTGATGGATAGATAACCAAGATCATGTTCACTAAACACACTACAAGGTTGTAATAAGCTGAATTTTCTGATATCATAATTTTTTCTTATCTCAAAAGTTTATTTCAGGTATAAATTAATAATTGGTGTTTAAAATAAGTTTATGATATTAGAAAATATCATAATATATTTAAAATTCTTCTTCTACCTAAATTACTCATCCAAATAGAAAATAGAACAGCTTGCCATAGACGTGTAAGCTGCAAATAAATATAATCTTGAAGTAGTAGTGGTTGTTTAGTTATGACGAAGTTGTTGTATATTTCACATTTTGAGCTTGCTTAAACCACCTGCGGCCAGTTTTTTGTTGTTGTCTGCCAGACCGGCGTTTACGGCTGCCGTGTTGGTTTCTACTACTTTGTTACAAATTTCCTTTTCCTAATGCCTCGAAAAATTATCACACCATTTACGAATACCCTTTTTGCGTATTTGTTTTTATACACCTGCAAACTGTTTGCATCAAGGAAAAACGTGGTTTGCTTTTGTTTGCCCTGCAATTTAATTTGAAGTCCCTAATGTAAACATACATGATGTTTACTTTATAAACTGTGGTTTAGTTGATTTTTAAATTAATTTCTTATATATGCATTTATTAAAATTACTACAGTGTTTCTAAAATATATTAATCGTAAAATTCTACTTCCAAAAATGTTTAAAAAAATATTTCATGTCCGAACGTTTCCTTACGCAGTTACAGCATTTGGAAAATGGAAATTATGTTTTCATCAATAAACGTAACAATTCTGAAAACAAGGAGTAAAAGATACATAATTTTATTATGTACTAGATGCCTGGTTGCATTCTGAACACTGAGTACTCAATTTCTTAACTTCCTTGATAGAGTAAGGTATTGTGATGGTCATATAGGATTTAGAACAAATACAATCAATCAGCAATGTTTAGTTAGCTTTGACTCTTCGAGCGTGACTTTAATCTTTGCAGGAATAATTTTTTAATGAGTTTCAACACTATTCGTAAGGCACCGACTGAGCGATATGAATACTTTTGCAACTTCTTTTATATATACCAATTATTAATATATTATTAATATAATCTGCGCCACCTTCTATTGTGATACAATCCCAAACTGATAGCTGCATTGCAGGGCATGGTGATAAAACAATGCTCTTGAGCGGACAATTTGTGTAAAACTTTCCTCCTCTCCTTAATCTGTTTACCCTTGTAAGAATATAGTGACATTATGAATTATGTGGTTAAGTTGATAGTTGTTTTACAGAGATTTCTGTTTATCTGGTCGATCCATCGCATCGGCGAGCTAACCTTCGGACGGCGTCCTTCCATTTTGCCCTTTGCATTTTTTCGTCTCGCAAGATCTCCAAAATATTTAAGGTATGACTGTGATATGGTCGTCTTCAGCCTTTTTTTTATATCTAGTTTTTCTATGATCGATTGGTTTGTTCGGTAGGCTGTCCTTGGCATACGCAGCATGTACCTGTACACTCACATTTCAAATGTGTTTATTCTATTTCTATCTGCTTTTTTGATCGTCCATGTGTCGACTGCATAAGTTGCTATGGGGAAAATTGGTGTTTGTATTATTCTTTGTTTGACGTTCTTGGTTTCATTCATGTGTTTCCATATTTTCGTTAGTCGTGTGGTTGCCAGTCGCCTTCGAATTTTAAGTTCACATTGTCCTGTATTTGTTATTATTGACTCAAGGTATTGGAATTTCTCCACCATTTTGTATCCCGCTATTCTTAAAATATGGTATTAATTGGGATTTGCTCTCTCTACAATCATCACTTTGGTCTTCAATTCGTTGATTGTTAGGCCATAGATTCTGTTGACATCTACTAACTTGTTTATATTTGTTTCCAGTTCTTCTTCTGTTGGTGCTATAATGAGGCTGTCGTTCGCGTAACTTAGATTACTTATGCGTCTCCCCCCTACGGTTACTCCGCTTTCTTATTTATCCATGACTATGCGCATTACGTGTTCGGTGTATACAGCACTCTTGTCTTACCTGCTTTTGTTATAAGGGATTCTGAGTATACGTTGTTAATTTTTACTTTAGCGGTAATGTTTTCATAGTGGTTTAAGATAAGTTGAAATAAGTGTGGGAGGGGCTTGTTTATCTTTGTATTTTTTTAGAATTAATTTCATTTTATGAAGTCGAACATCTTGGGATAGTCAACAAACCAGAGATACATCTTTGTGTTGATTTCGCGCGTTTTTTCGATTAGTTGCATTGTGTTTAAAGTTTGTTCGTTTCTACCTTTTCTAGGCATACATTTTGTCACTTCATCTAGAATTTGTTGGAGAAGATATGGTTTTAGGCGTAAGTAATACCTTGTTGGCTTGTGGTATCAGTGCTATCGTTCTGTAATTGTTACAATTCGTCTTTGATCCTTTTGGTGTAGGCCGTAGGGGTATAAAAAGTTATTCACACCACACCTGTAACCGTTTTTCTGACTACCATGCCGATGTATTTTGTCGTTTTAATGATTTTCGCTGTTATGCCGTCTGTATTGGGTGCTGTCCGATTTCCTAATCTTTTTGTGTAGAACTTTACCCGTGATCAAATCCTATCGTTGTTTCTTTCTGTTTGTCTTGTTAATAATTTTTCTGACATCATTTACCATGCAGTTTGTTTTATTGAAGAATTGATTTGCTGCGGCTCTTCTTGTATCGGATGAATATGCACCTGCTGTGAACTGTGAAAGAAACGGCTTAAATAGCGTGGCCAGAAGTTTAGCAAATACATAAGCTTTTTTATTGTTGTTTTTCGCTTAGATGCCATCGCTGTTTAAAATAGGTAGAATGGGTTTCTGTGACTATGAGCATACTGTTTGCTTTTAAAAGATACCCATTTCAGAAATGTATTGTAACAGTAAATAAATAGCTTTTATTTCGTTTAGTTCATACAAATTATATCATTTAAAAATTGCTGTTCGGATACTGTAGGCGGCTTTCAGTTCAGTTATCCTACATGTGAAAAATTTGCACCACATATTTTTCTTCTTCATGTGCCCAGCCGTTATAGGATATTGGCGATTATTATAACATTCTATACTTTTTTAACTGCTGTGCAAAAGAGACTAGTTGTTTTCATGTTGAACCATTGCCTCAAGTTCTGGAGTCAACATATCCTTCTTCAACCGTGACCCCTTTTACTAAACACTTTATACTGGGGAGTCAGCTGTAACAATTCGTAACTTTCATTGTTTCTTATAATGCAGCCCAAATATTCAAATTTCATTTTTTTATAGTTGTCATGACTTCTGTTTTTTTTGTTCAATCGTTTTAATTCATTTTCATTGGTAATATACCCTGTCCAAGAAATTTTAATGTACGTCGGTATAGCAACACTTTAAATACTTCTAATGTTTTAGTTATGTCATCAGTGAGGATTCTACCCAGTATATCAATACCGGGAAGAGCTGGCGTTAAAACAGTTTTATTTTTGTTTTTAAGTTCAGTTCGTGACATCTAAAGAAGGTTATGTCTTTACCCGCTCTTGCTATTTATATTGTACATTTAATATTTAGGGAGTGGTCCCATACACAATTTATTGTGATTCTAAGGTTTGTTTATGTATTAATTATTTTATCTGCTTATTACTTACTTATTTACAATTATTTGGCTTGGTGGTATTATTGATTAGAGGTATATGAAATACTTAATTACTTCAACAATATTGTTAAACTAATTAAGTATTTTATACACCTATAATCAATAAATATAAACGAAGTAAAGCTAGAATTTATAAACATGGTGGTATTATATTTTTGCATGTAATCATGTGGCTTGTTTCTACTTCCTTAAACAGTAGTCTTTGTAGGCCTCTTAGACTACCTGCAAGCACTACTGTATGAGTATGTTAATGTAAATAAATATTGTCTCAGACACCGTGGCCTAATAGACCTCTTGTGGCCCCTAGTGTAGTATAAGCCTTATAGTGGCAGTCCTGTTTCTTCAAAAAAGCACTAACTGTTTTCAATTGAGGTATTGTTGATAACTATTTTGGGCTTTATTTCTGGTTCCTCAAAATGCTTCTGTCTGCTAACCAATACTTTTATGCAGTGACATAGACAGTGAAGGGGTTCCTATTCACAGAACCTACGAATCAAGATTTCTACCAGCCTTATAATATGCAAGTGTTAGTTCATACAGCAGTGTCCCGTACGGACCCTTCTTGCATGCATTAGTTTCTCGCTTCTAAGGTTAAACATTTTTCTGTCCTTTACTTGGAGGGCCCCCAGATAAAAAAATTTAATTTCCTTATGCCTGGGTGCTCCGACCAGTACTTGCGGTGATTGTTTTGTAACCAGCTTCTGGTCTGTTCTATGAAAGTGCTATAAGCAATACCGTAGGTTGGCTCTAGCGGTTCTGCTACACCGGCACATGATTTGCGCAAAGGTGAGAATTGCTGTAATTTCAGTTTGAACCACTGTAGCAATGCTGCACAGAATTCTGCCGATAGCATTGCCCGGTTTAGTTTTGCAAATGCCCATACCTGTGCTATTTTCTGATCTTGATCCACCTATAAACCAGATATCTGCGTTTGTGTGGCGATTACTTTTTCATCGTTTTATTTGTCCCGTTCTGGTATGACTTCAAAAAGGTTTTTAAACTCAAACGAAGTTTTTATTTTAATTAACGGCGTCTGTAGGATGAGGGTTTTGTCTGTAATTCGAAAGAAGTGGTTATGATCTCCGGTGCAGCTAAAGTATCTCCGATAACTATTTGTTTTTAGTGGGTACACCTCTAGCCTGGCCGCCGCCTCTACCCGTAAGTGCAAGGGTAAACATCTAAGAGTAGTTCCAACGCGGCTGAGTGGTACTAGACATTGCTCCCGTTATGTCTACACAAGCCAGCTTTTGCATTTTGCTTAACCAGTGTTATTTTCAAGGTGTGTCGTCTTGTGCTACAACACCAAGGTTGCATATGTGATTGTAAATACAATCACTTTTGTGTACAGCCAATATACAATTTTGGGTTTCAACCCCCAGCCAAACATCCGCCTACAGTCAAATACTACCAAATACGCTGGTGGCTTTGTTTGTAACATGTACTATATATTGTGTGAAGGTCAGTTTGCCGGATACTTTATCTTCCCCGCCATCTGCAGTTTTTTCCCGTGTAGTGTAGCTTTTTGATGTTGAACTTTCTTCCTTACGTTATTGCCAAAAGCTAAAATTTTCCCAGGTTTACTGAAACTCTCTGCTTTGCACCACTTTTGCACGGTCTTTAAGTCCACTTGCAATCTGTTAAATACAACGGCCTCAAAGTTCCCGTGGCTAAAGATGGTGATGTCATCCGCTTATTTTTGTGGGTAGATTTCTTTCTGCTCTAGCGTTTTCAAGAGACTATATGAAATACCTTATATGATTGAGACGTTTTTTGTTAACTTCTAACCTTGGAATAGGACTTGTACACAAAACCACGTTACTACATTACTAAACTTTGAATGTCCGCCACAGTGGTAGAAGGACCTGTTTCCTCCTGAAGGTTTAGGGGTGTAATCTTTCAAAATTAAAAATATTTTTTATAGATGTTTTAACTTCAAAAAATCTATGTATTAATAAAAAAATTTTTATTCTTTTTACATGTCCAAATATCTATAATAATAATAAATTAATTAGCCTTTAACGACTAACGGAAAATATTTTTTTACTGATGGCTCTTGCTTTATCAAATGTAAGAAACCATCCCACTTATGGACTAAGTTGTGAATAGTAAACTCATTATAACGTCAAAACGTGTTGTCATACAATGTAACTGCTGAGACAAAGATGTTCGGATGCATAATACAAACTTATAATTAAACTTTAATATGGAACATGGTGTGGTGTACAGAATTCACTTGAATGAAATTCTATTGAAGTCTGTTTAAGCACGTACGTGTGCTTAGCGATGCTTCTACTGCCATTTCCGCCGAAGCAAAGCTTAATATATTAGTTATTTGTTTTAGGAATATGTCCCCTTTTGTGTTGGATTACATGCAGCAATATGTTAAGAAATAATTACGCTGGTGAGCTTACATTTACATTTACATATTATTTTAAAGTAGTAAGTAAAAAAATTTAAATGTAGAAAGTTATGCAAACTTAGTTTGCTACTTTTAGACGTTTAAAGTTTTAAGGTTAGGGTTCGTTACGGCACGAACCGAATAAAAACTTTTTAACAAACTTGCCCAGCACTGCGGTTGCCTGACCGTTTCTTGAACAAGCTCTTGACAAGAAGAATAGTAATTAGGTAAATTAATTTTATGCTGATGTTATTGAAAGTTTTTCTTGTCAAATTTAAAGTGCTATGCCATGCTACGGAAATAAACTTGAAATTTAGTTTCGCTTTCAGGTTTTGTAGTTTACAAATGTCTAAATATGTTTAACAATTCCCCGCAGATCAAATCCATTATTTTGATAAAACGTCGTCAAGATATCGGTCTTTTCAAAACAGAGTCTATAATAGAATGGTTCTTTAAATTTATAGCAGCGGCGGTATTCCTTTTTGCTGGATAAACCCTATGAAGTGGGTGCTAGGTGACGGAGGCGTCGAGTTCAGATATTGATTACGGGGTCCTGTCCGAACTGTGATCCGAATACGACGATCTATCACGTTCAGTTTTTAACCGCCCAAAAAAGAATTGTAAATGAAGGTTTTAGAATTCGAAAAGAAGTATTTTAAAAAGTTTGAGGTATAGACATAGTTTGAGGTTACAGACAGCAAGGTGATTTAGACAATTTATTGTATATGTTTTAGCTTTTACAATAATTTGTCAGCAGGCAACGTCAATTTCACGTTAATGAAGAAAAAATTTATAGTTTAAAAAAATAGTTTTTATTAATATAATTTTATTTTAAAAATCAACATTAAAAATGTTTTAATATTTTTAAAGAGCGCACAACTTTTCTGTCGGCAGTTTAATAATTTCTTGTAATGGTTATTTAACTAATTTAATTAAAAAATACTAAGTATGCAACGTTTTATATATAACAAGAGTTCCAAATAAAAAAACAATATATTAAGTTTTAACAACGCGGCTAGTTTATTGCAAAAGTTGTTAATAATTCGAGGATCATCGTAAAATCATTAGATGTGGATATGTTAGAAACGTTTTTTGCATTAACTGTTCTGTTTGCTTATTAACTCAAAACCGTTTAACAGAAACAGGGGTTGAGCGTTGGAATTGAGCTGTGCATGCGCCAGTGCTAAATGGTCACTCACGTATCTTTGGCTATTTAATAAGAATCATAGATAAAGGCCGGATTTATATGCACTAACAGTGTTGAAATTGTCTGCAGAAAATATATCTTACAACACTGTTAGTGCATATAAATTCGGCTTTTAGTCATGTACATCAATTAATTCTTTGTTGCAATCTAGATAACATTGTATTAGAAGTCCTGCAAACAAACTAATACAACCTCTCTTGTCAAAAAACCAAATTGTTATTATCAATGGAAAAGAGTAACGAATCAACTGGTAAAATAGGTGTGGCCCAGGGTACAGTTATGGGCCCTATTTTTTTTTAAATTTATATACATGGTACCTATTTTATCGTGTAACCCCTAGACTTTTCAGACTAGGTAACATACGTTGCATGTTGTAGGTCGCAGTTTAATGTGTGTGGATACAGCCCACTGTACATGTACAAGTTAAACGAGAATGCCTTTTGATTTACAGCAAACTGTTGTTCTCATTCATAGAATTTTATTGTAATAGTTACGCAATGACATGCAACGAGTGTTACCTACAATGAAGTTTCAAAGCGTTACACGATAAAACAGGTACGTGGTCTAAATGATTTTACAAAACTAAATATTACAAGGGTGGATTAATAAATAATGTCTCTATGCTTATAAAATAAGTTTGAGACAAGATTGAATCATGAGATTGGTTTCAAAATATAGAAAATTTATTTTACTTATTTTTCTTCTTTCTCTAAACCCATTTATACCTTTCGGTGTTGGGCTTTCGATTGGTCTTTATGTAATTGGATTTTCTGTACAATTTCTATAATTATTTTTATCTATAGCTAATAGTCTTGATTCTGTGATGGTTTTTTTACCTCTTCTGCTTGCCAATTTTTTTTATGCACTTCCCTCATTCTTCTTGGTTTTCCCTGCGATTTTTTTTCCCTTAGTTTTAAATTCCAACACCTTTTTTAAAATTTTTGTAATATCCATTCTAACTAGGTGGCCATACCATTTGAGTTGCGGTATCTATACTTCATTAACTTTGTTCGTTTTGGTCTCATCGCGCACAGCAGCTTGAATTTCGATATATGACTAAAAGCCTTGGCCTTTCAACATCTCCTTTAACTTTGGAAACAACAAAAAGTCTGAGTGCGCCAAATCTAGGCTGCACGAAAAATGCAAAACAGCTTCTTTTTTTTGCATCACTGCCACAAGAGACATTTTTTCCTGATTTGCAGGAGTTTCTCTGTTTCGCACTACCGTTCCACGGTCTTCAGAGACATTTGTATTCTGTTGAGTACAATGCCTACAAAGTTCCCGCAGATATAGATGGTGATGTCATCCGCATATCCTTTTGCGTAGATTCTTTTCTCTTCTAGCGCCCGCAGGTGATTATCAACCACAAGGCACTACAGTGCGGACACTCCTGGTGACAAACACCTTCACGGTTGCATCGTTTAAAAAGGTCTTCATTAGTCTGCTTGAGAGAATGGTTGCTATCCAGCTACAGAGCACGAGGTGGATCCCCTGAGCGCCGCCGAACTAAGTTTTTTGGTTTGTAGTGCCTTTTCCGCGTTACTGGTTAGTTAAACAACCAGCTTGCACGATTTTACCATTTGGTAGCCGTATTGGTTTCGATGCAAAGGAAATGTTTCCAATGCGTCGTCCTTGATATGTCTATCAATTAGTTTTCCCAAAGTCTTCGGAATAAAAGACGGGCGACTTATAGGTCGTTAACATTTAACTTGGGTGTAGGTATCCTTCCACGGCTTTGGTATAAATATCACTCTCACTTGCTTCCAGCGATCTTGTTCGTGCCCGAAGTCTGAAATGGTTTAAATTTGTTGATCGCTCATATGTTGGTTTAGTTATATCAATAATGTTTTTTGTCAGCTCCAATTTTCCCTATAAACTTTTATGAGTTAAAAGTGTTGGCTCTTTCGTTCGGTTGAAGGATAGTGCAATTTGGAGCAGAACCTTCAGAGTTTCTTCCACCGTTTGAATATATTATCCTCCTTGAGATTTTTGCCAGTTCCTACCAGATTACATGTACCTTTTGATTTTAAGGCAACCTCTTGACGCCAAACATCAACAAACTCTCTTCTCGAAATTGACATATTATGTGAGATTATGAAATATTTTACCCGTTTGTACTTCTTCGCGGACAAGTTTCCGTTAAGAAGGAACTTAATTTTTTTAATTAATGGAAAAAAATATGTGATGCAGAGCTCCGTGGATCTGCGTCCTGCAGGTCGTTAAAGTATTAAACAGCATTTAATCAGCATGCCCACAACAACGATTAGACACATCAAGAAAATTTCATACAAATAAAGTTTAAACAGCGAATACAGCACAGAATTTTTACAGAGATGTTTTAAGTTATACATACAAAATGAGACTAACTTACGTGAGAAATTTGTCGCTGACTGTGACCTACGTTTATTATCGCTCCACTATTAATTACTTGCACTAAACTTTCATTTACCCAGTTAATAGATGAAATCAAAAATATGTAATAATATCTTCAGTGCGATCGGGGTTTATATGCTATCTACAACTCTCAATTTGTTCCGCAAGCCCAATATCATACGCTTTTATTAGAACGTAACGTACATACATTTAAAACTTATAATACAAAGTTACGCCATTGAATGGTTAAATATATAAATCATTACCTAAAATAAACCTATTCTTAAAAAGGAATTTAATTTTTCAGATTATGAGGTTTGACGCGTAAAAGGAACAGTTAGATGAAAGAAAATTTTTAATTATTTTGGTCAATAAAAAGATTTGGGAAAGTTTGTCAATACCCAGGTTCAAGAAAGCGAGATGCTATATAGGTTACAGATAATGGGCACTCCTTTAAACTCCAGCTCTGTCAATAGATGATAAAAATAACTTCATTCAACTTGTCTTATCTAAGGAATTCAATTTGCGGAAAGGTTAAAAGGTGAAATGTTATGAATGAAGAAAAAACATCTTCATGCAATTATTCTGTGTGCAAATAAGACGCGGGACATCGTTGTAAAATTAATATTGCCGGTCAAAATTTCTGCACTATCACGTCATATTTATTTCAATTCATTGCAATCAAATTTAAGGTAAGAACTGCAGTATATTTTTATTTATATTTCTATTAGAAGCTTTCAATTTAATACCAAGTGTAAGGTATTCACAGTAAAACTCTGGATTTGTCGACTGTAGGAACATCGCGTTCAATCGGTTTTATAGTAACCACCACGTTTGCCATTTTCTCACTGCTTATCGCTAAGCGGTTTATGTTGAACCATTTTTCAATTTTTTTTATCTACCTAACTGTGATATCTAAAAATTCGTCGTGTCCCGAAGCCGTTATAACCAGGCTAGTGTTGTCTGCATATTGATAAGAGGTTGCATGTGAGATGGCTATATTGTTGACATAAATTATAAATAAAATTGACCCAAAAACCGATCTTTGGGGTACGGTTATGTTTATCATTTTCTTACCTGAGAATTTGTTCTTGAAATAAACACGTTGCTCTCCGTTTTTAACAAAACTTTTTGGCAAGTTTAAAGGAGTTCTCCTTATACCATAATAGTTGACCTTCTGTAAAAAAATCCGGTGATTGACGCAGTCAAATCCCTTAAACAAAGCCAGGAAGAAATCCTGTTAAATAGCCACCTTAAGAATAAATGTTCAAACAAATGTAACTCTCCTACTTCAATAACTACACGTAACAATCTACTCGTGACGTATCCATAATAATGCTCGTATATACAATATATTCATAAAGCCTACACATAATTTACCACAATCGACTTACCTGACCATGCCATTCATCTTCGACTGACTAAAATTCTGCAAAACATAAAAAGCAGTTAATGCAATAATTAACATTATTTCTCAATCTGTAACCCGACAAACGGACCAAGGCAAAATATTTTCAAGAAAACTGGTGAACGTAACAAAACGCCAGCAACCAGACAGAACATAGAATTTCCAGAAACGGGAAAACGTTTAGAAATGCCAGACATAGAGGACCTACAGTTTAACGTGGGCTCCAAACTATAAGAAGTGCATGCACTTCTTCTCCAGAAAGGTTTTCCTGGGGAAAAATCCACCTCGCTGGTTTCCCGTTGCCTTGCGAGGGAAAACGACCGGGCCGGGAATCGAACCCGGATCCGCTGCATCGGTAGCCCGCGCGCTTACCACTGAGCTACGGCCGCTCTGATGTAATATTACTGTGGTTAATTGCTCCTATAATTAAGGACACCCAATCAGTTTGCAAAAAGTTAATATATCTTTGGGAAGTAAATAGACGTTTTAATTACTTTTAGAAGTGTTCAGTTGCAGTTGTTTCCAATATTGCCAATTGTATTGCGACCAACCAACTTCGTTACGTACTAATCAATTATACCAAATATATACATCTTAGCATGATGAAGTCTGTATTTTCAAGTCACTCGTTTTTGGGGCTTAAATTTCGCGATCACCGAGGATGCTTGTTTGGGTTTCGCATAAAAGTTGTTCAAGCTAATTTATCCCTGCCGAAGCTTTCCTTTAGTCTACTCTTCAGTGTTTGCTAGTCTTGGTTTTTGGCGGTGTGTAACTTTTCTGTTTCTCCCCATTATTATTAGAACTGCTACTATCACTTTCAGATGTTGTATGCAAATTGATAGAAAAGGCGTAATATTAAGTACTCACAAGAAGACTCTGGATTATTGGGGAATTTGTAAGTAGTATACCGAAATGTTTATTATCCACCTTATAAATGAATATTTAAAGGAATGTAACTGTTCTACTTCACTAACTACACGTAACAATTTACTTATAACGTAGCCATAATAATGTTCGCATACATAATACATTAAAAAAGTCTACACGTCATATGCCACACAGGTGTCTGTACACAGATGGTCTCGTTTTTTAAAAGTGGGTTTTTGAAAATGTTTAACGTTTTACAATGTTTAAATTAAAACATTTGTTTAGTTTTGAAAATTCTCCTTGCCATAACAACTCACCTTCCTTTGGGCATTAAAATATCAAATTTTATCTATCAATTAATTTTGGATTAAACGGGAATTTAAAATGAAAATGATCAAAAAACCATAGCGGTCGCCAATTTGAAGCTATAGAATTTGGAATAAAGTAAAATTATTTGATAGTTCTTTGTTAATATCTGCATTCGGAAAATTATACAGTGCATTTTTTTTAAGTGTGGCCAAAGGATTTTACATGCCAATATTTCGACCCCCTGTTAACGTTCGTTCTCATGAAAATATCCAAGTTATTTTTGCACTACAAGTTGTAGAATTTTTTACTTTATTGAAATGATTTTTAATTAACATTAGAAGCAACGAAGAAGCTACCAAAAACATTTTTTAAATTTTATTTTATACGACTTTTTAATTTCTAGTAGCCTGGATTTTTCGCTGACATTTGTAATTTTTGCTTAAGAGGAATAAAAATCCAACACAATTATCAAATATTACGGCATGTATAAGAGGCGCTTCTACTTGTGAAATTTCGACAACATTTGCAGCTTTGCATCTCGATGTCGACAAAAAATTCAGCCTACTAAAAATTAAAGTCGCATAAAATAAAATTAGATGGAATCCAAAAAATTTTTTTGGTAGCTACTTCGTTTCTTTTAGACATTAAATTTAAATCGTTTCAATACTGTATTCAATTCTACAACTTTTAGTGCAAAACCGAGTTGGATATTTTCATCAAAATCAAGTTAACAGGGGGTCGAAATATTAGCATGTAAAATCCTATGGCCACACTTTAAAAAAAATGCACTGTATTATGCCGAATGATAGAATCCGGTTTGCATTGTCAGGACGATGCAATTAATAATTACAATAGACAGGTAATGTAAACACGTAAATCAGGATTCAGTCACCTAAATCTTGAACACATCGGCCGAAGCAGACAGGTAGCATACTAAAAAACTTCCGTGGTGGCTTACTATAGTTTCGTATTTTTTGTAAATATTTTGTAATCCAAAGCATCAAACATTCGGCGTTTACATTGTCACTATTGTTAGCATAAAAAACATAGACATATACATATAACAACGTTAACAAAGCATGTGTTACAACATTTTCATGCATGCACTAAACGGGACATACCCAAAAACCTGTTAACAGATGGTTAACCCGAACAATGAACGTTAATCAATATCAATGTGCTCACCAGTCGCGTGCCCGATCCTACCTAAAGTATGTGTAAGTGACGAGGAATCTAATAAGAACGTGTCTAGCTTCCGGTATGTACGTTCTAGGGATTAACGGTTAGCACTCTTCTAATTAACCAGCTTAAAGAATCCCATTAATCACGACTAGTTGCTAGATTCAAAGAAAACTAAATCAACGGGCCTTAATCAATTCCAACAACAAGAAAAAAGAAGTTCGGTTTTGATTCGTACCCTGTAAAAAACGTGGGCAGCTATTCGGCCTTTCGGACTCCACACCAGAGTCCTAAGCCTCTCTTCGGCCGAGAAAAGAAGGTAAGAATCAGCTAGAGCAAGGAATTTGGATAAGCCAGAATTTCGGTGGATTCACCATTCGGCGCATGAAAACCGCGGAAAATTTGGATGCAGGACAGTAGGCGGTGCAGGGGAACCCCCGCCAGGTCTTTTGAATTAAAAGTAGACGCGTTAACAGCGGAGCCAATTTTCTCGGTATAACAAGAAAAACAGTCAAAAATATTATCAACATGTTTATACAAGTATCAACAGTTTATCATTAAACAAAATAAGAACAACAAACAAAACATTGCTATTTTCAAAGCATGACAACATAAGTCCGCGCAAGATGTTCTCTTGCGGTCTACAGTTTTCTCGTAAATACCAATCGCGCTTAACCTTACTTTTACATTTTCGTTTGCTATTGCCGTATTGGTTTCGGTTATTTACAAAACCTTCACCAATATACCGTAACAGAGTTGTAGTCAGCTAATTAAACTTGTCACCCATTTTTAGCCACATGAAACGTATATTTAATAAAATTGCAACAATTTTTCCTGAATAAAATGAATATATTTCTAAGACTGTACTAATATTGAAGTAATGTAAATAGTTGGCAATGTAATTTGATCCGGATGAAATAGCACTGAACAAATTGCGGTTATCCTAAAAGAAATTTTATGCCCGACCAAGTTCATAAATTTGAAGTGTTTTTTAATGTAGGACAAAAACGCTGAAAAATTGAATTTGCCTGCCAATACACAGTTGAATAATCGCGTTTCGTTAGTGAATTTGCAGTAAAGTGGATGAAAATGAGAGTGACGTAATTCAAAGAGGTTGTGTTACATAAAGCGACACGACTAGTCGATATGAAGCAATGACATATATAATTGATTGCTCCTTTATAGCATGCTTGCTTTCGTCTAAAGTTCCCAATATATGATGGGAAGTAAATGTTGAATCGTGAAGAAATAATGCGAAGTAGTTAATAGCCATCGAAAAAGCGTAATGGAGACGGAAATGAGGGCGTTACGAAAAACGAGCTCGAGTGGCAGTAAATATCCCTTATTTCTTATAAAGAAATGGCGCAGAAGTTTAAAATACTTTTAAAAATGTACACTCAATTTGTATGTTATAAATTGTAAACGTTTGCTAACAAAGGTAAAATTTAGAATTTTGAAACACCAACCAACCATAAATTTTGAGATAAGACTGGCCTTTCGTAAACCATACCAAATCCTATTATAAACACCATATTTGAATAAATGAGCTCATTATACAATTAGTAATGTTGGGCCTACGTTAACGCTTAATGCTACTGAATTTGTTTATAAATTTACTCGATTCACTGTGTGTTATTTAATCTAATATTAACTTAATTGGATACTGTTTTAATCCCAGCTTAAAGCATGAGTAATGGTTGACGGAGCCGTCTGTAAAATATTCACTAGCTGCAATTGTAACGAAATAACTGCAGTCATAGTTAGAACTACTTGTTGCAAAGAGAATCAGAAAGTAACAGTTAAATACCATAACTAATTGGAAATTTAAAAAGCAAGAACAAATATAATTAAAAATTAAGAAAATGTAAAAAAGATAGACAAATAAGTTCGGCGGTTCGAGTTTGGGTTCCTCTTTCGTCACTGCCCTGGTTCGATCCGTTTCTCGCCAAAACTGCTATTTTACGATTCCTCGTATGTTTTATTTGTAGTGATAAATCTTTGGATAAAATCGCTTGGGTTCTTTAAAAACCGGTCCAAACACTGCTGACAAATTTGGTGTCGAACACGTTTTTGTTTCGGAGTGGCCAATCGCTGCACCAATCTTGTGCAGACCTAACTTAACCCCAATTCTTCAGTTAAAATATGACGTACCCGTTCAGTTGAGATGCCAACAACCTCAGCTATCTCACGCACCTTTACCTAACGGTCCGTGCATACCATATCATGGACTTTATTAATGCTGTTTTTGCCGTCACTGCCGTGGATGAACTCCGTTGCGGGGGTGCTGTCCCAGACTTTCTTAGTATGGTTTGAAAAACGCTGTGAATTTTTTAACCAAAATGCAGATCCACCAAAAGTACTAACCATGTCTCCGTGGATTGCTTAAGGCTTTAAACTTTTCTTTAACAGGTATTTAAGAAAAGCCCCGTGCTTAATGTTTTTTATTTTTAAGCTGCAACTCGAACACTATTTGACAGACGATACCAAACATTAATATGGCGAAAGTAGACACCGATTCGAGCGCCATCTCTATGTCAGGCTGCGAAGCTTTCTAACGCGCTTCGTAGTCAAGGATAGTCTACTATCCTTGCCTCGTAGTGACTTTCCTGTCAGCCTAATAATACTGTCGGGTTTATTTTGACATTTCCTCACTTACTGTTTTTTCCGAGCAACCACATTTTGAGTGATGATGATTGTTTGTGTTTCCATCTTTGAAGTGTATTACTTTCCAATAGTGTAAGCCCCCAACGAAACATCACCATTTACACTTTGAAGCCAAATATAAGTATTTGCGGCACAGATTCCTGTTTTAACTGGGAATTATTTGACAGAACGCTGCAGAAACAATGCATCTTGTGGAATTTTATATAAATTCATTTAGTTTTTACAGAAAACGGGAGTAGTGATATGCTTTAAAAATCTGGCCGAAAAGGTTAATCGTATTACCATCAAAAAATGTAGGTAAATGGTTTCGGTAACAATCGTATTTGGCTGCTTGCAAGAAGATTTCAAAGTTATAATTAATTTATCTACATGATTATGGATCGATTGTAACCTACTGTGTATAATTATTTGAAATTACTATATTTGTAGCCAATTATCCTAGGTTGTTTAGTTGTGGTATTAATATTTGATGATGTCCTATTTTTGGTGTGATAATTATCATTATTATAGCTACCCCACTAAAAAGAGCTCGTTTAATGCGAGTATTCCTACAAAATCGCTATTTCTGAGTATTAATAATATTGATTAATGTCGACGTTATGAAACTTTATGGCTTAAAATAATTCTGCTCTTTGAGTTTTCATTCCATTAGCATGCTAGCTGAAGGTTGTTAGGTGATTAAATATTCAATGTTCATTAGTGACCATTTTGATAGAGATTTGAGAGAAAATTGGATAAATCTAGAAATTATTAATTAATTTGTTGTTCTAAAATCCTAGTAATTGTTTGATTTGGGTGATTTACTTAGGAATGCTGTTTGTCTGCGTAATAATGAAGGTTTTGCTGTAAAGCATTTAGGTCAGAATTGAGTGAAGGTCGATTAGGCCAAAGTGAAGCAGTATGACATTATGATTTGTTAAAAGTTCTTGATATTTGTCACATTTTTTTACTTATTGGTTTTAATTGTATAAGGTGAACTAAAGTCTCGGTGCTGTTATTAAAAGTTTACATTTTAATAGCATTATTGGTTATTTTAATCAAACGTTTATACTTGATAATTTACTTTTCGGCGCTCATACTGTTAGACGCTGTGATTGATTTCTAATTCATCCTATTTTTATCGAGGTTAAAAACGAGACGCTCTTTTCGTAATTTAAGTGCAAAATTTATCTCTTGAGTTTGCACTCAAGCTGTAGTCAATAAAGCTGTCAATGTGGATTTTAATCTCGACTTTAATTTGGAACTTACATTTTTTGGGGCTGCTGATGCATAACCTTCAACTGATACCTTTTAACCACAACTTAGTATGCTATAAATTTGTACGTAATATTTTGAGCCTAATTAGATCTCTTCCTGACAGCGTCTAATACTACGCCTAATTTTCGAACAACAATAACGCCACGTCATACGTCTTAGAAAGTACCCCCAAATCACTCTGATTTTGCCAAACTGTCCTTAGTACGTTTAATCGCAGACCGACTCTTTTTATCAAAATTTTAACATTTATATTGGTAATAATCTGACATTCAATTTCCAGCAATTTTGATGATCTTTGGAAATCAGAAAGATTGATAAGCTCCCTCCTGACAACAAACTTCTTTGATTAAAATTTATATTCAACCTTCAAAAATCTGACATTGTAATTGTTCAAATTGCAACCCCACTTTTGTTTGATTTTTAATTGGATAAAAAAAATCAACAGCTTTAAATTTCATGCTCTAAAAGTTCCTTGTATACTTGTTCAAATTAAATTATCAAGTTTCTTAAACTTATATTAATAACACTAAAGTCTAATTACCGTTACTATAATTTAAAAAATATGAGAGCGTATAACGCTTAAATCTAGATTAGCAAGCCGTAATGGCCATAAATACAGCATACCTATTAGTAAACCCAGAACAATAATTGTTTTGTCATGATTTCTTTACAGTATTGTACCAATAAGTGCGCAATTGCTTAAAATTGAACTATTGAAAATAGTTACTGCTGTTAATGGTTTAAGTTTTTATTTTCTAGAAGAAACATAATCAAAATTTCTGTAAAAAACAACATTACAATACTTTCTGTAAAAAATTCATAATTGTTTCGAAAATATTCTGACTGTCAAATAGTCCACGGTCAACCGTATAGCAACCACGATAAACAATACAGTTTCAGTAATTTTGAATATTTTATTTAAAAAATCTTTGTTTTTACTAGTTCGCTGCTGTTGATTACGTAGGAAACATAATTTTCCTTTATCATTATTACCACAGGCACAACTTATACTGTTTTCTGTTATTTTCTTGGCCATCTCTTCCAATTTCTCTTTGGTTGTAACTTTATACATTAAATCATTTGGTATCGACGTCACTTGTAGGCCAAGCTTCTAATTTATTTTTTGAATTCTACGATGGAAGAATAGTACATTCTTCAACGAGCGTAGAATGATGGATATTATTCACGTGGATGAAGTTTCCGACACGAGCGAGCGCAGCGAGCGAGTGTTGGAATCATCTAAGTGAATAATAGCCATTCTACGCAAGTAGAAGACTATACTTTCTCTACGACTACAAGAAATTATATACCTAAATCATAGTTTTTAACACAAATCTTTATTTGCTTTTTTGACTTTTCCGGCAGTAAATTCATTGTGGATGCTTGTGCAATTTCCCGCATTTCGGGAGGAGTACATGTTAGATTATTATCACTATCACTACTAACGTCCATTGTAAATATTATATTAATAAAAATTTGGCGAGACAACAGCAATAAATAATTGGTGTGTTTGACGTTATAAATAATTGGTGTATTTGACGTTTCAAATGGCGATTTATTAGGAGGTTGCTAAGATACGCTCGGTTTTTTATTTTCAAAGCAATGTCATTTGTTCATATTAGCGTGAATTCTTAAAAATCAAAGGATGTGATTGGCTAATCTAGAGTGATTTCTTTGTAAGAAATCACGGTGTGAATAATTTATGCTATTATTCAATTTAATATGCAACAAGAATGAGCGTATTATTTAATAGTCGTAGAGAAAGAGTTCTTCTGCAGTTGTACGAAGTAACACAGAATTAAAGATCTATGGCAGTTGCCAAATTTTAAGATTTAAATTTTTTGATAATCATACTACGCGCGTAGACAATACTTTTTTTCTAACGCAAACAACAATTTTTCACTTGTACTATGCCTAGTAAATTTTGCAATATTCTGCTAACAGAGTGTAGTATTCGCTGATTGGTAAAATTTGAAAAACATCATTACGTTTTATTCGTTTTAACACCGTTTTCGCCGTCAACTTCAAAGACTTAAAATAGTTTCCCCACTTGTAGTTACAAAATGTTCTCTTTTATCCACATTTACAAGAAACTTTAAACTGTAGTACAATGTTTGTATCCTACAAAATCTCCTTACTGCTATATAGCAGAGTTATTCCTTTATAGTAAAATAGATAGACACTTTCTCCATAAAAATATCCTTCACCACCACATATGAGTTTTAATCAGAAATTATTGTAAATTAAAAAAACCAAACATAAATTAAAGCAGATATGAAAGCAATGCAAAATTGTACAGTAGAGCAGAAAGGGATAAAAACTAAAAAAATGAGGCTACATAAGCAATCAGTAAATGAAAAAAGTACATCCAGTAATTTTCAATTTTGTTACATGTATAAAAATACTTAACTAAAGCGTTCTTTGTGTGTTGTTAATGATCTTCAATGAACTCCGTAGTATTGAAGTTGGCCGTAAACATGCACTTTTCCAAAACGGAGAAGAACATTTTTGCAGGTAGATGTTATATTACTATATAATAGTAACGGTTCGCAATCTCTATGATTGATCGGAATACAGGGGCGTATAAAGTCGTTCCTTTTATGAACGGAAAACTGCTGGAATATTTTCGAGTAACGAAAAAACGGCCTCTTTTGAGCTTAGAATAGAAAAGCTACAACCCCTGATGGAAATTCTATTTTCTAAAAGTGAGAATGTTGGACAAATAGACCATATTGCTTTCTATACGGTTAAATCGGCATACGGTGGGTAGAAAAAACTCATCAGCTACAACATAAACATGTGGGACGAACGCATCACCATTTACCACATGCAAAGCACGCTAGCGGGTTTTTCGAAAATCTGCTATAACAATCTGAGTTCCTACGAGCACACCCAAAAAACGTACACCTGGAAAACATCACAAACAAAGCGAAAATGGCCCTGATGATGGACAGACGCATGTTTGGAAAAACATGGGGACTAAAACCAAAGATGATTCATTGGTACAACATCGCAGTAGTTGGACCCATGATAGCCTATGGCAACCTATTGTGGTGGCCAAAGGTCGAACAAAAAACAGCCATAACCAAACTAACCAGGATACAGAGATTTGCCTGTTTGTGCATATGTGAAGTCATGAAAAGCACTCCAACTGCACCCATGGAAGCTCTTCTAGGACTAATCCCTCTAGATATATATCTAAAGGGGGAGGCCTGGATTGGCGCACACAGAATGAAATCCACCGGTAACTGGGACACCAACCATGACCGGTGTGGACACAAACGAATACAGGAGGCAGTCAAAGGCCAACCCATTCTAAAAATGGGCTCCGACTACACCCTCCTCCAATACTCGTTTGATAAACCATTCAGCGTGAGATACTCTCGCAATGACTGGGCCCAAGGAACCCCATCCTTCCTGTCAAAAGGCCTAGTCTGGTACAGAGACGGATCCCGCACAAAGGAAGGCACAGGGGCAGGAATACATGGCGTAAGACCAAAAGAGAACATCAGTGTACCTCTAGGTACTAAAGCCACTGTATTCCAAGCTGAAATCTTTGCCATAATGCAATGTGTTCAGGAAAATGCAAAACGTGGGTACACTAAACAACACATAAGCATCCTGTCAGATAGCTAAGCAGCCTTAAAAGCACTTCAATCACCTCGTACTAGTTCCAAACTAACGAGGGAATGTTTAAACCACCTGACACTTCTATCAGAGAGGCACACAGTTCAACTCATTTGGGTGCCAGGGCACACAGGTGTAGAGGGAAACGAAAAGGCGGACGCCCTCGCGAAAATTGGTGCATCTACCCCGTTTATAGGACCGGAGCCTGTATTCGGTATACCCAAAGAAAGCATCCGAACGGCAATAGAAAAGTGGACCGTCACACAACACATTTCTCGCTGGGAGGATACACAGGGACAAACACTGGGAAAGGCAATAATTAGGACATCTTCCTCCAGACTAACAACTGATGTACTCCACTTAGGACGAACTCAGATCAGAAGGTTGGTGGGACTTGTTACAGGACACTGCCACCTGAAAAAGCACCTACAAAAAATAGGTGTACACAGAGGAAACACACTTTGCAGACTATGTGAAGAAGAGAAGGAAACAGCCTCACACATAATCTATGACTGTCCAGCGCTCTACCGCAAGAGACAGCAGCTTTCGGGGGAGCTCCGGCTGAACCAACGTTCACACACGAGCACCTTGTAAGAAACATCCTGCAACTCGTTGAGGGCACAGGAGTACTTTAAACAAAGGATCAGGGGAGCACAAAAGACCACAGAGTCGAAGTGCAAATCGGGCTCATTAACTAACTATAACCCTGATTAAAATCAATCAATCAATCACACCCAAGAAAAATAGAAACACTTAATTAAAACCGCGTTTCTAGACCTACACGATTTGTTCACGGGCTTAAAACAATTAGTGGCCAAAAATAAGTTAAATGGGGAATTTTGAGACCATTACTATTTTCGGGAAAGGTTCCTGTTTTATTAAAGAAATAAGTAACACTGCTACGCAATTAGGGGGAAAGGCAGGAAGGTATGCAACTCAGGAGGACCTTCATATGGAATATTTGTCCAGGCTTGTGCATGAGAAATTTCTCCGACGTGTGGAAGGAGATTCCAAACCTCGTTACCTGTAGAACAAATAGGGTACGTGGAGTTTCCCCGAGGAGAAGATCATGATGGCCGTAAATGTTGCACTTCAAGTTAACGCCGATTTGAGCGATACTGATTGTCCAAAGTTACTACAACTAAAAAAAAAATATCGTCACAATTTGTGTAATACATCCGTAAACTAGGCACAACTGACGATAAACCTATAACGTACAAACCCTACAGACTTTCATCCGTCGCACGAGTTAAAGTACGTCTAGTAGTTAAACATACCTGTTCGGCAATAATACGACAGCGGAAAGCCCTCATAAGTTAATGTTTGCATACCAACCATAAGTAATAAACGACGCCTTCTTAGTTTTTAAATATGGTCGTAACGAAGTAAATAAGTAACGATTTGACACACATAACACTGGCTAGTTATCAAACTGCGGACGCACGTGTTAAGAAACAATGGCAGTATGATGCAAAGCGGAACACGTGCTCACACAAAAATTCAAACCCACGAATGCCAGCAGAAGTAAAGTACAGCGGTCCGTACGTGGTGAACAAAGTGTTAGCACACAATCGATACGTCATCAAAGATATTGCAGGTACCCAAAGAGCACGAAAGGTCTGTAAAGGTGTGTGCTCTGTAACAAAATGAAACAAATCGCTGTAAATAAAAGTAGCGAAGAGGAAAACGGTACGGAGGATTTGCAAAAAGGAAATGTAGAATTTGTTAAGGATTACTGTATGGTACATCGTAAGGCGTGACAATTAACGAAATGTCGTCTGCTGATCGCAAAGGTAAGACATACGAAAATGTCGAACTAAAGAGTTAAAACACGGTGTGCGGCGTATGAAGCATACTATTCTCACTTACTCTAAACTAAGTACGATTTTCTATTAACAGGCAAAGGTGACAATGCACCAACGTGCTAACCCTGTAACCAAGGTCATCTTTTCTCCACGAGGACGTTCACGAGCAATGGCTGCGTCAGTATTTTTTGAGTAACCTCAGAACAAAAAGTTAAGCAGGCTAGAAGAAGATTATGCATGGGGTTCAGCAATTTTGACAAATATAGTGGTATGATATCTTAAAAAGAAGTTACGTGTTAAAATCGTTCGTTGCTTATTAAATTACGGACTGTTCTTGAAATAAAACTTGTAAACGTTCATTTTTTGTGCAAAATATGCAGCATAATATTGTTTTCGTTAAAATTAGTAGCACACCGTTGCAAAGCACTTAGAAGATTGAGTGTGCAGAAGGTCAATTAATCGTCACGGTGTAGCCTGTTATTATATGCAAACTCAATAAATAAAAATGATACTTTTCGATACACGCTCGCCTAAGTAGACATTTTCAACGAAAAGGCTTCGGCGTAAGTGGCATAAATTTCAATCTTCATTCAAATACTAGCAAAATATCTCCATAATAAACGTTGAAAATTGCAGTTTTCTAGGACGTTTGGTCGAGTTGGACTCAGAAGATCGGAAATAATGGCTTGTAAAAGCCATAAAATATAAATAAAAAACTTCAGAGACGCTTGTTCTTAACATGATTCTCAGACTACAATTTATGATGCAATAAAGTTTTCCTCTATTTAATATAATTAATTGTTGCATTTGAATGTCTGTTGCGGTTTAAGTAGGGGATGCGGCAGAATAGGCAATGATATATAACTTGGGCTTAGCGGGAACGGTAAGGTCTAAGTCCAGTCCTGATTATCAACCCTTCTAATGATCGTGTAATCCAAGATATTAAGGGATATCCAGTGTCTGCAATAAAATGTGTTAATTCTTCAGCCGACGTGCTTAATTTCTTAAGTTTTGCCGTTTCTTTTCTGATGATAAAGATTTATTCGGAAAAAAAATATATAAATGATTCATTAACTTTATCTGCGCTTTGCGCATTACTTCAAAATTTAAAAAACAAAACGGTATGTTATAAATATAAATATTACTATTGTTTTGCCATTCCATAGGACTTGGTAGGTTGCAATCAAGACTTTGCACACCTACTAATAAAAGTAAAGGTTGTTTTGCGTGTACTGCATCAGTTACAGATATTCTTGCATGATAACAAACCCCCGTTGGGCTTTATTTATTAAATATATTAATTACTTACAGTTGTAATTTATTGCGTGTATATAGCATGCTAAGGGATTAGACTCATAACCCCAAGTTAGGAAAATTACTAATAAAGTTTATGGCGTCGTAATTGGTAGGAGCCACTTTATATACGGCGGTGACGTATAAAAAAACTGATGGTGTATCTATCGCACAAGTAATCCACAAACAGCAATTAGAAATATTAATAAAATGTTAATATTTTGTGAATTCCGCCCACAATTGTACTGTAACCCTTGTACATAAGAGACCATCTAATCTTGTAAACTTAGCTATTTTGTTCTTTTATAAATATAAATGCTCAGCAGATTTTATTTGCAATGCTGTAGAATTGGGTAGAAACCTTGGTAGAAACATTAGTTGATGTGCCACTTTTTTTTTACTCGCGGTTCAGTCAGAAATGAGCTAGGGGAACGAGACCTGCGCCATTCGACGCGCCAAAGGACCAGACATAGCCGTTTATAAGATAAGCCGAAGTGCTAACCCTTTTGCTATGGCTACGGGCAAAATGTTTTGGCAAAAAAAATCTGCAAAAGTCGGAAATTTACATTTATTAATAGAGATATTTTAAAATTGTTGCAAACCACTGTGGCACAGTTCAAAATTTAGCCGCTAAGTAGCACCAAACTTTTTATTTGACACGCTGCGCGCTGTAACTTCGAAACCAGGTTGGTTAGCGAGATTAGGTTTGCACAGTTGGATAGAGCTCGTCGAGTTGCACAGACATACATGGTAAAAGTCGAAGTGCCTTTTGAAACACCCTATATGCAAAAAACCGATTTTGTGCAGGGTCAGACTTGAAAATTGTAAATTTCGGCCCTACGTAATCGTTCTGCTTTTGCAAAAAGGTTAGAAACACCTTGAGGCACAACATATTGGGCGTCGGCTTTGATCCTAGCACGAGGGGGCGGACGCCACTAATTCAAAGTAAAATAAGGGGTACATTTGGAATTAGGCTTTAGGCGGCGCTAAAAAACAGTTGCAGAGTCAGACTTTAAACATTGTACGGTTTGGCTCTATAAAAATGGTGGTTCAGCTTAAGAAAACATCAGGCTATAACATATTAGATGCCAGGTTCTGTTTCTGGCACCAAAGGACAAACGCCACTGGTGAAAACTTACACATCGATAACTTACTAAGGTGCGTAAGAATGTATAACGTTTAAGTAAATTTTTAAAAGGCTAAAAAAAATTTAACAAATCAAATGTACATTTAGAAAGGACTATTATAGTATAACATAGAGCTGGAATATTACGCCATAACCGTAACGAAATTTCTTTATACAAATGCAAAATCTAAATTTTATAAAATCTATAACAACTTGAACATTCTTTTTGATACAAACCAAGGTTTGGTCCCTTATTTGGACCGAAAAATAATGATCTGACCGTTTCCCATTTCCCGATTTTTTAAAGATGGGTGCGTAACGTAAATAACGATTTTAGGAATGTTGCCGCTGATATTGTTTTCAGGCGCCGTACCCTAATTCTGGTATTGGAATGCTAATCAGTATGCTGCTTTACATTTGCGATATAAATTTGGTAAAGATCACAGAACCTATTCGGTCAAGTTATGGGATTAAACATGGACATAGAATTATTCTACGTCCATTTCCAATCCCATAACTTTTTAGATGTAGATGAAGAATGGGGAAACAATGGCAATGTAACTTCTTCTTCCAACGATTCGCAATGGTTTTAAGCTACCTTTTCTTTTTGCAACTTTCGGCTTCCCATTTCCTTGAGACATTAAAAAAAAAAGTTAGTTAAAGCTTTCCGAAGCAATCCCACGGAATTCTCGGGAGAGTGGATGAATTCAGCATGATGTTTGATTAAATTTTTGCACCTCTTGCTAAATGTTGTTGGAAATCTTTTTGAATCATCAGCAATGGCAACGGTTGGAATCATAACACTTACAAGATTTTTATTCTTTATTTTAATGTGCTCGTCACTTAAATCTAATAAAAATATTCATTGCATTAAATCCATTATGTATTCCGAAAATAAAAAGCAAAAACAATTATGACTTGTTCTAGAAATACATAGAAATAACCTGGAAAACCAGTTGCTGTTGACTAAATTTGCGAACTTAATAAGTTATTTTAATGGTTCATATCACAAAATCTATATATTCACCAACTGGCGCAAATTTGCGACAATTGCTAATAAATTACATCTTAATATTCCGTTGTTGGAATATACGTTATTTTCTAGTACAGATAAGTAAATGATATTTTTATAAATTTTTCTGGATCAGGAGACAAATAAAGACGTTTCTATTTTCCTGAATCATCGCAATCAGAGAACAAAATTTATCATTACTTTATTACATTAAACTTTTTATAGATACAACATTACAATTACATTCGTTCCCCCATTTAAAACACAAATTAACAGGCTGTTTTTCGATCATTCGCGTACCCCGTTCAGACAATAATATAAAAATTAGAATAAATAAATTCCTTGTTTTCAAACCAAACTTAGACCTTCATTCTCTCTTTTCAAACTAATATTTAAAAGCGCTGGAAGGGTTTTAAACAATCATACAAACGCACAGTCAATCATTGCTAAAATAAGCGTGGGAAAATGTGAAAATGTAGCTCTAACGCATTAAAACCATGGTAACACTGGATGTTGCTTTCCCGTTATCTATGTATATCAACGCAGTCTATTTCGCTCTCTAACATAAGCAACGAACAAAAAATTGTCAACTTTGAATACTTTAAAATAAAAAAGCTGACGCTCTGTTAATAAACTATTTTGCATTTATTGTAATATACCATATGTTCAAATAGAAAATACATAAGGGTATTGCAGCAGCCACACAAAATCCTACTTCCACATCGATTATGAATTCTGACCAACATTCGAACCGCGATACCACCATGCCCGTTTATCGTCGATTTGACACACAGCCCAGTAGCCATTTACTTTTTAATCATACTTAACATAGCTTCTAGTCTGGTGCTATATCCGATGGTACCGTTAAAAAAAATTTTTTTAAGGACGGTACAAGTTATAGAATATTTTCAAAATTAAATTTCCTCGTTAAATTACCTTGGTCGCAGCGTTGCCAATTTAATTATTTTGTAACTGGATCTGATATATTTAATGATTGATTTGGTCATACATTTTAATAATATAGACAATATATAAAACATAAACTCGATACAGGCCATAACATTCAATTTGACAAGACCAAAATCCTAGCCCGTTCTTCCATCTACCTCAACCGTGTGATCCGTCAATCCATAGAAATACACAAAACTCCTAACAATATTAACCGAGACCACAGCTATCCCCTGCGCAATGCCTACAAACTACTATTTCCGACTAAATCCAAGCCCCGCCCTGCAACCGCTCAACGGCTACAGCCCGACAGCCAATCAGAGACCCAGCATTCACACCTTGTTACCCACCCGTCCCTTATAAACCCGGTGCCTGCACCGGTCTCGCCAGTTGTGTTCCAGATCCTAAAGTGACCACAGCCCTGAAGATGTCCCGTGGAACCGAGGACGAAACGTCGGCAGTTCATGCACCGATGAGGCGGCTCCAACCCGGAAGCTTAGCTGTTATTAACAACGGCCGCGGAAGCCTGCAACTTAGATAATATAGACAAGTCTAAACTCTAGTGCCTTTTATTAAAATCCGGTAATAATTTCATTTCTACTTTGAAAAAAAAAATTGGAGAATGCAAACTTTACAGTAAAGCAGACTACAGAAGACGCAGATACAATTATCATAAATAAACCCATCAAAGTGTCAACTTCCTTCAACTCACTAATAAGTTTTGCAAAAGATATAGAAATAGATGTGTTTGTTATTTTGACAGCTTTAGCAAACGACCACAGATCGTGTACATGCTGAAGTCGAAAAAGGGAAAACTTTACCTCAACTGTATGCTGCAAATAGCTTGGAAGAAAGCCAGTTCGTCAGAAACAACAGGGCTGTGATACAGATTGCGGCTGTAACAAGGCTGTTCTAAAGTGCTCCATTATTTGTGAATTTTGCAACGCACAATCGTGCGAAAATGTACAGGAGGCACTCTATCACAATGACTAGGACAAAGACGAAGATTCACCGTTGGAAAGTTTTTTTTGTTAACGAGAAAAATGGCGATCTACTAGAGTCAGAAGACAGCGATGCCGACTCAAGTACTTTCGCTGCAGATCAGCCCGAACCTGGTCCGTTAATTCAGAACCGAAAGCGAATGGATTAGACGTTTGACAGTGGATTAGGCCTACAGGGGATATCGGTAAAGAACACGGCGTATTCCCTACCTCTTGCCACTATAGCGGCTTTTTTTTGTGTCCCTTTATTTTTGACTTGGCTGTTGGACTATTAAGCGAATGAGAGAAAAGAGAACGAATTCCAAGGTCAAGCCCAAAAACTTGCCCGGCGGTGAAAACTCCTCTAACGAGGCCCTAGTCAACGTTAAGTAGTTTCATCGTTAACGCGTCCACTTTTGATGCGAAATGCTTGGGTTGAATCCCCTGGACCAACTGTCCAGACTCAAGCTTTCCTGGTCCACGAGGTGAATACTAAAACATACTATCCACAGAAATGACCTTATCCAAATTATACTTTCTAACCCATTTTAAACATTTTTTGGCGGAAGGGGGCTTGGTACTGCAGTGCCCAGTCCAAAATACCTCTATAGTGGCCCATCTCTTCACAAGTAAGGAACAAACATTGAATTATCCTTTTTCTTTGAGTGGCCACTTCTTTCTCTACCGCATTAAACGCATCGGTGCAAAAGTTACCTGCCACCAACCTACCCGCGCCTCCCCGAAGATTGCAAGAAACCAACTTTCCCGTATTCCGCACAGGGCCATGGGAGTATGAGCAGTTCGTGACTCAGTGGGTTCTCTTGGCAATCTTGCTGGCACCGGCAGAGAAGTTTATCCTATATACTACCATACTATATTTTGGAAATATATCAAAATAATGGTACACCGTCTCAATAAAATCTTTACATCGAAAACCGTTTTCAAAACTAAACACACTCTTGGAAAACTATTGTTTCACGCCAAAGCTAGAAATGAATCTGAACCACTAAAGTGCTCAGGGTGTAATAATGTGTACGTGGGACAGAATTAAATATCATGTTAAAAGAACATATGAGAAGTTACTAGGTAAAAACGACAAACTCTACTTTTTGTAAGCATTTAGTAGTCGAGTCAGGTCACGAATTGTTTTCAAATTTAAAACTAAAACTTTTGTAGGGTTGTAATAAAATTTTAAAATTAAATTTTCTCGGACCATTTACCGTTGCAACCAAACAAGTAAATTCGCTGAATTGATTTAACTTAATCAGAGTTTAAGAGATATTTTAAATATAAACCATTATATGTATGTGGTAAACTTTTTGGAAGTTATAACCTTATTAACAGAATTTTGCAACCTACTCCGCCCGGGACACAATTTTCTTACCCCTGTTTAAAACAAGGTGTACAAATCAATATTTAAGTATAATTTGTCATATGCTTGTAAATTCCTTAAAAGGCGAAACTATAGCTGCAGGGAAAAAACTGTTAAAGGAATTTGACATATTATTTTATTACCATTGTTTAATGATTAATTTTACACCAAATTAAATAAAATCGTTGGCTTATATTTACATAATATAGTTACTTGTAGTTATTATCCTTATAGATACATTACTGAATAAAAATATGCTAGGTTTTATTTAAATTTAAAATACGAAATTGCCTTGTATGCTAATTTATTTTTGCAATTATACTTGCAGTAACTAAAATACACGATCGTGTTATCTTAAGCACGTAGCACACAATATATTTTATCCGCCTCATTTAGCGTCTATATCATTTCCTTATATTTTAAAGCCGCTTCATATCTTATAATAAAGTGGTTTCATTTTATCTGTATAGTGTATGCCTCCACCTAACTCTAATTTTGGTTTTTATTGACCTCTTAAACAGAATAAATCTTATGGTACAATAAACGAGTATGAGTGATATTCATAAATACCGTTCTTACAAATAAATGTATGTTTATAGGAAGAATGATTTACTGCGTGAAAAATTATAATCCAGTAAAAATACTGTTCTACATAAACAATATTGCAAACAATGCCAAAATTTGCAGAAAAATGAACATATGCAAATTTCCTAAACATTCACGATTTTTAAGTAATGTGTTTCAACCGAAAAGGCAAGATTTTATGAAAAATATAATATTTTCAAAACTTAAAGAAATCCGAAACTTTTAATCACGATCGAATTTGTGGATCTAAAAAGCTCTACAAGAAATGTATATCAAATTATCAATATCTTTAAAATTCTCAAGATAAGTGTATTGAAGCATTGGACCATCTGGGTGTAAACAAGGGCGGGCCTGCCATCGTGACCGAAGCTTCCCTAGAGCTGCTAGTGGGGTGATTTTGTTTCCTGCGAGGGTATTTCTTGTAATTTTTCTTGTTTGCACATCATTTTCTCAGATATGATACGATTTCATCATACTATGGTAGCGTAAAGCGACGTTACTTTGCTCCATTTATTATTAAAATTTTAAATGAAACCTATGAAAGTTACCCTGCCGTTTAAAGAAAATGTTTATGTTATAGCAACAGCTAGAAAAATGTTTGAAAATTTACACTAGAACTTTATTTTGCATCAAAATATCGTAGAACTGTTTTTTTCAAATTATTAATTTTGGTGAAATGTATCCAGATGATACTTTGCACCACCAGAGCAATTATACGTTTATTAGCTTCAAAACATATATTGGAGCATAGTAAGACTATATTATTGGTTGTAAGTGCGCCATACACAAAATAAGACATAAAAATATATATTTTGGTAGAAAATACACTGTAATATTAAACTTATTAACAAAAACTTAGAGACTTTTCTTGGCTGTTGAATTCTGCTAATAACATCATATCACTGATAGTAAAGTGTGTCTACCTTATCAGGCCATTCCTAATTTTTGAGGGATTATCATCAATAGTTATAATTGTTTGCGTAAAAATTTTGCCCTTGTATTAAAAACTTTTTGCATGTCTAGAAATGGCATGCGGCTAACGTGGTCTCATTCGATATTTTTGTCTAGGATTTGTTTTGACGTATAAATTAGATGTATGAGTTGTCTGATAACAAACCGATTTGTACATCTTGCAATTTATGTGTTAACTGCGCTGTTACTTTTTTCCTATTATTCAATCTAACATTTGGCCGGAACACTGAGCCGATATACTTTATACCGCTATTGTTTTCATCTACTGTCATATTTTTGCTTGCATAGAGATAATACCAGAGCGGTTTCTCAGTTCACGAGTAGTCATTTGTAGCTAAAAGCCAAATTTACTACATCTAAGAATAGTTTTAAATTCCCCTTGTCTAACAAATTTGATCAATTCTGGGATAATACCATACCTACACCTGCGTTATAACTATTTTCATTTGTCTTCTGCTTTGGTAGTTCGTAATGGCCATTTTGTTTTTTTTTCTAGTTTTTTTTTTAAATTGCGCGCCTTGACTCTACCAACTCCTCCTCATCGAAAAAGACCAATCCAACAAGTTGGTACTATTTGGTATACGAGGGCGGAGTGAGAAGTCTGGTAAAAATGAAACATAATGAATAATTTTCTCGATCAAAAAACAATTTATTTTTCTACGTACTTGCTTTTTAGGTCTATACACTTAATCTAACGTTTTTCATATTTTACGATCGCTTCCGAATAATGCGATTGCTCCAGCCCTTCAGAATAAGCGTTTGTTGCATCGATGATCTCCTTATGAGACCCGAATCTTTTTCCGCCGAGCCATTTCGTCAAGTTCAGAAACAGGAAATAGTCCCAGGGTGCTAAGTTCCTTGGTCTCCGGTGTATAGTGATAAATCCATGTTTTGTCCACAGTTATGAAACGACGCAAAAACTGATTTTTATTGCGTTTCAATACCGCCAAACGTCACACGTGTGCGTTTTGGTCGGTTTTGAACAAACGCGGCACCTATCGCGCGAGCTAAATGACAGATTTGTCTGAAAATTTTAATGTGGCCTAGTGCCGGATGGTATTGACAAATGTCATCTGAGATTTGCGATTGCGAAGCCATATGTTGCAGTTTTGCCAAACTTCTTACGTCGCCCTCGTACCAGATGTTTTGAGTTTCATGCATCCACTAAAAACCACACGCCTACCAGCACATACGGGAGCCATGCTAAATACAAGAGATCCCTTTTAAGCATCTGTTCCAAAACAACAATTGCTCATGTTTATACCCCGTACCGCTCGCTGTTGTATTGAAGCACATGGCTTTTACACTGTCACGAAGCCTCATTTTTCTAACGCATTTGCAACAGCAGAGGCTTGCAACTCTTCAGAATTGGACTCCAATTTAGGTACACCAAGCAGCTGATCATTGCCAACACCAGACACAATTAGTGGCAAATAATTCACGTATTCGATTCTTGTAAGAGATATAAAAGAGGCTTTGCCTTTTAATAGACCACAAAATTTACGAAAACTTAATTTGCTGTAAAGTGTCCTCGAATCTGTTGCGGTTGCCTTCGAACTAAAGATTTGTTAACTCCGTTATTTCTTGTCGACGGATTATTGGTGTAACTGTCAAGATGTAGGCGGCATTCTAGCCACTCAGCTTAGTCCTATCAGGTACTACTGCCAAATCTGCTTTTTTTAATATTATTTCGTGCCCTGTTCTTACCGTCACTTGTTGATGCAACAGGTTAATCTTCTGTTGTTTGTTTATCGTCGGTAACTTCACTGTCATCACTTGGTGATTATATGTTAGCAGCTGTATGTTGAGGTGAAGTAACCACGGTGTTTCTTTTCCCTGTAGGAAATAAGAAATACTCGGTCGTCTGTGATTTTTATCAAATTTAGAACGTTTATGTAAGCTATTTTAAACACATCATGAAGGTTATTTACATAAAGGTCTTCATTTGCTTTCTCTTTGTCAGTTTGTTTGTTGAAATTTGTTTTTAGTTTTATTTATTGCTCATGATGGTGTTCAAGTTTTTTGATGGTCTTGTTCATGACAAACAGGAATGCAAGCTCGCTGCCAAAACGATTCTACTTTAGTAATGACTGCCCATAGGGACTTTGTCGACTAGTGTTTTTTAACGTTTTGTGAATGTAAATGCTTAAAACACGTCTAATTGAAGGCAACTTCAAAAAAACTTATATTGTATCGCCCAATGTAGTTTACAAGTTGAATGTCGTTTTAGTTGGCTTTACGAAAACGCTTAGAACTTTCTAACAATAAAGGTATAAACCATTCGCTGAGCTAATGTTTAAAGAAATTTTAATTTACCTTGACGATCTTATATTTTTAAGTATTTTTGAGAAACATCTCAAAGCCTACTACACTACACTACTTTTGAATGGTTACGACAACACGGACTAATATTGGAACCCAGTAAATGCAGGTACGCTAAAACAGAACTTTTCGTTTTAGTACACACAGTCAGTATAAATGGTATTTTACCAGACGATTGAAAAATACAAGCAGTAACTCAATTTTTAGTCTTTACAACTCCAAAACAGGTGGTCATTTTTGGGCATGTGTAATTACTACAAAAAATATATTCAAAATTTAGCCATAGTTGCTAAAGTTTAATATAAAATCACCAAACCATAGGTCCTTTTTAATTGAAAACCCGAACAAGCAGTCTTTAATACTCTAAACCAAAAATTAGCATCACCGGTTTTACAACATTTTGACCCAAATGTAGATACATTATTACGTATAGACTTGAGCAGGCTAGGGTTGGGTGCAGTATTACTTCAAAATTTCGAGGGAAAATACATCCCATAGTTTTTATTTCAAGGAGAATATCGAAAGCCGAAAAAAATTATGAATAACGGAATTACAAGCTTTCGCGGCAGTTTGGGCACTAATGCAGTTGGAACCCTATGTTTTCGGAAAACACATTTTAATTTATACAGATCATAATGCCCTTGCGTGGTTACAAACACTAAAGGATATTAAATGCAGGCTGCAACGTTGGTCTATCAAATTGCAGGACTTTAATTTCAAAAAGGAAACCTCGAAAATAGACGCAGACTGTTTAAGTCGCATCCCGTGTAGGGTAGCTACAGAGTTCGACGAATTACAAGCAGATTTTATTTGCACTTAGCAATATAAACGTTTTTCTTTCACAATTGGTTTCAGAGCTACTCAGAATTATGGGGTTCGATAGTCGATTTACTGTAGCATATAAACCTAGCACAAACGGCCTTGCATAACATTGGGACTTATGCCTTTGTCATGTAACATGGGCTATAAACATGAGTCGACAGGACTCTACTAAATTATCACTTTTAATGTTAGTCTATGGTCGCGAATCTAAACTACCTACAGACGCTCAATTAAATACAACTATTGAATTAACAGACATTGTAGAATTACGCGATCGGTCATAAGTTGCAAGCTATTAAGCAGTAAAAAATGTTCAAACACAACAAACAAAAGATTTAATATGACGCAAAGCATAGACCAACCGAATTTGAAATAGGACAAGAAATTAAGGTTTTTTTACTCATTAGAAGAAGGCCACTGTCAGAAAAAGTATTACTTTGTCGTATTATATAAAAGAACGTCGCTCGGGAGCAAATTGTTTATTTGAAAAAAAGGGCGCGAATCCAATACTAAAAAAGAAGGTGTCAGCAGACTTTCGCCGTTTCGTGAACCTGGTTGCCATCACGAGCAACTGTTCTTCCGTCGGTTAAAGAAGAAGAACAGTTTTCACCCCATATCAACTGTAACCTTAAATATCAGCTGTAAAGAACTCAGTATGCCAACAATATCAGAATATATTCGTGCACATAGCTAAAAAAAATACTTCCCTGAAGCACAACCATTCGACATCCAAAATTAATACAAGACGATTTTGTATCAAACGGTGATGAAACGGACGAGTAAATCATAAAAGTTTGTGAGTCAAGCTAACAATATTACTGCTGTGTGTAGCTCGCGAGTGCTGATCCAGCTTAGTGTACAATAAAAAATAAATAAATAAAATATATTATCAGATAATATCTGATAATAATCAGATAAGAATTGATAACCCATATTAAAACTAAAGCACTGTCCAAATTATAGGGACGTCACATATACATATATTTATTATTAAATTTTCTAGCTCTTTTAATGCTGCTGCGAAAATATCCATGGTTTAAATTTATGAACACCTCTGAACAAAAGGAGGTCAATGACAACTCGAACAAAAGTTTTCAATAAACGGATCCTTCAAAAGGTTTATGTAAATTTCAGTTGTACTTGTTGATGGTCAAAAGATTAACTCCATCAGCTTTGTTTGGTTTTCAATCAAAATTTAATATAAATGTCGAATGGAAAAACACGGTGTTTGAATAACACTGCCTAAAGGTTAATCGATTTGGTACTTTGGTATCATCACTTCGCCTCGAATATATTTATAGTTGACGTTTCGGTTTTGTTTGGAGGCTTTTCCAATTTTGCTTTTATTATTAACAAGGTAGGATGGCGTGAAAGAACGTGCGATAATTGTATTTCATTATAGAACGTTTAATTTGTTCAGGTTTCAAAGTTTCACGTTCGATATAACGAATTCTGAATTTGAAATAAATTAGAGATTCTCCAAAGTTTTATTCACGGGACATTAATTCGTGAAAGCGGTATTCGAAACTGCCATCAGCCGCAGTTTACGAGTAAGCTATGTTATCCGTCAGAACAATGCAGAATCAAGGTATTTGCAGAGGACGTTTACGACCAATGTTGCTGTTTGAGATATGGCACAAGTGTTTATTACTAATAGAATTAAACGCTCGCACGCGAATATATGACAATAAACCAGGGACGAATAAATAGCTTATACCTCTGCATGTTAGTGCTAATCCGCTTTACTGCTAAATTTTATTGCCTTTTATGCAGATTATTCCAGCAGTGGCTGCAGCTAAAAACTAAAACTGAATTAAAACCTTGACGTATGTGAAATTTCACGTCAGATTTGACGGTTTATTTGTGTTTTTATTTGAAATGGTTACTTCAATTCTGATATTATTTTTGTTTTGGGTCTTTGTTAGTTTTGGAAAGACTACTAGAAAGGGGTAGCGCATCACGATTCTATATCTGTTTAAATCCGGGACTTATTGATTTGTATGACTGGTGGCACCATCGGCTGTCTTTTGGTATATTAGCTAACGGTTGAAAAAAACGTAATCCTTTATTATAGCTTTCCATTAAGAAATAAAAATTTCTTATCGGTTGTTGTTAACGGTATGACAGAGAAACTTTTTTGTAAGCTTGAACCGCTGAATCGTTTTTTTCTGATATTTTAGGAAACCACAAAGTAAAAAACATTACGTCATAATTCGTTTACTTAATAAATACAGTGTAATTAGAAGATATCAAGTAATCATTGGACCACGGTAATGTTTATTTTATAAAATAGTTATTTAAGTATCAAGGAATGTAAGGACGTAATAACATCCGAGGTAGGCGAATACGAGCTGAGGCGGAGCCGAAGCTTGTCGCCTGCCGAGGATGTTATTAGTCGATACATTTCGTGTTACTTATTAAATTTTTCACGCTACCGGCAATGTAAGTAGGCCTACAGGTAGAAATTTAATCAATTTTTAAAAGTTCGTTTTGACAGCTGTCATCGGAATTATTTTTTAAATAGTTATTTAAGTATCAAGGAATGTAAGGACGTAATAACATCCGAGGTAGGCGAATACGAGCTGAGGCGGAGCCGAAGCTTGTCGCCTCCCGAGGATGTTATTAGTCGATACATTTCGTGTTACTTATTAAATTTTTCACGCTACCGGCAATGTAAGTAGGCCTACAGGTAGAAATTTAATCATATTTTTAAAAGTTCGTTTTGATAGCTTTCATCGGAATTATTTTTTAAAAGCCCCATTATTCTAAGTTGTCTGTGCTTGTTACCATATCAACGAACAGTTAAAATCAACATTATTTTCCTAGGGATGTAAGTGACACTATTAAGTTCCGTCGTCAAGGGTAACTAGTACACGAATGTTATCAGCCATTTACGATCCCTGTAGCTATGGATGTAAGGCCTACTTACATTGCCGGTAGCGTGAAAAGCCCCATTATTCTAAGTTGTCTGTGCTTGTTACCATATCAACGAACAGTTAAAATCAATATTATTTTCCTAGGAATGTAAGTGACACTATTAAGTTCCGTCGTCAAGGGTAACTAGTACACGAATGTTATCAGCCATTTACGATCCCTGTAGCTATGGATGTAAGGCCCACTTACATTGCCGGTAGCGTGAAAAATACCTTAAATAGAATAATTTGTTTTGTAAAAACGGGCCACCAATTGAATTTCTTCTTTTACTACATTTAACTACTGAGGTCACCGGTTTTTACCTTCCTCGCTAGAAAAAGTATAGCTAAAGGCAGGTATTGTATACGTCTACATTTCGGATGGCATTACTGTTTTCCTTGTCTTCAAGCTGGGTATCAACATGTTAAATTAAATAGGGAGTCCAGAAACACCTATTAATTAATAAAAAACTAAGTTTTTTTTTATCGCTTAAACACGCACAAACATTGGTTGCATTAACAAAACTGTCAACATTTTAAATTCGGGTGACGCCACGTGCGTTTACGTTCAAACCAAAAGTAACTACGAGGTTCAACAAAAACAATAAATTGATGCTAACTCTGGGAAAATATATGCATAAATTTGTTCACAAGCGTAAATTCATGTCGGTAAAGTCAACTTACAATAACTATTAAATAATACAATATATTCTGTTATACGTCTCGTCTAGCAACAATTATGATCAAAAACTAAAAATACGAGAGCTTGGTATGCAATCCAACAATAAATTTGCAGAACAAATAAAAATATTCGTAATAAATAATTTTTATTATTATTACTTATATTATTATTAAGGTAATGATAAGAATTGAGAGCAGAACCCGATGAAACTTAAAGATACAGGAAAGAAAAATGCAACATTTTAGAATATAATCAGATTTAAATTTAACAATAATAAACTCAAACTAAAATAAATTTTTAAGAAAGATTATCATAAATATTTTTAAATTACTCAGTGTATCTGCCGTTTCTACTCAAAAGGTCAGTGGATTACAATCATGGAACACTCCGATTGGAAGAAAGGGTTGCCGGAATCGACCGGCGCCGAAACAGTCGCGCGCCGAAACGGGCGACCGCGCCAGGACGTTTGCTCCTGGCGCCTAATGGGCGAAGCCACATTGGTTGCGCCAAATTTGCTGATTCAAAACGTCTCGTTCCAGTCCAGGATCCCCCATCCAGTTTAAGCGATGTTGTGCACGTTGCAGGTCGCTCACAATCCCTTTTACCAATTAATACAAAATTTTACATGTAGGTTTGGCACCCATGTGAGTCGCTTTCGCTTCTATTTTGGTTAAATGATGATCTTCTTCATCTCCTTTTATACCATGGTATCTCGGCACCCACTTCGAAGTTACCTTGTTGTGTTCTGCTAGTGTAACTACAGCTTGGAGCCATTTTTTACTACTTTGGCGTGTATTTATAGCTGGCTATTCAACATGTTTTGGAAACACTTTATGTCGTATTCAACAAGGTGTAGTTCATATTATGGAGGCGCGCCATCTTGTTAAGACCAGCAAAATGAAATAATAAATTTCATATATTTAATAAATTCGCAGAGCATTCTTCATAACCCTTTTAAGCGATAACATGATATTAGAAATTACCACTAAAAAAACATAGCTAGAAACAATGGCTTTCCCAACAAACTTATACCTAAAATCATAAATAAAAAATACAGTTAGAAGAAGATATGAACCTTTAATATAAGTTATGACGTGGTATTCAGAGTTTTCCGGTAATTCCGCTTCCCACAAATTTTTCCCTACAAGTTTGTAAAATATTAAGGTGTTATTTTCCAACTGTCTGAAAATGCTCTAAAAAACTAGTCACAAAAACATAATAAGTTAAATGAAACATTTTTATATCCCTTAGTTATTGTTATGAAATTGCGCAAAATAACGACCGCAACCATCAACTATTTAATAAATTTTAGTTGAATTTTTACAACGGTCTTCATTACCTGCTTGGCAACGGAAAAATAGATAGTTTTTAATGTAGTTTTGTAAGCTCTCTGCTTTTTTTCGTTTCACGTCTTAACCAAATTTTGTGATCTTCGCAAAATAAGGTACAGAACTGTAAAGTCGATAAATTTAACTGCGCACTCTATATTTTATCCTACGACACGGGCGACGCATCTATTCGAAACCCTTCTTCCATTTGATACTCCTTGAACTTCATATAAAAATAAAGTAGTAAGTTCAGAAACAATATTAGTTTGTAATAGCGGCAAATATCGATTGGCTGTTAATGCCCAATAAAAAAACAAACATGCTCGCATAATTTTTTACAAATTTCTGCTCACAGATTTACTATCGGGTAGTGTTGTGTGGGATTTTTGCATCCCATTTATATTATTACTAGACCAGTAACAATAACTACGACAGATTGTATTGAATAAAATAATTGCTACATTAGGCAATACTAGGTTACTTTCATAGTGGCCTTGTTATTGAAAATTTCCACTATTTTTGCGTTTTTGTAGCATAATCCACAAAGAAACTTAAGTATGTTTTGGTTCAACAAAGTTGCCAATTTGCGAAATATATAAACGTACATATGTAAAAGCTACTGAACACAAAAATTAATAACCTGTCAAAATGCGAAAAGAAGACACGGGGTTCCATTTGAAAAATACAGGTAATGTCAGCAGTCAAACGCAGTAAAAACATTAAATTGACAACACCAAACGGTAGCTTGTTGTTAAACAGCTAAACGATTTTCACTTAAGGTGTTCTTGATAAAATGAGTATTTACGTCAATGAAGTAATTATTTCATATCTTTAATATATTTACTGTTACTTTAAATGAATGAGTAAATACTATTACAAATTAATATACAAATTAAAGCCGTGATCTTAATTTCAGTATTTCATGGGAGTTAGACGAAGCTTTAACTTAGGATAGTTTGTGAATACCGACAAATTTTAACTTGAGAAAGGCATAGCATTTGCCGTAGCTTACAATTTGCTAGAACTTTCCCTGCCTTGCTGTTAATTCTGGTTAATCTTGTGCAATCTGTTGCATCGTTATTCGATGTTGGGTACTGTAACAATATTGGGAAAATGATAAACCTGTTAACAATAATGAATCTAAGCGATTTTAGTATAACAAAATAGATCTTGAATGTAGGAAAGCAATTGATAATTTTTAAAAACGGTTTTACACGGTTTTGATAAAGGCAAATAAAGTATCGTAGAATTAGTTTTAAAGTTAATAATATTTACCACACATAAATAGTTGAATAATAGAGCAATAAACGCAAATCTTCGGTTAACACAGTAGAAAATTTGTTTATGCAAGAGTAATATTCTAAGCGCAGATTCCACAGGTGCAGAACATAGTTCACACTTGGCCACATCCATAATGTATATTACAATTTTGTCTTCCGTCGTTGTGTGATTCCAGAAAAGCTGGAACTTATTAATATAAAATTTCCTGAATTGTTTTTTACTTATTTCTGCGCAAGTAGATTACTGTAAATATAAATAAATAGAATGTGGCATTACTATGGACCAAAAACTAGTAATGCGAAAGATTGGTGTTCAAATTATCTCTATTGCCATGGGTTTTTGTGTCGTCTTGTGCATGTTATATGGGATGGTTACTCGACCTTAGCAGTTGACGCATCACATGTTTTAATTATCAGCTGCAAAAACATTTAATTCACATTCAGTTCAAGCTAAGCAGGTCACTTTTTCCTGGCTTTCTAATTAGTGATTTTTGCTAACCGGATATAATATATGGTACCGATTATCAAATTTTACTGAAACACAAGCTACTGACTAATGCGACAAGAAAGAAATATAAGCAACTAATAAATAGAAATGGAAATAATGGGCGGGTCAGCTGGGGCTTCACGTATCCATAAATGAAATCTTTAAAATTAAATTTAAACATTCGCGAATCCATTCTAATTTAAAAGTTACCAAGAATAAGTGAAACTCCGCCTTGCCCACCTGTCGCCTTTCATCCCTTTCGCGCTCTCTTATTTACCTGTCCCTTCTTTGTAGCACTCATGCCTATGGTTTCTCAAAATAGTGGCAAACTGTTTATCTGCGCATACATCATGGGACTATAAATCTAAGTCAACAATACCATGATGTCAATATCAATACCACAACATATGATGGTGATACGACGTCACTATTGTATTTTTCTATTCCTATTTGCACAAGATACACAGATATACAAACAATGGAAATACGTAATGTAGACCGAAAATAGAATGTCACATTAGAGAGTTTCTAATACAATTTGGTAATATTGCCAAAATTTAACAGTTACTCGGTTAATGTCAAAGTCAATGCTCTATGCTGTTCTTCTTCCTACGACGCGACGATGGCAGTGCTGATAGACGCAGATCTCAGTCCTAATTGACTGATTGTGCAATCACCGCTAGTTCAAGAATTATCTTCATACAGACTAGTACAGGTGAAAGGCTAGTACCCTGGTGATGTATATATCCTGCAGCTCCGCTGAAGTGGGTTGTCAATGTATAGGAATCTCAATACCATTAGTCTGAAGAAATAGGTGAGAAGATAGAGAAAAAATTCATCCTCTTCTCCACAGAACCTCCACATTGCTTCCTTTTCTGCAATTTTTTCAGCTCTCCCAAATGCTTTATCAGCGGGAAGATAACTGTGGGCCCTCATAGGGAAAATGAGTACAATATTAATAATACAGCTCCTTGTTTTAAAATAGCCAATGCATAAGTGTGTGGACTACCTGTGCATTGTTATTTTGGCCACCACATCCATCACAAAACGAAAGTTCCAATTCATTCAAAAAATTAAACAGAACTGATGCTATGTGTGTTGCTATTTGTTTTGCCTGAATTTCTGTACATGCATAAAAAAACTAGATTTCTCGACTCTAATTCTTTAATGCAGAAAGTTGTAGTAACCTTTTTGCCTTAAATAGAAATAGCACGTATACTACGTAGCAGTTTTGAATGTGGTATATCTAGGGATTGTTGAACAGGACAGCGACAAGTCTTTCGGCGTCTATCGGAGGCTGGGATGCTTTAGTAAAAGCTAGAGTACTGCAGGGTTTGAATAATGAGTGAGGTGATTTGCTTCGCACCTCTGGAAAAAGCTGGGTGCAGTACGAATGAGTTTGTAGGTAGTTTTTAGATTGTGTAGGACTGATGTTGATGGAGCTTTGAATGATTTTTGCCTTACAAACTGTTGACAAATTCTCTATCTTCACCTTTGCAGTTTTAATCTTATGAGAAACTGAATCACGACCTCTTTTTCTTTTAGTATTCTTCCTTCTTGTAGACTTTTGCTAAGCTAATCATCCGGAATTTTTGGTAAACCTATGTGCTGCCATCTTGCCACAAGGTATTTAGAAAATAGCCAGACACTTTTCAGGATTATCACTTATTGGTCATTTCCTTGGTGGAGATGTAACAGCAATATAATGGCAAAGTAGATGATCATGCTTGACTTTATTGTCATCCATTTCTTCTTGAGCAACTTCAGCATCGCGATATATTTTAGTTTGATGTTTGCAAGTGCTAGCAAACGTATTAGCAAATTTAGGTGTCTGGTATCTGTGAAAGATTCACTTTAAAATTGATGCCTTTGGTTTAAATAAAATATCTAACCTCTGTCTTTTCTGCATTTTTTTTGGTTCCCATTGACCATTTTTTGCAATACATCACCATCTTCTATTTATAATAATTTTTTAAATAAAACATGTTAAATTTCCACAATTAAACAACCACGCCTAAAAGAAAGTGCACAAATACGTCTTACAACACAAACCGTAAGGCAGTGAACGTCAGAACAATAATAAACAATCATACCTTAACAAAACTGTAATATTTTGTAGATTAACAACTTTTCATTGTACACTATTTTAGATACTAACACCTAAATGATTCTATGGTGCAAAATACGACAAAATAAAATGTTTTCATGTGGACTAGTTAAGTTTTGCCAGAAAAACGTTTTGCTGCATATAAAAATCACCATACCAGTGAAGTTTTGAGCACGGGATTTTGTTGAAAAATAAATTACCGAAAAATGGTATTTAGTTTTGCGTGAATGCTCCTCATGGTAAATATAACTTATTGCCACAAAAATTCCATCGCATGCCAAACCAAATTTGTCATTGAAATATATAACATGTTCCTTTTCCTGTTGTTTCAGGTGTGCCGGAAGCATAAGCTTCTAAAGTACAAGCTCCGAAATTTCAAATTTCATCATTAGATAATCGTCAACAAAATTGAATATGTACTTGAGGTAAGTTGATATATTTGATAAGCAAATTTAAGCAAGCAGGTAAATGTAAATATAGAAATGTAAATTGTTTCTTTTCTGTTGTACTACACAGTACGCGTTATTAATTAATTAATTCAGCATGAAACTAGCAAAGTTTTTTCAGAAAAGCATTTTATTAAATAACGCAAAACTGTTTGTAGAGGAATTCTTGCAAAAGTAATATTTCGAGTTCTGAATAAATTGCATAATGAATTGTAAATGTTTTTAGAAGTTTTAATTGGTTTTCGCAGCTTACGTCAATTCAATATTTAGTATTCTATTTCAGAAGTCTCAAACTGAGCGAAAATAATGAATGTTATTTTAAAGTCGTTAAAATAGGAATGGATTTTAATACTTAACGGTGGTGCGGTCTTAAGTTCTTTCTAATTGTAATTTTACTGATGTGGCTGTACGTTTGTTTTCAGTCTTGATAAAATTATTCAGCAAAATACGAAAATATAAGTTCCACTTACAATTGCGGTCTCAACAGTAAGGCAGCCTTCATATGTTGACGACATATATCTGTTATTTTATTTTGTGGTGAATACAGCGAGCGATTTTAATTGAAAATTCCTCGAACAAAGTGCAGGATTTAAATTTGGTAGGTCGGATTGCACATGTGCAATAAATTTCGTAATATGACTAAACGTGATTTGAAAAGCAAGTGGTTTTCAAAGCTCTTATAACATATTATGTTATTCGTTGGATTTTATTCAACCAAACGGTTGTCTTCAAACGCTTATGAGGTTTGTAATTGCAAGATTGTTAAGAATTTTACGACAGTTAGTGTGGTTGAAACATAAAAAAAACTTACAGTCTAGTTCGTAAAAATATGGAGATCTGAAGTCTGGAATAAACGACATCTTTTAGTCCAACCATGAATAAAGAAGGTTTACTTTACAGTCAATTGCTATAAAGAGTGGAATCCTCTAGAAAAACCTTTTTCGGATGGCCGGTTACCGTTTCAATAAGTGTTAGTAGAATTCAATGTAGTCGCACCGGAAGTTACCCTGATAAATGACCAAGTGTCACAGAAGACCTTTTGGTTTGCATGAACGCTTTGAAAATGTATTTTGCTGAAGATGTAAACTTCAAATATTCTGAAAAATAATAATGAAAAATTACTGTTCATTTTAAGGAAAGTTGGTTTCCATAAATACATAAAATTTGACAAGTTTTGAAAAAGCAGCTGAAGATTATTCTTTTGCCAGAAAATTAAAACAGTAATGTAAAATAATTTGTCATAATACCTTTAGTGCATTAGAATTGTATAAACTACTTTAAATTACAAAGAGTTCTGAAACTTGTGTCGTTTTTAGAACCTACGCAAAATATTTCTTCTTAGTTTATAAATAACCAATAACAGCATTTTTTATGAATTTTCGAAACAGTGGTTAGGCACTAGGGGTCAAGGCAGGAGAGTAGGGTGAACGATCTAAAATTTCAAAATCGGAAATCAAAATTGTGGGCAATTGTGAACCAGCGTACTGTCGGTTTGGAAGAAAATAACCTTTACCAATTTTTCACGAAGTTTTTTCTTAATACCTTAACAAATATTTCCACTTATCTCTCCAGGCCCAGTAGGCTTATGGCTTGTTTAGACATTTTTGTCCGTTCCTTTTTATTTTTGTCCTTGTTTTCCCATCTCACAATGTTCAGATAGCGTAGGTCTTCCTGTAGTTTGTTTCTCCACTGGTTCCTGGGTTTTCCTATTCGTTTCCTCCTACCAATTTCTGCCTTGTAGATTAAAGTTGGTGTTCTTTGTTTGCCCATTCTTGTTAGATGCCCTAACCAACTGATTCTCTGAGATTTCACTGCTCCGACAATGTTTTCTTCGCTGTATAACTCATATTGTCACGAATCAGAATGTAAAGTAGGAAAGAATTCATATTTAAAAATCTTCTTATAAAACATTTCATACGAAGTTATGTAATTGCATACAGAGTTGCAATCTTTTATCAAAAGGAAGTTGATCATAAAAATCTTATATGGATTATAAACTTAATAGCTTTGTTCATCCACAGGCAAGGTTAAACTTCTTCAGGGTAAACGGCACAAATGAGGTGTAAAAGAAATCAAGCGATGTAACATTATATACATAAATAAAATCGATTATAGACATAGAAGCCTCAGTATCTAACATTTGACTTTTAACTAAAGTCTGTTTGCTTTGTGACAACTTCTGTCTTTCGGGGGAACTCTTTTTGGATTCCCATTCTGAACTTTAATGTAATAAATCGAATCGTGACAATATAGTTCTTGATTTGTCCGTTTTTCCCATTGTCCATCCACACACTTTCTGCCGTGAGTTTTTCGCAATAGATTTCGTTTCCACATTTTCAGTATAATAATCATATTTTCTAAGAGACTTTACACGCATATGTCACTGTTGGTCTAAAAATTGCTTTATACACTCTAATTTTCATATGTCGTGAAAACATGTTACTTCAGAAAATATTTTTTAACGTAGCTGCTCTTTTAGTACCTGCTGCGATTCTTGCTTCAATTTTGGCATTGTTTTCTGGTTTCTTTGTTACCCCTGGCAATACCAAAAACATGGACAATTACAGACCAGTTGCTCTGTTATCAAGTTTTTCCAAAATATTTGAGTATGCCTACTTACACAGATTACAATCGTTCTTAGATAAATGTAATGTGATTACTAATAACCAATTTGCATTTAGACCAAAACAATCTACAGGAAGTACCATACAATTGATTTTTAACAAGCTGGTGTCATGCTTGGAGCAAGGTAAAAATAATCTATCTAAGCTCGCCAATTGGTTTAACAATAATGGACTATTTTTTAACAATAACAAAACCGACTACATCACGTTTTATCAAAAGAATAACGTTTTATCTTTAGATCTAACAATCGTTAACAAAGTTATTACTCGTAATCATCATTCTAAGTTTCTCGGTTATATTACCAGTTAAAAAGTAAATGGATTAGCAATGGACACTCCTTAATTCATTTTTTCGCTCTGAGGTAGTAGAAAAATATTTCAGACTGATCAGAACAATTTGGCACACAACAACACTGAATTATAATCGTTTAACAAACTAAATAATTAAAGTACTATGCAAACACATAACAATACAGCTATTGAAAAGTAGTAGGCATAGCAGAGTTGTTGAAATTTGTCAATTCAACCCAGCATAAAGCGCATAATTTGGTGTGGCGACCGACTAAGAGTTCACAACTACGCCAGCGGTGTCATTTAGATGTATTTTCGACACCAATCAATGTTTTTTTGACGTCAGAAACAGAATTTTTGAGTTACTGACATCAATAATAATAAATACATGTTGGACGTGAAAAAACGCTTTTATTGACGACTGAATATAATTATGGTTACAGAATAGCAGTTCTGTCAATTTATTATTCAATTGTTAATTGTGTAAACGATTTTCACATGTCTAGAAATAATTTTTTAACATCAAGAAATTGGTTTTAGGTCAAACATTTAAAGGTATCAAAACTTATTTTATTTTTTTTTCCTATACTTATAATAATTTGGTTTTGTTTTAATTTTATACATCTACAAAGTTATATTTAACACCAAAAATATCTATTTGGAGGTTACAAAATTAATTCAAGACAAAAAATTACATTTTGGAAGTCGTAATATTATGTTTTTGCGTAAAAAACGCAATAATTGGTGCCAGAAATTTTCTCTTAACCTCATAAATAAAATATTACTTACAGTAGATATCTTGAGACGGTGATGATTTATTTTCTAACGTTTCTTAAATTAATTGTTTAATAAAAAGTAAAAGGCGTTGCTTATAGTTTGGAGTTTTTGCAAGCAAACTTCAAAACAACAATACCGTTTTAATTTTATTTTCTAAATATAAACAAACAATATTATGCCAAAACGTTAAAGCTTATTTATACCTTAGAGGTATAGGCCGATAACGTAGAAAGCCGTAGACTTAGTAAGCTACGAGTTTTCGATTCCATACTGGATATAGTAAGGGAACAGTTTACAACGTTTTGAAAATTCACACTACTTTAAATTGTCCTTAAAGTCCTATGTTTATTAAAAACAACATACACATTTTTTGATTTTCACGAAAGTAATTGACAAGATCAATATTTCCAATTAAACTCAATTTCAAGCAACATGATATCGTAAAATTAAAAGCATCGTCCTAAATATTTGGCTACACAAATTCCATTTAATCCTTAAAGCTTTTATGTATTATATTACGGAAGAAAACACAATCTGAATTCAACAAAGGACAAAGCAAAGCTCATTGAAGCTACTAATTCAGTCTCATCTGTGTTTGTAGGATGCGTCCCTTTGTAACGGATGAGGTTTATTTACCTGTTTGGCATTCTACAACAAAACTATTTCCTAGTGTCTCTGAGGTTTTAGATCACCCACTAAATTATATATGCAAAGCGGTAGCTCACATTGTTGTCGGAATAAACTTGGGTAATGTACGTAGGATATTGACTACTTCCGAATCTCTCAAATAGTGTTAATCCTTTTGAATAACGGAAGGGCCTTTTTAGCGGCGAATTATATTAGTTTGTTTTAAGTTAATAAAGCTGTGGCTTTACGAGAGCGCTTTATTGGCTAGGCACAGTATTTAAACATGGTTTTTCCTTCATGTATTAAGATCAACAAATTTAAATTTGAAGTGCACATACACACATAAATTGCTATTTACCGGAAATGTTCTCCAAGTTCATATATCAAATGTAACAAAAGAATAAAATCGGCCGTGTTTTGGTTACACGTTACCGGCAATTAAAAATTTGTGGTTGGACTATCGGCATAGACCACGAAGAATTCAGAAGTGTAGAAGATAACAATTACGAGACTACCAATAACTACCGGCAGAGAATGTAAGTGTAAGCTACCCTGACATAGGAAACAAATACAAAGGAAACGATTAAAAGGGATGAGCGGTTAATAACAACAACAAAAATAGTATATTATGCAACGTATCTATAACGACAGCTATTAATACACATGATTGTGAGATTTAGACACGAGTGTATTAATATAGCCATTACATAAGACTTGTTCACACTGTTTTTTTTTTCAACTAGTAAATTAAATTAAAAATATTTATTAAAAATGTATATCAACATTATACTTAAAAAAACTCGAACTGTTTTGCAATGTTAACTGAGAAATGTCAACAGCGCTTGTAACCATAATTACCAAAAACAATGCTTTGCCGTTATTGGTCAGTTTAGCTCATTTAATAATGAAAGCCTGTTTCGAAATAGGTATAATTATAGTATAGGCAGCGCACACTTAATAATTAAATTAAAACATAGAAGCAAAAAAATTTATTAAGAAAAGTGAGTTGCTGAGAAAGGAGACACTCAGCAGGAAAACAATATGCTGGGGTGATAAACTTACCAAACTGGAAATTAGAAAAAATATTTGCAGATATAGAAAGGAATAAACGGAAAAAAAGTGATACAAGAAACTGACAGGCCGTGGGAAGATATAAGTATCGAAAAGAACTATAACGAAAGATGTGGTAGAAGCATGCAAGCGATTGAAATGAAAATGGTCGGGACACAATGAAAATATGCCTAAGAAATAGGTTAGTTAGACGGCACAATGGACGCTACGGATGAAGGAAAACAAATATGAGGCCGTTTAATATAAAGATGGACAGAAAAAATTAAAAAATTGCTCGGTGGCGATGGTGGTTAGTGATGATAATAATTTTCGGTTTCGGGTTCCAGTTTTGGTGCTCCAAAATGTCTTAATGTGCGGGCCGTTAACAACCCACAGTAGCATAGGCATTGTCTTATCCCCTTCGGTATAGAACCTGCAGCGCGGATTTTCGCAAGTCAAATTGTGCATAGGTGTTTGTTCATGCAACCGTATTCAGTTGGATTTCTTGTTGTATGCATTAGTTTTTCCCTACTGAACGTGGTTATTTTTTTAGCCATTTTCTTGGACGGCTTTCCAATAAGGAACTTGGACTGTCCTATGGCTGGCTGCTTTGTCCAGCGTTTGCGGAAAATAGGTTTTTAACCAGCTTCTAGTCTACTTCCTGAAGGTGCTGGAGGCTAACCCTCAGGTTGGCTCTGATCCTATCAGCTGTTCTGCACTGCCAGCTCTTGCTACCTTGTTTGCTTGACGCGTACCTTGTTATGTGTTCGTAGTTCTATCGGTGTCCTGTAGCATTCCAGAATTAATTTAGAAATAATTTGGAAGGTCATCAGCGGTTTCAGCGTCGCCTGGCAGTCAGTTCTGATGTATATTCTCATATTTCTAGAGGACTTCTGCATCATAACTTGGGCACATGCAATAACAATAGTAACAAAAATAACAATAATGATAATAATAGTAATACTTTAGTTAAATCAGTGCATGTATTGTTAGGTAGGATTATTTTTAATTTGTTTACCATTAATGGATTTTTTAGTTTTGTTTTAAGTCACCCTAATGAACTTAAATATATATAATTTGTAACAACATAGTAAGGGTACTACAGCAGTTTATGAAAAAGTGGCAAACAGTATTGAACATCACAATAAGTAACAAGACTGAGCAATCACGGAATATAATGATAAGGCGTGGGATTTATCAGGGAGATAGCCTTAATCCCCTATGGTTTTGCGTAGCTCGAAATTCGCTAAGCCAAGTTTTGCAAGAATCTCAAATGAAATATTAATTAACTAAAAACAACAGAAACCAAAGTTTGACAGTATCTCATTTGTTATACATGCATTACTTGAAGCTATATGCACAAAATACTAATCAGTTATCCAGTCTTTTAGAAAAAACCAAGAAATTCTCCAACTAAACCAGCATGGAATTTGGATATGACAAATGTGTAGTTCTTACTGCGAAGAAAGGAAAACATGTGGAGGCCGAACCGCTATAGTTACATTTAAATCAAATAACTATTAACTCGCTCAATCCAAACGATACGTATAAATATTTAGGGCTGGCACAGACGCTGACGATTTCGAACACTAAAACAAAAAATAAGATTTCCAAAATGCACACTAAAGGGCTAAAAGCAATACTTACCACCAAACTTAATAACGGAAATATAATTACAGCTGTATTCTGTATTCCTGTAGTATCCTATTTCTTTGAAGTTGTTAATTGAATAGCGACAGATCTTGAAAATCTAAAAATGAAAACAAGAAGAACCATGGTAAGTAGATTGCATTCAGCAATCGAAAGATTGTAGATTGTATATACCTAGAAAACATGATGGTAGAGGAGTGGTTGACCTACAAAGTTTGTAGAGCACTTCCACCAACAAACTGCGTAACTACTTTTTATAGCACGTACAGCAAATGTGTATATCAAATATTACGGTGCGATCGAAAATGATTGAACGTGCCGCTTCATACTGATTTGATCTTGTCCGCTTACTACTTAATGTGATCTTGACTAATTCCATTGGCGTGCAATATTAATTTAAATAGCGCGGGAAATTTAAAAATGGGTGGCGTGTTCTTTATATGAATGTTGGTGCACCATTTTTTTTAGCGAAATAATTACTGTTAGGGACTTTTAAAGACTTTTCTTGTTGTAAATTACGATTTATGTTAGTAAATTTTTATATTCCAAAAGTTAACCTATAGGTTAAAAAACAAGACAATTTAATAACATAATTTAATAACACAATTTAATCAATAACAAAACACATTTTTCTTGATTGTTGCTTACAATAATTACTCAATTTAACAATTTAATAACAGTTTAAATTAATAAAAAACACATTTTTCAATGACACAATTTAAATGAATACAAAAATCAAATTCTTTGTAAGACAGTTGTTACAATAACTGCTCGAAATGCCCTCCATCATTGTCTAAACAAACATTGACCCTGCGCTTCATATTTTCAAAAACGGCTACTAACTGTCTTGGTGTGATTTCATTCACGGCATTTACTATGGCCTCTTGTAACTCCTCAATTGTGTGTAAACGATTTGCATATACAACATTCTTAAGATGGCCAAACATAAAGTAGTCGAGAGGTGTTAAGTCGGGCGATCGCGGTGCCCAACGACCTCTACTTATTATTCGTTCATCAAAGAATTCCCTTAAAAAGTTCAATGTTGCACCTGCTGTGTGAGCTGTTGCACCATCTTGCTGGAAGAACCCATGCTGCAGTTCGTCATCGTGGAGTTGATCAATAAACGGTCTTAAAAGTAGTCGTTGATAATTGTTAGCATTGATGTTTTCATTAAAAAAAATAGGGCCAATTATTCTTCTTCTCGACATTGCAATCCAAACCCCAATTTTAAGGGGATGCAATGAGGTCTCCCGATATACATGGGGATTTTCAGTTGACCACGTACGATAATTTTGCGAGTTTACGTAGCCACTTAAATGAAACCAGGCTTCATCACTGAAAAATGTCAGATCCAAAATGTCATCATTGTTGAAGTTTTCATTAAACCATGTACAGTATTGTCGACGCTTTCCAAAATCTGCTGGTAGCAACTCTTGCACCACCGACACTTTGTACGGGTGCATATGAAGTATTTTTTTGCAAGCCTTCTGACACGATCCGTATGAAAGACCTGAAACTAACATAGATAAATCAATTACAAAAACAACATTATGCTCATTACCTGTTTGAGCAGATAAACATCTTAACGATTTGTTGGGACTTGCATCCATTCGTTCCTGAATATCATATACAGTGTCTTCGGTAAGTACAGATGACCTGCCTATAGACTTTCCTTTGCAGACGCTGCCTGTTTCGTGGTACCGTTGAATAATACGACGAACGTGTTGACTAAAAATTTCATAGTGAACTGCTTCGTTGGGAAAATGCTCTTGGAACTGATTGAAACAGGAGGGATAAGAGTACTGCCAAACACCATTTTGGTCACGTTCTCCGGATCTATTGTAAACACCATATTAACCTAAAATTACACACCTGTTATCACCCTCATTTAAAATAAACTTTGTAATTTTATTGTCTTACCTAATAAAGGGAACGAATACAAACTTTGAGTTTTGAAAAAAACTGTTATAACGTGGGGATTACAAAAACGAGAACAATAACACAAAAGAAAACAATAACTGTTATTATTAGGACATTTGACAGGTTGAATGCGCGTAGCCGCGTACGCTAATGGATTCCAGGGATGTAAGTATTGATAAACAACAGGTTCGCGGACACATCGAAACGCATTTTTGATAATAATGCGACCAGATCGTGGTCACGTGACCTTCAAACATTTTCGATCACTCCGTACAAGAAGCTGACAAAGATTATACTCCCCTAAAATTATCCGTAAATAATTTTGAGATCAAAACGACATATCTGTAGGATCGTATAAGAGCGTGGAAAGGAATACAACCACATGGAAGATATTCTAATAATCTATCGGAATTAGATATGGTACAACGAGGATTTTTGTATGAAATCCAGGACCAAGTTATTGCAACTAACAATTATCGCAAACACATAATAAAAGACAATGTTGAAGACCGTTGTAGATGGTGTCAGCAGCAGGAAGAAAACATACATCATATCTTATCCTCGTGCATGGGTATGGCACAAATCAATATCTCCATAGACACGACCTGACCAGTGCAACAATTCATCTAGAGATACAAATCGCAACCAGTATCAGAAAATGACCAGTGCAAATTATTTTGGGACGGAAGGGTCATAACAGATAACGAAGTCCAATCTAACCGAGCGGGAATACTACTTATAAATAATGCTAGTCAAGTATCATATTTTATTGACATAACTTACCCAATAGACACCAATTTAGATGTAGCAGAACATCGAAATACTGCCAAATGTGCACCTTTATTAATAGAACATTTAAGATTATATACTAATGTAAAATAAATAAAATTAATACTTTTTCGGGACTAGTGGACAAGAACTTTGATAAATATATAACAAAACTAGGACTTGCAGACAACACAATAACATATATGCAAAACCATGTGATGCTACAATTGTGTCGAATGATGCGACTTACCTTAGGCCAATTGGTAAGCACAACAAATATCCGTATCCCTACGCTAGAAAAAAAGAGAAAGAAATCTACGAAATTATCGGATGCCTTGGATCAAAGAGTCTGCAGATGCAGGCTATCTTTCCAGATAGAAAGACGCCATTACCCTGGTAATTAGAGCAATAATAAAAAAACTTAACTTCGCTAAAGGCATCGATGTCTGTTTTAAGCTTGTACTATACAAATATTCAATTTTAATTTACTTTGGGGTCGGCACAAGGATTCAATAGAGTAATTATCATGCATTTTAAGTTTATGAAGCATGAAAAATGCTACTTCCCGCTGTAATTTTTTAAGTTGAATATTATGCAACTTTAAATAGCACAAAAGGAATAACAATTTTCCTGTCTCTTTATTCTAGAACTAAACTTGGATACTGAATGGCAGACCATTTTGTTTCAAGCGTTAAAAATCCTAAAGCTGACGTCTGTTGTTTTAAACTGTACTTTATTTAATGTTACAAGTGGGTATATTTTCTGAGTAAAATTGAATTGCCTCAATTTTTACCCCGAGAATTTGATATAACGACAGTGAAATACGATGAACAGTTTGTCAAGTAAATACAATTTATTTATTTGATATTAGAACTCGTATATTCTTCCAGTGATGTCATATTACATGCAGATTTGTTTGTAGCTGTTTCCATGTTACTGGCAGTGTAATAATACAATAAATGTTCTACGTCAAACAGTTCTGCTTTTTATTTTTGAAAAATCAGTTCATATCATAATGTTCTATTTACAATAAAATCAGTATAGTGTTAACATCTACACGCTTGCATTGCTGTGATAAGTAGTGAGTCAACACCTATGCCGCTCAAACTTGCAGCGCGTATAGGAATCCAAGTGTATTGCAAAGGTGAACATTTTCAGCTTATATTAAGGAAAAGGTTGATTTCATTTGTTTTGGCAAAAATAAATAACTGAGTTTACAGAATTTGAAGCTAAAAAACTAAATTTAACAGCCAGACATGACTAAACCGAGAAAAGCAGCATTCCTAAAAATTACTACAATTAAAGTAAAATTACTACAATTAAAGTAAAATTTACAAATTATAATGTAAACCAGTTGTGATGGGAGATTCTTACCACCAAATTTACATATTTAGGCGTTGATTAGAGAAACCACAAATTCGCTTGCGCAATAGCCCGCTGAAGAGTGTCAGTAGCTTAAAGCTTAAGGCCTTGGTCTCTAACGCTAAAGTTCTGGGGTTCGATTCCACGCCAAAGCCATGCAGCAATAAAACTTTATGCCGCAACTCGCCACTCACATTCCACAACTCAGTGTAGGCAGTCGTTGGGTCTGAATGCCCAAAACTTTGTCTAGTATTTAGTCGTTTTGGATTCGACTTTAAATTTTAGGTCCTTCGTGGTCCACCTCAGCGCTAAGGAAAGTACGTAACAAAAAAGAGTGCCGGCTGATTACGAACAGTCAACCAGCTAGAAAAATATCGTATCTCTTAAGGCAAAGCTCTTTCTTAATTATGCAGTAATCCATAAGCAAAAAATAGATGTGCTTTTGTTTAGGGCATGTTGTTTGCTGGTTGATTCTCCGGAAAATTATTTTCCCGGGTTTCTTTTTCCGGGGAATGTTTTTACTGGAGTATGTCTGTACTGGAGCTTTGTTTTAGACGATGTTTGTCGGCGGGTGTTTTTACCACGAATTTTTTTTCAGCGACTGTAGAGGAATTGCGAAACAACATTTGGCAAGTTATTGTCAAAATTTAAGCAGTAATGCGCAAAAGTTGAATGAGAAACGTATTACACCGTGCTCAAATATGCGTGGAGGATAATGGAGGTCATCTTGTAAACTGAATTTTAATATTTAAAGTTGGAATTAATAATGTTTAATTTTTTAATGTTGCTTCGTTGTTACGTAATAAACAAACGTCCGTTGGAATTTAATTTAGCTAAGTTTATTTCTGGTAGTTAGGTGATCCGTTGTACATTCTTATTATTTTTGGTTGTTCAGTTTAGTATGTTTTGAGTTTCTACTGTTGTTTCCCGCTTTATTATGCAGATTTTAAGTTTTTTGTTTAGTTTAGGATACTTAAAAAGTTTTTGGTAATTAGCTTTTATTTCTACTTTGATTTTGATTCTTAAAGTGTTCCGATGGTTTGTTGAAGTTTTAAGAATTTTCTAATGGTTGCTAATTGATCATGAAATTTGAAGAAATAATTAGAAAAAAATTCCTTACATTTATGAGACGAGATTCTGTTAAATATTTGGATTGTTTGTAGATCTTGTCTCAGAGACCGTTTTAAGAATTGTGAATTTCGAACACCGCATGGTCTTTTGAATCTTAAAATTCTCTAATTTAAAGCCGATTATTTAATTTAAGTATAAATTAATAACTTCATACAGATTTGGTAAAGTTGTAGGAATTAGGTTATTACTAGGTTATCAAATGGATCTTGGCGCCGATTTTACAATTTATTATGAATGCTTTTTATGGTCCAATTTTACGATCAAAATCCACCCCGTCTGCTCAAGCAGCCGAGTGGCCTTTATTATTGTTACCTTCAGAAGAGCAATACAAAATTTATGTAACACATTTTTAGTTTAAAGGCAGGTTATTCGGAAAAAGAGCATTTAATATGTCATAATGTCGTTCCAAAAACAATAGTGGAATTTGAACACGTTCACATGCAGTGGTTAAAGCGTTGGACTGCTATGCTTGGGGTCTGGGTTTCAAATCCCAGTACCAGAATATCTGATTTTTAACGGTCGTTCTCCTTTGTAAGGCATTGACAAACCAGCGAGATATTTATCCAAAAAAACTATTTCTGACAAATAAATGATTGCACTTCCTGCGGTTTGGAACCCGCGTCAAGCAGTAGGGCCTTTGTGTCTGTGTGATTCACTAAAACACGTTCACCACTGGCATAGGAGGAAAAACAATGGCTACGCTAGTTCTAAAGCAAAGGACTTTGAGAAAGAGACATGTAACCCGTTTAAATTTTGGATTGGAGTTTCAAAGTCTAACAAATAAAAATTCGGATTATAGTGTATAAAAAAGAACAAATTTAATAAAACACATCTGGCCTATGGATATTGAACTAACGTAGTACGTAAAAGGGCACTTTCCGAGCCAGATATCCTGCTGTCACTGGACGATAAAAACACAGCCGCTGGTCGTCGTTTCACTTGTTGGTAGTATTAATGTAATAGTTCATTTAAAAAAAAAATGTAAAACTCGGTTGTAAGGTATGTAATGTAGAAAAGTAACTTCGAAATATTCAAGAAAGCATTTAGATCAGCTTTCACAACAGGAGCCCTCATCATAGCTACCTTTCAGGTCAAGATTACTTTGGACATTAAGCCTACCTTATATTCTGGTTATTAATGATCTTTGCCTCTCTTTTTGTATCTTTTCTGCTAGTAACCTCCACGTAATCTTACTTTTCGGTGGATAATGGAGAATACTTTCACCAATGCTTTATTTAGAATGCTATTTGCAGAAGAGTTATCGTTAACAAATTACAGTTGAATGGAGGGTTGCTTGAACCCGGTTATTTTTTGTGCATTATTATTACTTTTATAATAAAATTATGTACAATAGGATCGTTATACAAATGCATGGCTGTGGTTAATGGAATTGCATTTTTGGTTAAGACTTCGTGTCTCAATTAGACCGTCTTGCTTAGTGCAGTTGGTGGGAATTTCTTGAACCAAGTTGTCATTCACCTTTACTACACTACCATAATTTGTTCTATCTCTCGTTTTCTTATACTCGATAATCTATAAAATGGTGTACAAGTTTGAATTACCTCGCTTCAATTACGGGTGAAGACTCAAATGCAGTCATTCCCAAACAATTGGCAAAACATTTTTACGTAGCTGTCTTTTATCTTTTTTTAAGGTGCATTGTATCAACGATTTACTTTCCGTTTTTTTAAAACTAAAAGCAAAACAATTACACAAAAGAAAACTTATTGTTAGGCGTTTTACGCAATAAATATAAAACGTATAAAAATTGCTGATATTTTTGCAAGCACCATATTGCGCGTCAAAATTATCACCGTTTCATGTTCACATATTTCCTCTTCTAAACAACTAAGTTGTTGAAATCTTTGCTTCATACGATAGTTGCTACTTCTATTAGTACTGCGCGTGGAAAAAAAGATTCACATAAGATACGTCAAATTTAACTCTATCAAACACAGACATTACTATATGAAAGTACTAGCAGCCTTAAATTATCAAAAAAAGAACACTTATAGTTCTAGCTGTTGGTAAAAACTAACGAATTTAAAAATCATGGTTGGCGTTATAACTCATAATCTGATCTTATCAATATTATAATATTTATTCGTCACTGTTTTTTTTTACTCATTGTTTACCAAACATACTTTCCTGCAATACCTGTAATATTACCCCCGTGTTTTTCATGTTGTTTTGCTCTTGCTATCTAGGCTGGTATAGCAAATATAATTTTAATGCTGGAACTAAATAACAGCTAAGTTTTCTTCGCATTATAATAAGAGAATGAAATAGAACATTATGAAATTAATGCGAATGAACCTCGTCTTCCCAAATGTTAAGATTTCTATAAGATTTAATATTCAAAACTAAAAACAAATCTACAATAATTGTTAAAACTGGTAGCCGTTGTGTTCAGAACTTGGGAAACGGAGCGTAAGCGCATTCGCACCTTCAAATTTTTTTATTGGTAAATTAGGTTTTTTACACTTTGCCATTTTACAGGCCACTTTATAGCTTACTTGCAAATTAATTATTTGGGTGAAGTTGGTTAACATGCCGACGCGCTGTAGCTGTATAGTACGTAGGAACCCCATCTTGCTGTGCTTTACATTTGGGAACAACACAGCTAATGCAGATATGACTTGGTTCTATAAAAATTCTAAATTTTGTTTCCCTTAATTGTGCTGTTAAAAAGAAGGAATCTAGAATGCATTCCCCAATATTCAATGCTCATACTTTAATTTATTGGGGATGTTGAAAATGTGCGTCCTGGGTGCAATTAAAGTTTGCTGCACCTTAGTACCGGCAGTTCTGCTTGTTTGCAGTTTTATTTAAATATAGAGTGGCGGTAGCTTAGAGGTTGCGCGCTTGGCCTCTTAAGCTTCGTTTACATTATAGCGAACATAAGCGAACGAACGAACTCGTTCGTAGCAATTCGCTAGATGTAAACGGTGAATAGTACACGAACGAACGAATTCGTTCGCAATCGGTCATGTTCTGGCCGGTGTCGGTAAATGAGCGAATCATCAAAGAAAATTCGTGCTCTGTGTAAACAGTTTAAATACGTAGACGAGCATTCGGCAGTTCCTTGCAAAAGTGCAACACGAATCCCACATGATGCTTACGAATGTATGGATCATCAACAACTGCGAATGCTCTGCTAAGTGTAAATAAGAAGAGGTGAACCCTACCAAACGAACGAATCCATTCGTTCGCTTATGTTTGCTATAATGTAAACGAAGCTTAACGCTAAAGGTTAGGGATTCGATTTTCAGCCGCAGCCATGCAGCAATAACAATCTATGCCGCAACCCGCCACTCACATTTCCAATCCGTTGTAGGCAGCCGTGGGGTCTTGATGTCTGACACCGTCTCTAGTATGCAGTCGTTTTGATTTGACGTTAAACTGTAGGTCCCCCGTACGAGTACGTGACAGAGGAAAATGCCGGAGCCCAGCAGTGGAACGTAAAAACTGATTGCGAGTTAAACGTCAATTTGTTATATTTTTCTAGAATAAACACTTGCCACTAAATGATTGCGTTATGTACAATACTTTAGCGGTTGCTCCGAAATTTGCTGGAAATAATATTCAGAGAGTTAAGAATTCTGAGGTCGTTTTAAATTGAGCTTTTTAGTTGGTCACTGCTGCAAATTTAGAAATTTTATAAAATATCTGTTTATTTAAAAGAGGCCTGTTTACTTGTAGTTTTCTTCCAGGCTTATGCTGTAAAGGGGATAATTAAATTTGTGTAAATTTGATTTGATTTGAGCTTTCTAGGAGTGAAATATTGCATAAAAGTGTGTATTCGTAACAAGTAAGGGACGTAGAAACCTGAAATTAAGCAACAAACAAGGTAGGAGTAGAGCCTAAGTAAATTTTTAGAGAAATAAATACAACAAACTGCGGAACTGATAAGAGCGCGGTCTCCGACGGGTCGACCGGGACTGCGCTTTTTGCGCAGTCCAGCAGTGGATAGTAATACGTAGGCAGGACCGCATCGAGGAAAATTTATCACACGAAGGAAATTTAGTACAAAAGAATTTAGTGGTTTAGAGATTATAGAAGAGAAGAAAATGGAGAAGATACTAGCAGAGATCAATGAAAAGTTAAATAAATTAAATGATCTAGACACGAAAACTGAAGAAATGAACAAAAAACTAGATAAAATAAATAAAGAAATGGAACAAATAAGAACACAAAACAAGGAATTAAAGATGGAAAATGGAAAGCTCAAGATAGCACTAAATTCACAAAATACACGAATCGAAATACTTGAAAAGGAGATACGAAAGAAGAAAATTATAATACAAGGAGTGGAAGATAAATCTAATGAACCAGAGTTAGAACTAAAAGAAAAAGTGAGAGTAATCTTCAGAGATATGGAAGTCAAAATAGACATGGAAAAAGAAATACAAGAAATTGTAAGACTAGGAAGGAAGGAAGAGGAAAGTCAGAGGAACAGACCGATACTGATAGAATGAGCAACATGGAATAAGAAGCAGGAAATAATGAAGGCCGCAAAAAACCTAAAAGGAAAGAATATCTGGATAAACGAAGACTACCCAAAGCAAATCCTTGAAGAAAGGAAAAAAATAATAAAACACATGAAAGACGCAATAAGCAAGGGATACAATGCAAAAATACGATACAACAAACTACAAGTCGATAACGAAATTTACACACTGGAGCAACTAGAGAGGATGGAAACAGTAGAGGAGACAAGCTGGGAAGGGGCAAAAGGAATACAAGAGGCAAGCAATAAAGGGGAAAACGAATATAAAGATAAAACTCAGAAAGTAAGAAAGATAAGTGAAAGATCACCCCAGGACAAAAGAGATAACGAAATAATAAAGCACATGAGATCAATCACTTTCACTGGACGACGTACAAAAAACTAGAAAAAGAAAAGAACAGGACTGCCAATAAAGTAGACGACCGCTATGAAAATGGAAAGACAGAAAGGAAGGGGGAGAAGAGTACGAGAATGGACAAAAAGGGAACAAAGGACAGAGAAATGTGGAATATGAGAAACATAAGAATAGGGATATGGAATATAAACACGCTGACAGGAAAAAAAATGGAGATAGTGGAGGACATGAAGGAATACAATCTACAGATCCTAGGGATCAGTGAGACCAAAAAAATAGATCAGGGAAGTACAAACATAACAGACGAATAAACACTATACTATTCAGGGGTACAAAGAGGAATGAGAGCCAAAGAAGGAGTAGGCGTCATAATAAACAAAGAAATAAACAACAGACTAATAAGTTTTGAAGCAATAAACCCAAGAATAATAAAAATTAGCATAATGCTACAAGAAGTAGTAAACGTAATACAAATATACGGCACCAGTAGAAGGAGAAGAGGAAGACAAAATAAATGAATTCTACGAAAAAGTACAACAGACAATAGATCAACTGCGGAAAAAAAATGAAAAAATAATAGTCATGGGAGATTGGAATTCCAGAATAGGAAAGGACAAAGAAAGAGACCTGGGCTGTATGGGAGAATACGGCGAAGAAATACAAAATAGAAATGTAAAAAGGATGATAGAGTTCTGCATAGAAAACGAATTGATAATTGGAAACACCTTCTGGAAACAAAAGATAGAGGATAGATACACCTTCGTAGCAGAAGAAAGAAATGCAAGAAGCATCATAGATTACTTCACATATACCAGAAACATGAAACACGAGGTAAAACACATCGACACCGTAACAGACGCAGAAATAGGATCAAACCATAGGCTAGTCGTAGCTAATGTGCAAATAGTAGAAATGGAAATGTATATAAACTAAAAGATGAAGAAATCAGAAAAGCATATCAAATACAGGTAGATAGCTCACTAAAGGAAATAGAAAGGAAAGGAAAAGAATGGAAAATGGACGAAATATGGGAAAAGCTGAAACAAACCTTATACCAAAAAGCAGACCTAATATGTGGAAAGAGAAAAATAAACTCCAGCCAAAAACGAACAAGCTGGTGGACAATAGAATTAAAGGAAAAAATTAAAAGAAAAAAGGAAGCGTGGAAGAAATACATCAAAACAAATGAGATACAAGACAAAACAGACTATATAAGATTAAGAAACGAGGTGAAGATAGCAGTAAGAGAAGAAAAAAGAACGAGTTGGGAGAAGTATGGGACAGAACTAAGCGAGGACTTCAAAAATAATAATAGGAAATTCTGGAACCGAATAAGAAATATGAGAGGGAAAAATAAAAAAGAAATAAGAGGAATGAAAAACAAAGACAACGTGATAAAGATTAAAAGACAAGAAATCCTAGAAATATGGAAAAATTACTATACCGAATCATTTCAACAAAGACCAAATGAGGGAAATGAAATAAATGAAGAAAGGGAAAATGAGGAAGGAAATCAACAAATAGAAGAAATAACGATGGAAGAGATAGAAGAAGCACTAAGAAACATTAAATTAGGAAAAGCAGGAGGAGCAGACAATATAGAACCGGGGATGATAAAGTGGATGGGGGAAGAAGGAAAGAAGTGGCTAGCCCTAATATGTAAAGAAGCATGGGAAAAGGAAAGGATTCCCAAGGACTGGGAAAACAATTTAATACTACCAATTCATAAGAAGGGCGACCATACAATGTGTGAAAACTATAGAGCGATCTGTCTATCTTCAGTAGGATTCAAAGTATATACAAGAATAGTAGAGAAAAGACTAAGAAAACAGGTAGAAAAAAAATTGGAAGACGAACAAGCGGCATTCAGGGCGAACAAACAGACAAACGACAATATTAGCATAGTGAGAAACCTAGTAGAAAGAGCAATGGACAGTGGAGAACAACTATACCTGACATTCATAGATTTAAGAGCGGCATTTGATAGGATAGAAAGGGAAGAAATATGGAGAAGCCTAACTGACCTTAAAATTGATAGGAAGTTAATACAAGTAATAAAAAGTGTATACCAAAGTGTAACAGCAAAACTACAGATAAATGGACAAAGGTCAGAGGACTTTGAAATGAAAAAAGGGGTGAAACAAGGGGACAGCCTAAGCCCGCTACTGTTTGCTATAGTAATGGATAGGTTAATAAAAAATACAAAAGGGAAAGCGGAACAAACAACAATAGGGTATAGAAACCTCACACCCACAAAAATAGATAGCCTACTCTACGCGAATGATATAGTATTAATAGCCAAGACACAAAGAAAAATGCAATCCATAGTAGATGTGTGGGCACAAGAAATAGAAAATCTAAAAATGGAAATTAACACAAAAAAAAGCAAAATAATGATAATAAATGACAGCAGAAAAGAAGAGGAAAGAAAAATTTAATGTAAACAAAAGCCACTGGAAGAAGTAACAGTCTACGAATACTTAGGAAGTGTGATAACAAAGGACGGAAATTTAGATCTGGAAATAGCTAAGAGAAGGCAAAAGGCAACAAACATATACCATGCAGTAAATAAAACCATTTTACAGAAAAAAGAAGTAGACATGATCACAAAGAGCCGAGTGTACAACGTAATTGCCATACCAACGATTTTATACGCAAGTGAATCATGGGTGCCATTGAAAAAGCACGAATCCCAATTAAATGCTATCGAGATGAAATTCCTGAGGAAAATAGCGGGAAAGACAAAGTTCGACAGAGTAAGGAACACACAAATAAGGAACATGACGAAACAGGAACCTATCGTGGAAAAAATGGAGAATAGACAGTTGAATTGGTATGGTCACATAGCAAGAATGGACCCAGAAAGAATAGTCAAGAAAGTGATGGAGACAGGAAAAGGAAGAAAAAGAAAGAGAAGCAGACCGAGGAAAACCTGGATGGAACGGATAGAGGAAGTGGAGGCAAGGAGAGGAAAAACCCTAAGGGAAATGAAAGCCTTGGCACAGGACCGACAGAAATGGAAGAAGTGGATTAAGAAAACTGGGAGTATGAATCCCAATCCGACGCTCTAAAGGGCAAAAGGATGCACGAAGAAGAAGAAGAAGTAAATTTGATAGGAGGAATAAGCTTTTCGAAATTTGCATAAAATATAGATAATATAATTAAGATAACTAGCCTTCGTGGACGCATGACAATTGGAATGCACTTGAATTTAAATAAAGTCAAAAGAGTAGTTTACCACTTACTTGCACGAATCAGAGCTATCAGGTTGTTACACCCATTCAAATATGTTTTGTACTTGCTTTGAATCCCTTTGAATTTAGTTAAAGATTTGTGGAGATCGTAATTTTGAGAAATTGGATAATTTATATGCACTTTGCTTGTATATAATTTAATGTAAACTGCCCGACTCTGAAATCAAAGTCAGAAAAGCGTTGCAGCCGTCTCTGCCTGTGTCACTTTCCACATGTACCAAAATGACTGTTGATTATTATTGTTTTTCCGTATCGTATGAAACCTGAATTAAATATTGGTTTTATATTTTCTACAAATATTATACCAGTTAGTTTAAATTGAAATTCCCTTTATAATTTGTAAGTAGCTAAACAGTAAACAATCCTCCGTTTGATTGAGGACAAAAATACATCTCTAATACTGTTGTGCACAAGTTTAATGAGACGTAAGAAATTAAAACGTTTGTATTTTTTAAACAAAGCAATTCACTCAGCATTCATAGATCTACAAAAAACCTGTAACACCGTACCTCGACGAGAACTTTAGAAAGCCACGACTAAAATTCAAATACCCCAAAAATTGATCACCTTTGAGACAACTAAGGGATTGCTACAAGGATGCTCTAAATCGCCCACACTCTTTAAAATTTCTATAGAACGCGCTGAAGAACTGAAAGGAGAAATGTGAAGGTATGGGGTTACCAGTCAGAAACGAACATTTATACAGGTTGAGCTTTTCTGACGACTAAGTAGTAATAGCACAAGACGAGGAAGATTTCAGTTTTTTGGTGAGAAAACTCAGAGAAGAATAGACCAAGGTTAGACTTGAGATAAACTTCTCTAAGGCAGAGTATTTAGCACAAAGATATAACTAGAAACACAAAGACCAAGATTTACAGCACAATGCTACAAAGTATCATGACATACGTGGCTGAGGTATGGATGACTAACAAAAAGATTAGAAGCAAGGTAATAGCCATGGAGATAGACTATTTGAGGTGGTGCTGTGAGCTAACAAGATTTGATAAAATGCTAAATGAAGAGATATAAAAAAACGTGAAACTAGAAAAAAGCGCTACATTTTACATAGAGGAGAAAAAAATACTATAGTACTTGGACCCGTTAGGAGGACAGAAAGAAGTAGATGAATAAGTTTGCTGATTGAAGCCCTATGGGAAGACGAAAGAAAGGCAGGCCGAAAAGATAACGGCGCGCGGAATGGTACGATTCGCCGTCGCCGGTTCGCCGTCGACCCGATTCGCCGTTGAGCCGATTCGCCGACGACCCGATTCGCCGTCGCAAGTCAGTAAATATTATTATTAGAGCCCGGAACAAAAAATTTATAAAACAAAAGGCAGACATTTAGGCATTATAAAAACTGGAAATACAAAATATTACAGTAAAGTAAAATATGAATAACTATAATTCATATATCTATCTCGAAAAGCTGTAAGTGCTTAAATAATAAAGATATTATCTGTAAAATAGAATTTTAATGACCACAGTTTAACGAATAATTAGAATTATTACTAAACCATGTGGAACCTTCATCAGAGAACATTCAATGGACAAGACCGAACAAATAACCATGCGGAGGCCGCACATAGAAGACTTCAGTTGGAATTGGGAATGGATCACCCAACGATCTGGAAATTTATAGAGGGGTTACGGAAAGTGCAGAAAGGACGGGATACTTATTATGAACAACTTGTTGTTGGTAATCCTCTAGCATTAAAATTAAAAAAATATAGGGATGCAGACGAGCGTATTTTATCGCTAGTTCAGAATTTTGATGATAACACCGATATTTTAGAATATCTTAGGGGCTTAGCACATAATTATGAAATGTAAATAACATTATATTATATTAAATATAATAAATCTTATGTTGAATTGATGACAAATGATTTTTCTTATTAAACGACGCATTTTATTTGTATTAACTTAAAACTTTAAAATATTCCGACGGCGAACCAGCCTGACGGCGAACCGGGCCGACGGCGAATCGGCGACGGCTAATCGGCGACGGCGAATCGTACCAGACCCTACGGCGCGCGGGATAAAGTTGACAAAATAATGAAAAATAGAATAAAGGAAGACTGAAAATGCGAAGATAAATCGAAATCAAGGTTTAGAGAAGGAAGGCAGCAACACCTTCTCATTCTTAGTTTTTCATTTCTCACCTCTTCATTGCTTTGTCAACTTTATCCTGTCATGATATTGTTGGCCAACAATCAAATAGCCATGTTTTAATATAAAAAAATGCAGACGCACAAAAAACAATTAGGATATGTACTGCAATTTACCTGCCCGAGCGTTCTATCGAAAAAATATTCTTTGTAGAGAAACTGAATTTTTTGTTATTAGTTTTGTACTTTGTTGTATATCTTTTATATGTATGGCTTAGTTTACTCAGCAGTAACATTTTCAACTTAAAAGGCATCTTTGCAATAGTAACTAAAGTTTCCAAAACCATATTTCGAACTTACCACTGTGTTATACGTAAGACAGGGTCTTGTAGCGTGTTAATCGGGTAACAAAATAAAATGTTATATTTCAAGAAGCGTAGGTTCCGTGTATAAATACATAAATGTGACCTTATATTCTATGTCAAAACACAAACGAATAGAACGTGCTTTATTAAAATACAATGTTATTTATGACAACATCAACAAGATCGAAATCCCTCTTTAATGAACCACAGTCATAAAATATTCAGCCGGACAGTCCGAAACAATGTGCTCTTAGGCATTTTCATCAAAATAATTGAAATTCAAATTGAAATTATTACAAAATTGCTAGCTCGTGCTGTGATGCAAGAAATAAAGCAGATGCGATGGCTAATATAATAAGATCGGGTTGACGAGGCACAGCTTGCCATATATATGCGCGGACTCACAATGCGTACAGCAAATAAATTTAATATAGCCTCGGTTTTGCATCGCAAATTAAAACAGAAATTCTGTTCTGCACGATGCGTTATTTATATGCAAACTAACCAAATAAAAATTGAAGAAAAACAGAGCCATGTCTGGATGCTCGTGAAATCCTTGAAAATAGGCACCCTCTAAAATGAGGATACTGTGCAGATTAGCTCCTTAGAATTCATTTGAGCGTCTTCGCCTGTCGGGACGAAATTAACCTTAGACAATTATTTGTAATTACTAAGCGTCAATTTCCAGGCAAAGTAGACCCTTCTAAAAGTTATTGAAAGTTTTAAGTAGGTATTTGTTATACATTATGAGGAACTTTTCTCATTTGTCATGCTCGCTTTGGTAAACACCTGGTATTAAATTTGATAAATTGCTGAATTAAGGGAATTTTAAGTATATCTTAAACAACTTAGTAAGTATCAAAACCGAAATTGTCTTAAATGTATATTGAGTATAATATGCTTCTATTATTATTTATGTATACTGCTACAAACTTTTGGTAACACATGGCAACAGCACGTAAAGAAATGGAAAAAACTCTTGTTACAATCTAATATAAAATTACCATAGCAAATGAAACTACACCCCATAAAATAGAATTTTGTGCGGTATCTTGTGTATGTAATTTTCGTAATAAATTATTTAAATCTTTACAAACAGAATGACTATATGATGGTAGATAATTGTAATTACGTACAACGTTTCATATTTAGCCATTCCTTTAGAGTTCCTACCAGCACGCACAAGCGTACACGCACCTAGTTTCCACTTAGAGTTTTTGTGACTTTAATCTTTTATAAATGAAGAGCCCTCTAGACTCCCTAGCTTATAGAGAGAGCTGTTAACCTTTACGAACACATTTCGTAGTTGCTGAATGGGAGGACGAACCAATGCAATACGGACTCGGAGCAACTAAAGAGCCCTTGTGTTTGTCAATTTCAGCTGTAAGTAGAAGTTGGTTTCAAGACCAGACCTAAGTGCAAACTATTATGTTAACAAAGTTTATCAAATTCTAACAAAAAACGTGTCTCTCCCTTAGTTGACACATAATTAAGGAAAGCTAGGTGACAGTTGCAATAAACACTTAACAATTGCAATTTTACCGCCTGATAACGGCTTGTTTTATTAAATAACGCAGAGTATACTCAAACTGGTCGTTATAAATATGAATATATCTTTGAAATTAAATCTGGAGAACCCCAGCTGTTAAACGCAATTAAAATACATTTAGAACTTCTTTCCGGAAGGTAATTATTTAGGTAAAGTAATTAAGAGGTTTTCATTTGAAATATTGGGGTCCACTAATTTAATAATTTTTAACAGGAATTTTTAATTCTTTTCTGTTCCGGTAAAAGATTCTGCATTTGAATTAGCGTTTTAATGTCGACATGCTTCACTTTTACTGCTGACTATTAGTACTTTCTTGCAGAATATGTTTTGTTGGTATACAAATTAATCACTTTTAAAGTACAAATTGTACTGGTTTTTAGTTTTGTCAAATTGTTGTAACATGATGTTACAGGGAATTAAGAACTAAAGAAGGGAGGCAAAAATAACGTTGAAATAATAACTCAAATTTTTTTATACAATTCGACACCTTTGGCTATATGAGGTATATGATGATGATGATTACAGAAAAACATTATATTTTTGAATTTTTCTTGCTCTCTAGACAATATACAAAGTAAATCAAATTTTACTTAAGCACATCAAAGTTGCATCGGTTTACGGCCCACTTAAGCATATAACTAAATAAGAACAATACAGAATAAAAATAAACGATTTGGTTGCAACTATGGCTAAGATAAACCGCGATGCGTTTCGTTCTCCTTAGATCTTTTAGGTGGCCGCAATCGCATTTATACTAGAAACTAATAGCAACAGCAGTTAATTTATTATAAAAACAGAATCTTTGACTAGAAACTTAATAAATAAAACTCCCCTTGTCTGCGGCGAGGAAACGTTGCTACGCAACAAATTGGTGAAGGATGAAAGGAATCTGCTAAGCAGATATCATCAGTCAAACCGACCTCTATGCACCAGCACAACAACGCCAAAACTACAACGCGAAACATCCGTAATGGGGTTCAAAGTCACATGTACCCAACCCGAAACCACGGCAACTGTACCAAGCTCTGATAGAAAATCAATTATTTCCATAATCATAAAAAATCGACTTAGTGACAGTCAGACTGTAGAAAAATACCTCACTATCGGTTTTTATGGGATAAAAGGTATTGTCGCAAGTTACAAAAACATTGAATCATGCTTCGACCTGTTATCCGACTATTTTCCATTAAATCCTAAACGCTCTAACTTTTAGAAAAAACAAATTCCCCTAAACTGTACAACCAAAACACAAAATTGCAAACTATTTCGATCAATAATAGCAAAACCAATTAATTGTGAAGTTGTACTAAAAACCAAAATGAATTGGAAAACACAAACAATGATCTAAACAGGTTCATAAAAGAAGCAACGTAAAAGGCCACCCCCAACATAAAAACAACGAAAAACGGAGAACAAACTGCTCAAAAAACGTAAAAATCAAAACCAACTAAACGCGAGCTTGACATGATAAGGCCATACTAAATATAGCTACAAAAAACTGCTAATAGACGCAAAAACAGGCATAGCTATTGCTAAAGGCAACAAAGAAAATAAAACAACCGCAGCAACATATCCCACCGATAAAGACGGAAGACTAAAAAGAAATCATGAGAAAAAAAACCAAAATCTTTGCCAAACTTTAAGAGACAGTTTTCGAGCTATTCTCAAAAGACGTGTTTAAAGAGGAAAAAAGAAAAGATAATTTGGTACCTAAAACCATACTTTTAAGTTTACTTGCCAATCACTAAATTTAAGATAAAATATGTACGTAGTGACAAATAAAAAGATCTAAATTCAAAAAAGCAGCAGGTTATTCTTTTATTCAAGTCAATGACCCTACATTTTTCGTCTCCAGCTATTCCTGTCTTTAGTCGCTTTTCTCTAGTTTAGTGTTTCGAGCATGGATCAAGCGTCTCCTTGGATTTTATCTGCTCAGTTTGCCCCTGGTCTCTCTTTTGTTCTTTTGCCTTACATTTTATGCTTGAAGATGTCTTTGACTACCTCCGACTTTTTCATTTTTTGCAAATGTCCGCCTTATTTAAGTCTTTGCAATCCTATTTTTGTTAAAAAATCGGCTTCTGCTTCATGGTTGTATCTTATTCTCCGCTGTCAGTTATCTTGGAGAAGGCCATAGAGAAAAAACTTTCTTTCAAGCTATTTCCGTTTTCAGTGAGAACGTGCAAGTCTCGCTTTCACAACATAGCACTAGGAGCGTATTATTCTTTTATACAGTCCTAGTTTTGTTTTCCTGTTGACGTTCCTAGATTTGATTATAGTCGAGATGTGGCAATATACTTTGTTGGAATTGCTGATTCTCCGTTTTACTGTTTTACCTCGTTTTATTTGCTGGATATGTTGCAGCCTATGTCAATAACATCATTCCCCACTGCAAAATTTTGGTCACATATTGTCACATTCTAAGCCTCTCCGCCTATTGTTTTAGGTCTGTATTAATATTGTGGTCTTAAATTCATTAGCTTTTAGACCCATTTTTCCTGCGGCGCTTTTTAGTTGTATGTAGGTTTCCTTCATTGATGTTAGGTTTCTTCCGAGTAAGTTTATATCGTCTGCTATTTGATTGGTTTTGTATAGCAGCGATGCGTTAGTATGTACCATTGTTTTTCTTCTTAGAGCGCACTCTAATGCTAAGTTGAAAAGCATTGGGGCAAGTCCATCTCTTTGCTTAAGGCCTTGGTTTACTTTGAACGGATCTGTTAGGCTTTCTTGTGCCTTCACCCAAATTTCGGAGTTTTTTACTGTTATCATTGTTAGCTTCACCAATTTTAGCGTATGTTGAAGACTAGTATAATGGTGTATAGCTTTTTTCTGTCTGTACTGTTATAGGCCTGTCTCAAGTCTACGCAGAGTTGGTACACACTCACACAATCTGTGGAGGATTTTCCTGGCCTAGAACCCGGTTGGTATTTGCCAATGATAAGCATCCAAAAAGCTATGAAATCAGGATTTGTAATTACGAGATTTACTACGCCCAACTGGGGATATCTCCTGTCGTTGGACCAAAAAAAATTATTGCTTTAAGTACAACAGGAAAATGCTCCTGGTGTTTAACCAAAATAAATTAAAGTTCAGGAAAATTAAAGTATAACTAGAGATTTTTTCCGTCGTTGAACTAAACATAAACTAATGAAAATACTTTGTCGTAATAATGATCTCAAATGAATTTGGATTTTTGTTCAAGATCTTTCAAGAAGAATGATTAATTTTTTCTTGGTAATGATTCTAGTTTTTACTTGAGATATCTGGTAGGAGGATAGGTTGAAATGGGTTGCGGCGCGGAGATCGAGCGAGTCGGTCTACAATTGTAACGACACCTCCATTGCTTTCAAACAATTTAGTACGGATATTTTACAGAACTGACCAGAAAGGAAATACATAATCATAATCTATCACACATTATTATCTCACCCTTACATTTATAAATAGCTTGGCTTCCCTGCTAAGATTCTTTTTGTTTGTTCTGGTTAGATCATTACAGTTTCAAATGGTAGCGATTAATTTAATGAAATACTACTAATGGAAAAGGTCTGTTGTAGATCCGTAATGAATAAGAATAAAACTAAAATAAAGCAGAGAGAGAAAAAGCGAGAAAGTAGAACAGAAAGCAAATGCAATCAGCAAATATTGATTTTCGAATTAAAAGCCACAACAGCCGAAAGCTACTCTTCCCATTAAACTATATGAGTTCTTTCACCGACAATTATATCCGTCTATACCATAATCGTTTCTTACAAATTAAAATTAACTTTGTGTGCATTCTCGTGGGATTTTCACGGCTAGATTGAACGGATTACGTGACTGCTACTTTAAAACTAATTCCTTTCTCCGTGGTTTGCTTTGCTAGACTTTGGAAACGTAACACTTTATAAATCTTTATAATACGTCTATTCAACTCAAAGTTATGTAAATTTTCTATAATCTTTTGGATATGTTTTCATACTTTGAACGTGTTTAGGTCTGTTGCTGTTTTGGCAAATTGTATTCGGTAAAATTCTAATTGTAATATTGTCCATAACATAAAATGAGCGATACGCGCTAAACCGTACATTAAAGTGACGGGTCAGTTAACTGGCTGCACCACAGCAGCTCCAGAAGGCTCACTAAAGTCATTTCAGATGTAATGACATACAGCCCAGCTAGTTAGCAGTATATCAAGCTATTTTATAGGACTCCACTTACCATTATAGCAATTCGCAGCTTTGTTTGGCTCTCAAGTGAATCTATTAACTCTAGAAAATATGTAATTTATTGTTTAAATTTCCGGATCGCGAAATAACTTCATGGTTCTCTCCCTGTTCTCCTAGTTGAAAATATTCCAGTTAACGTCTTGCCAGACTTTGTCCACGCTAAACACAAAAACATTTGCTTACGTTGGCAATAGCAAGGGGACATTACAAGTAACGTGAAAATTTTAAATTAGATTTAAATTATAAGCTACAGAAGCTATTTAATTATGACAGGAAAATTACAACAGTAATGTCCTCTAATGTGCGGTGAGGAAAGTTGCAAAGCAACAAACCGATATTTGGGTGTGAAAGGAACCTGCTAAGCGAGTATCTACAATCACTACCGGCTTCTAGGCACAGCAACGAAACGCTGTGTTGCAAAAGTAAATCAAAGCTACTTACTTACTTATTCGTTTACTTTACATATCCGTATCAAGTTAGTGGGCGTTTTCCTACGTCCTCTATTATGTTTCCTTTTATTTCCTTCGGTTTTTGATTACGTCGTTAATTACTCCATCTCTACTAGATATTCTTGATAATTGGTTCAGAACATCCGTTTACTTTATATAGTCTATTGCACGGCATTGATGAAGAATGTTGCAAATCAAAATCGTTTTGCGAGAATTTTGAAAAACAACCAGCAATTTTCGTTTAATATATCTAATCTCCTTTTTTGTTGTTTTCTGGCCAACTTTTTCCGTTCCTCTTACTTCTAATATTATTGCCTTGGTTACCCACTTGCTGTATTATGTAATATCATTTCTATCGAAATTTCACGCTTTTATAAATTTTGACAGTCCTTGCATGCCCTTTCTAAGAATTCCTAGTTTAAATTGATCTCCCTACAACAAATATTTCTGACAAACTCTTGATGTCTACGTTTTTTAATTATATTTAACAATTTAAATTTAGAAACTATTAAAACTACGTTAGCATGTGTCACACACATGCAGGTTTCTCCTTTTCTTCCATCTGGAAAAATAGTTCAAAAAGACGTAGTTCAGAAAAAAACGAATACCATCTTTATTGCTGAGTTAGGAGAGTGGCGAAAGTTTACAGGTTGAGCGCTTAGCCTCTAGAGCTAAAGGTTTGGGGTTAAATTTCCCGCTGAAGCCATGCAGCAATAAAACTCTATGCCGCAACCCGCCACTCACATTCCCCAATCCTATCTAGACAGTCGTGGGGTCTTAATGTCTAGAAACCTTCTTTGGTATGCAGTCGTTCGGATTCAACGTTAACTTGTAGGTCCCTCGTACTACACCTCAGCGCTAAGGAAAGTACGTGGCAGAGAAGAGTGCCGAAGCCCAGCAGTGGGAAGTAAAACCTGATTGCGAACGAACGACAACTCCTGAGTGACGCTTTAGAAAACATAAAATAAAGATTTTTCATTGTGCCATTTAAATATCTTTTCTGTGTTTTAATTTTTTTACTTGTTATTGTGTCATTTTTGTTCGGATATATGTCTTGTAGCTGGGTGTACAATACATCTCAAAAAGAATCTGTTTCACAATACGAGTCACTGTTTTTTATCTTGGGGTAAGTGCTTTATTTTCTTTAACTTTTTTCAGTTTGTTGTGTTTTTCAACTCCTATCTTTCAAGTAGCGTTTGTTCCTTGTTCGTATTTTTACCTATTATCAGGATTTTCCAAAAGTAAATTTTCGTTCTGTTCTAACAACAAAAATTTGAAATGGCGAAGAGTCCAACGTTATTATAAAATTGTATCCTTCTGCGTCTTTTTAAAATTTAAAATGAAATTTAATAAAGGGAAAAATTAATAAAACATTGCACGCAGCAATATTTATACAGGTAGCAACTTATTTATGCAATGGAAGTTTTTTCTTTATAAATATTACTTGTTAGATTGCTAGGGAGCAGCGAGGCTAAACGCGGTGATAGACAAATAACAATTAACTTCGCATTTAGCCTACCTGACAACTAGCTGCTGATTAAAGAAATAGCTTAAAAAACTCCCATTTACCGTTGCCGTATGACACCGGCAGTCTCTCAAGGATTTTAAATTAATATAACTTAACAGATTTCCTCACGGAGGTGACGTATGGTTTGGGGGACATAACGTTTAACGCTAACATAGGTGGCGTGAACAGAAACACCATCTGCGGGGTAGGCGTTGTAATTGTCACTTTGGTGATTTTAACTTGGTACGTTCACCTCTCTTCGGAAAGGTTCAAGGTTTACCTTAATCGCGAGTACTTTAGGATTTATAAATTTGACTATGAATTAGACTGTGTTGCTGGAGGCCGACTAATTTAGGCAGGTGAAGGTGAACTCCAGGAAAACGTAGCGCGGCTGCTGGCATTAGGGACTTGGACCCTAGGGGTGAACTGCATTTTGCCTGCTCAAGCCCACTGTTAAAGTGGCGACTTAGGGAGTTCGTGCTTATGCACACCCGACGCTGTTAAGATACCGGTCACTATCAGTCCGGCTATCGACTGATCTGGGCGGTGGGTAGTCGACCAGTACTAAGGATTGCGAGTAGCCTAAATTGGTAGGAGTAGCACACTGCTTCGGCAAGTTCTTGCGACAAAAATTCCTTTAACTGCTATAACGGGAACCAAGTTCGAGCCCGCGGACGGTATATGACTCGTGGTGGAAGGTTAGGGCCATTATTGTCTAATTGAGCGAAACTCAATTCGGCCTGAAGAGGGACGTGGCGGATAATACAGCTCACGCTAGGTGCCGCCACGTAAAACTACACAGGTAGATTGTAATGGTTGTCTCACTTGAATTCGATTGGATTAGATGGACCTGTATATATTTCATGAAATTAATATGTTTTTCGCGTAATTTATTTACGCTGTCACTAAGTGTGAGGGACATGACACGAAGGTGATACCTCTAACACTGTGTGTCGAATTTAGACGTCAATTAATTTCTTAAGGACAATACAGCAAATTTTGATTAAAATGAAGATACATTTTTATTACAACTTTAATAAGTAGCTAAGAAAATTTAGTCGTAATTCGTACGGAACTCATATGTGTACCCGTTTTAAAGAACGACCTATACACCAACTTTTCAGAAATGACATTCAGTTTCGTTTCGAAATTTTCAAAGGTTACAGTTCTTGAGAAAGTATTTAAAATTTAATTTGTACCTATGTATAAAGTTTTGGTTCTATCCACAGACATAAACGTGTATAAAGTGCTAAGAATCTTAAACTGGACCTTTTTTTTAGTTTTAAGAGATATTTACAGTGTTTTTTTGTATTAAATGTTTCAATTTTGTCATTGTGGCAAAATTTTTCATTACTTTTAATTGTTTCAATTAGATCTCATTTAATTATTTTATCATCTAGAGAAAAACACAATTGTGTGATATCTATGCAAGTATTATTCCCATAAACGGAAGCGAGGGTAAGGAAGGAACTATAAATTGAGGTATCGGAACCAAATATAATTACTTTCCTCATAGGTATACGTATCACCTCTAAGAAATGGGTTTTGTATTCTCCAAAACATAAACCTCTAGATTTTGACGAATAAACACATATATTCTTTGAGGCTTTCGCGGTTTCTCGAACTGTCAAAATTACAATTTAATTTCGGCTTAGACCGCGTCGTCATTTGGGAACTACACCCAGCATAATCAGGTAAGGACCGACCTGTAGCTTGTCTGCCAGTGTTCTTTTCACTCTGAAGATGCAAGCTGCAATGTCTTGCGAAACGTTAGTTTGTATGGGTTCACAAACAGCTAACAGGCATAAGCCGATTAAGTATTATTGTCTTGGCAAACAAAATACATTAACATCAAATCCTTGTCCGCCCCAAGGTTTAAATAAACTAAGCACACGGCCCTGTTTAGGCAGGCAGGGCCTACGAACAAATATTGCTCAGACTTCTAGAGCAAATGCTTGTAAAGGCAGACAAGCTACAGGTCGGTCCTTACCTGATTATGCTGGGTGTAGTTCCCAAATGACGACGCGGTCTAAGCCGAAATTAAATTGGAATAAACACATGTTTGTGGCCGGGAATACACAAAAGGGTTTTTACATGATGTCACGGCGTGCGTTTATCCATCTGGATCCCAAATATTAAAAAAAAAAGTAATCGTACTTGGTTGAAATGGGGAAATGGTATTGTTTCAAACAAATTTTAAAAAAGTAAGCCACACTCTTCTTCAATTGAGAAATAAGTTGAAATTCCTATTCTGAAAAGCAGTAGCCAGTAGAGATAATAAATACCATTCGTTAAATACTTAATATTACAAATATAAATCATCATCATCATAATCTATCCTCATGCACCCGAAGGTGCCGTGGTCTTTTATTCCGGGTAGGCTCTTCGCTTGTGTAGTAGGAAGAAGTCGTTTTTTTGTCTTTTAAATTACTACGATCCTAAAGCTTATCCCACCCTTCATGCACATAGTACAAAAATTATTTTTTATCTTAAAACTTGCAGCAAAAGGTTGTCAAGGAACACTATTATTATTAAATACTTGTAGTAAAAATTGTTTTGATTGTAAACTGGTCGCTTATAACGTATAAAATAAAATTATTAACAATATGAATCAGAGGCAGAGAAAAATAAAGAAAATAATGAAAGGGTGAAGAGATTGAGAACAGGAAATGAAGATCTCGTGGCGTTGGTCTACCAACAAATTTTTGCATTAGCTGTATTGGTCCGTATACCCCAGTTTAAGTGAAACACATTCTGTGTTTTATCTAGAGGGATTCAGTGCCCGAATGTAGACACTTTTCGGACACTTGCCAGACGGTGCTCATCCGCGTTCTGTTGTTTTTCTTTATTTAAATCTATTCTATTTGCTAAAACGTTTTTATTAGCCGATTTCTTCTCGTTTACTTGCATCTTGTAGTAATTCTTTGCACTTAATTTATCCTGAAGGCACTAAACATCTGCCGCTATAATCACGCCATATTATTTAATAAATCTAAATCTCTTGGTCGTTTCGTTCGGTCTTTATAATGCGTACGGAAAATATAAGCACCTTTTCCTACATGAATACAAAATAGGCATTATACGGTGATAACAGCTTCTCTTTACAGTAACCCATAAATAAGCCATTAAAAGACTATATTTACTGATTTCCAAGGGCTGTGGACGTTTACTACTGCTGGTGCTTTCATTTTATGTTTCTCTGATCCTAAACCTGCCTTTTCGTACTTTGCACTTCCCTTCTCTTTAAGTTTTATTGCCTTTTTATATACCATAGTGATGATGCTGTTATTTATCTCTCCGATTTAGGACCTCACTTGACTTACGCCATTGTGTATATTGTAACGAATCAAAGTCTTTGTGAAATTTGCATTCCTTCCGAGGTGACATCCGGTTTAAATGTTCACGCCCGGATTCAGATTTAAGGTCCAAAGGATTTGGCAAGTCACCTATAAATTTATTTGGGGTCGAGCTGGCTTTATAAAAACCGTAGCCGCTTCTGTTTATGTCAATATTGGTGCTATATTTAAGGGTACTGTGTAAGAATTTTATTACCACCGCAGTGCGCTACTGCGTACCGAAATTTCCTACATTCGAATAAAAGTTTACGTTTTAAGATGAAATCGATGCTTTTAAAAACTCCAACGGATTTAACTTTTTAATTTAAATACGCGGTCTTGACTTCTTTGACAGCCTTCAGTTTTAAATGGAATCTTGATTGAAAAGCTCTAAATAGACCGCGCTCGATGGATTATAGCCAACGTTAGTCTTTTATTTCGTTTGTTTGCAATGGAGTAAATGTGAACTACATGAAACTAATTTTAATGTTAAGTTTGAATTGATTTATATATAGAAATTGGGGGCGTAAAACGCTTCAAAGTAAAAAACGAGTAGCACATATCATCCCAAGTATGCTTTCTAGTTGAAAATCTCGAATAGGTTCCCTTTGATCTTTTGTGTATGCATGATCTGTATCGGTATTGAGGTAGCTTCTGCCCTGAAGTGAAATTCGTGAATGGAAATACTTCGACTGCTGCTGTTTACCACCTTGCTGTGCTACAAGTTTATTCTATAAAAAGCGTCTTTTTATATTGTTAAATTGAATATGAGCCAGCGTTTTATAAACTCATTTTGTGCACACACAAGGCACGTATACCCTTATCGTGTTTGATACACTGCGGCAAATGTAATTTTTTATAAATTTGTTTTATCCTTGAACGCAAGAATTTCACTCTGACGGCACATGAACGAAACCCTAAATGTAAGTGTTACGTACAATACCTTCAAAGGAGATTGCATTTTCAAATGATTTTTTTTCTATATTGTGCTGCTAAGACGAAAAGTTGTATCTGCAAAGTATTAACTTTGAGTTATTAAGAACTCCTAATTTAAGCCCTAATTGTTGATACTTTGCAGTGATTTCTAAGTTTCCGTGTACCTTCCTCGGGATTTTTCTTTCCCGTGCAATCAAGCATGCAAGTTTCTGACACGTACATAATTGCCGACCTTATTACTGCCATACATAAAATTTTAACGTAGATTTGTACATTTCTGGCAGTAGCATTTGTTACCAGGCATACGCTCTCAACGAGTTTTTGAAGTGAAACTTCTTTGCCGACACCAACATATTACACATAGGACGAACACGAAAATGCGTCACGATCTTATCCACGATTACCTAAACACCTAAGCCTTAATTGAGAAAAAACTATTTTTTGTAAAATTGCTACCCTATTATTTGTAATTGCTACATTACTATCTTCAAGTTTTAACGTTAATAATAAACATAAAAATAAAATAAATGTAAAATGCTAGAATCATTACCAAACTTCAGAGTCTCGATCCACCTCTGACCCTTTACTCTACGTATTTCCTTTACTGTGCGCGGCACGTATTTGTAATATTGTCAGTATCTGCCCACCTCCGATGGATGTTGGTGCGCATTGACATTGTACGCACGCATTAACGTTATATTAAACTGGACGGGGGAATCGTATTATCTGTAATAGATTACAGTGACACGCAGTCGAAGAGAGAAATAGTTGTTCGGTAATATAGTCTCTTCTGATAAAGCAAACAATTCAGAACACACAGTGAGAACGCGCTAAGCGTTTTTTGCAGACTCTTTAAGTTGGCTGTAACTACTTCCCGATTGCCTGTATTTCGGATAAGTAATGCTATATGATCCTTGTACGCTATTAACTGTAATTGTCCATTCAAAATAGTTTCTCCCGAGTTGATTTTAATGTTTTCCAATGCCTTATTAAATACCATGGTGAATAGTCCTTGTTTAAATTCGTCTTTGAATATTTTTCTATTTACTTTTAGTGTGCTACTCTTTTTTCCAGGTACATCTAAATTAGGTCACTCAGTTTCAGTCACATAGACTTCTTGGGAAGTGAAAAGTGTGTTATATATTTCTTCCACTACTTTGCCATAAGTTTCAGACGTGATATTTCTCCATACATTTGTTAAGCGCTGCTCCAGTTCTTTAATTGTTTCTGGGGGGTTTCCTACACTAGAAATTTCAGATATTCTCAAAGAAAAACATCAAAGGGGGTTACATCCGGGAAGCGTGTCGGCTATTCCAAGAGACCTCTCCTACCAATGTTCGTTGAGGAAGTCAGTAACAGACCTATAAAAATGAGGCGGTTGCCAGTGCTGTTGGAACATAACGTTTTTAAACGTGTTTCCAGTTACCTGATTTAATACTAGCTTCTCAATGACAGCAAACAGCAAGCGAACAAATGAAAAAATAACCTATTAGACTAAAAACCAAAATCATTTTGAATTAACATACTCCGTTAGTTTAAAAGCCGCCATTTTGTGCTGGATAAATATATTTTTTTTAAACTCCAGGATCATACTCAAATCTAGAAGACCTTTTAAACGAAATGTCACTCGACTCCTTACTGCTGTTCAGTTTTTTTAGTGATTTAATTTGTAAGTTTCGCCAATGCGTTGGTATAAGCACGTTATATTTTCTCTCTTCTATTTACTGGTTGTTGTTGTCAAGTCGAGGCACATGTAATTTTCTATTTTGTTTTTTTTTTTAATTGCTGGTGTATCTCCTTAATCGTGGTGATGCAGCACTCCCCAGTCCCCCTCCTTGATTATGTATACGCAATTTTATTGTTTAGTTATATGCATGGTCCACCTATGTTAAAGTTTGTTATTCTTATACCAGCTACATAAATCTCCCTAATTTTTGTTAACGGAATTGGAATTCTCGTTAACGATAATTCATAGTTTGGTAACAAAATAGTTGTTACATTTTAATATGCTTAAGTTCTAATATTACCGTGCTTTTAAAAATTTCAATTTTAATATTAAAATTTAATTCAAATGCATTGTAATTATAATGTAAAGAAATGGTTTTTATATTTATGTCTACAATTTTTGATTACGTCTTATTGAGGCATAACATAGAAATTAACTTTCCGCTAACGAATATTGATTTTTTGTTAACGGAATATACCATACATTTAACATAGGAAATGCATTTTTGTTAACGCAAATTATATGTCCCTTAACGGCAACAGAATTTTCGTTAACGAAAATAGAATTTTCGATAACGTAATATACTATACATTTACCATAGAAAATTAATTTCCGTTAAGGAAAATTAAATTTTCTTTAACGCAAATAGAATTTTGTTAACGGAAATAAAATTCTTGTAAATGGAAATAGAATTTTCGTTAACGGAATATATACTGTTAACATAGACAATTAATTTTCGTAAAGGAACATCAAATTTTTGTTAATGCAAATAAAATTTTCGTTCGAAATGAATATCCGTTAATGAAAATTCAATTTTTGTTAACGGAAATAGAATTCTCGTTAACGAAAATAGAATTTTTGTTACCAAAAATAGAATTTCCTTTAAAGGATTATACCACACATTTAACATAGATAATGAGTTTCGGTTACGGAAAATGCAATAATCGTTAACGGATCTAGAATTTTCTTTAAGAGAAACAGAGATTTTCGTTAACGGAAACAGAATTTTTGTTAACGGAATATACCATACATTTAGCATAGAAAATTAATTTCCGTTAACGGAAATTAAATTATCGTTAACAAAAACTGGAATTTCGTTAACGAATATACCACACATTAAACATAGAAAATAAATTTCCGTTAAGGAAAATTCAATTTTCATCAACCGAAATGGAATATTCGTTACCAAAATGTACCATACATATAAAATAGAAAATGAATTTCCGTTAAAGCAAATAGTATTTTTGTTAGCGTAAAAAGAATTTTCGTTAAAAGAAAAAAAATTTACGTTACCAGAACATACTATCAAAGGAAATATAATTTTTGTTAACGGAAATAGAATTTCCGTTAACGGAATATACCATACATTTGGCATACAAAATAAATTTTCGTTAACGGAAATAGTATTTTCGTTAACAAAAATAGAATTTTCGTTAACGGAATATACCCTACATTTAAAATAGAAAATAAATCTCCGTTGGGGGAAATAAATTTGTTATTAGCGGAAATAGAATTGTCGCTAACGGAATATACCATACATTTAACATAGAAAATGAATTTCCGTTAAAGAAAATTTAATTTTTGTTAACTATAATATAATTTTTGTTACCGGAATATACCATACATTTAGAATAGAAAATAAATTTGCGTTAGGGAGAATAGAATTTTCGTTAACGCAATATACTATACATTTAAAATAGCAAATGAATTTCTGTTAAAGGAAATACAATTTTTGTTACGGAAAAAAAAGAATTTTCGTTAACGGAAAAAGAATTTTCGTTAACGGAAATAGAATTTTCGTTAACGGAAATAGAATTCTTGATACCGGAATATACCATACATTTAGCATAACAAATGAATATTCGGTAACGGAAATTAAATTTTCGTTAACGAAAATTAACGAATTTTTATGATTAGGTACATAATATCAATTCGTTTGCATTTAAATGATTTACTAGGGTTTTTGCATTAAATGGTAAAACGGCGTTCCATACATATTTATGATTGTGGATGAAGTATTTACCCGCCCCAAATTTTGTAATACTCACATTTTCGTTCTAAAATCGGAATTATTTTCACGTTCCCATTCCATCCTCTAAACTCAAGGTTTTCAATTTTCTTATAAAATCAAAAATCAAAATATTCATTTCCCCTAAAGCTATTAGTAGTTATTTTAGCGTCACCTGTCTCATCATTAAAGAGGTGTCTTTGTTGAGTACTGAAGCTCACATTTACGCTAACCAACAGAACCGATCGGGTGTAAAATCTATTAATTCTCCTTGAAAAGGTTTCTGTAATAAATATTGACTTTATTACGGATACGTAACAGATTTAAACTAGCAGTGTTCTTCACAAGTTCAATGCAAAACATATTCAGCGGGATGATTAATTAGGTTTAGATAATGTTTCGTCGTCGAACATTTATCAAAGTCCTATAGTATCTTGGGGTTTGTATTCATAAATCAACCCAAAGGATAATTCCCTCTTGCAGTAGAGCAGCGACGTTTTGTTCTGCGATTGGCTTCTATTTTTCTTTCTTCTTTCAAATGCTTTATAAAAGATGAATTAAGCAAAGCGTTATTGGGAGCACTTCTTTGTTTTCTTTCTGAAGCGAGATTCTGTTATTGGGAAAATTTTTCATTTCCTTTATTATTACCACCAGCCAACATTCTCAGTCTGTCCCGTTTTTTTAGTTCGTCTGAATGTCCAATTTCCACATTAAAGTATCACTAATGCATCTTTCGCTACAGGAAATTAAGGACCGGGACAAAGTTGCATATTTTATAAATCGATAAGAAAAGCACCCACAAAATTTTTAAATTTTAAATTTAAGGAAGCTGCCCATAAAAGTTGCAGGACTTTGGTGAATTATACGAAAAATAAACAAATCTGAAGCGTAAATCACTTTGTTCTTTTATTGTTCAACATCATTCATGCAAAATAAAGGGCAGTTGACCGTTCCTTGCACGTGGTGCCAGGAAATGTTCAATTTTGTTCGCCCTAAACTTTAAATCACGTAGTAGTTGTTAAAAATTCAGAAGCGAACAAAATATCGAAATACGCAGTAAAATTTATTTTTAGTTACCTACACTAAATGTGAAAAAATCTATAAATTTTTCCCAAAACTTTAATAATGCCATTTCACCTTATTAATAACTAATGAGTATTGAACTTCAGAAAAGACACTTGCGTGGAGTTCTTTCAAATATCACGTACACATCTTAAAATTATGAGTGCAATAATTTATGTGAACCCTTGAACTTTTCATTTTCAACGATGTCAATAAAGATGTCCATCAATTTTACGTGTCGAGCTCAACTGTATCACAACGTCAAATAACTTCAATTAGGTACTTATATAGCAGGCAGTTTATTGACGTTTTGATAAATTTAGGCCGCGATAGAAAATAAAATTTGTACCCTAAAAGTGGTGCAACATTGTTGCTTTCTTTTTACTAAATACTGTAATAATTTGAATATACAAAATAGTAATATTGTTAATAATAATTTATAGTACCTAAAAGAACCTAGAGGAAAATAATATTAAAAATGATTTAAATTATTTTCTACATCATTATACACTAAATTGTAACAGTCCTATAAATTATAAGGCTGAAAGAGAAAATTAATTAAATAATAAATGAATACTGTTATTAGTAACAATAACATGTATTATAACAATAGATATAAAATAATGTAAAAATTACCACTTATCCCTTATTAAATAACTGCTTAATTAATTCTTCTACATCTTTCAATATAAATAATTGGCAACTGTAACTGCAGCTGCAGTCGCAGTCCTCCCCTTAAGGAGAATAACATGAATCAAGATTACATCTTGAATCTCTCGACCTCACAACTTCAACTGTAACTCGAACTTGACGACGTGTTATTTTAACTAATGTGCAACTGTTCTCCAATCCCTAATGGTTGACTATTTATTGTCGGTGGCGAAAATTTTTGGTTGTAATAATTGGACATTAGGACTTGGATTGCGTTATCTAAACTTATTTCTATAGCTAAAATTATAACCGTCTATATTACTGAATAGTGCAATACAGAAATGCAACCTTGCAAGAATGTGTACTACATTCTGCTCTACTTTTATGAAACATTGTTAACTATGCAGATTTTTTTAATTTCTTAGAAAACATGTTCTGAATTAATATTACAACCACTTAATATAAATGTATATTAAAAAAATGATTTTTGAGTTTGAAAAATTACTGTTCTCTTTAAATTCGTTATTTTGTTTAAAATTATATGGTCAGCTTGTACGTATGCAACTTCTTTATCATTAAGGAATCACGAAACGCATTATGACAAAATATACACGCATTCTGTGAATGTTATTAGACAGTTACGAGGTTAACCTAGAAGTTTGCTGGAATTTCACATCAAACTTCAATTCCGCTGACAACTTTGGCTATATTATCTCGTTATCGATAAGGCATGTCCTCTTAATGTTTCTTCGAAGTTTTACAATACGAAAATAGCAGTTCTGAGAAATCTGAAACGCGTACAATGTTTATTTCCCAGAATAAAATTTTTAACTAGTCGATTATTTTTTACATGTTGCTGGTAGATCGCGTAGCAAAGTATATTAAAACCACAAAATCTAATTTTAGAATTTCTAAAAAAATTATATTTTAGAGACAGAACAGTGCGCTACCTGAAAATAAAAAATTGTCTCTTACAGTAAAGAAAAGAAAACAACGTTTCTAATTGCAGTGAAGAAACCCAAAAACCGTTGTTTCTTTGTTTTTCAATTTCAAATGTTTGTGAATAGTGAATCGATTTTGTGTTTAAAACGATTTTAAGCAAGTCGATTCGACATCGATTAACAGTTGGAAAATCAAGAAATACATGAAACAGAAACGTAGACTAAGAAGTTCGCAACCAAAACAAAACGTGGAGAGCAGTAAAACAAGAAGCAGTAAATACAAAAAGCTGGAAAAAATTTGTAACAAGGATAGAAAACGCAGAAGGAAGTTAGAATCATTACCACTGAACTCGAGGTGCACAGGACCGGCGATTTTGTCACCTAGTCAACTAGCTAGAAAAAGCGAGTTTTGCTGCAAACAGAAGCTACGGAACCAGCTTTTATGGAGTAGAGTAGGAAAGTTATTTTTATTTCGTTATACATTGAGGCAAAGACACGTTGGCACCTCTTCTGATGAGTCAGAGAAGCTCCAAAATATTTCCATTACTAAGCTGCTATTCTTTGGTCTTGGCACCGGTCTGTACGAGGATAATTCTTCAATAAACAAATTGGGCCTAAATGCTGCGGTTTTCTGCATTATTAAACTTACAATTTTGAGATCCCGAACGCAATTTTCTGGATTTTCGCTAACCATAACTTTTGTTTTGTAGTAATTCGAATTCGGCTAATTATTTTATATCAGAATTCGTTTCTTTCATTATATTACGGAGTGTGCTAAGTTCAGCACTAACTTGGGGGTATTTATAGGTTTATCTTCTGGTGAATCCTTTATTATTAGGTTTCAACAGCTTATGTAGTTCACGTTCTTCTTCTTCCAGTGGTTTCACAGCTCAACATTGAGCTTTGACCTCTTTCAGTCGATACCTATACTCTTCTCTGTCTCCGCCGCTGTTCTTAAGTTTCTGATGTGCAAAAATTGTTTAGCATCTCTTTAGATGTTTTCTTTCCAGCGTATTCCTACTCATGGTCTTCCTTTCCTTTGGTTGCCAGCTAACTTTTATCTGCATATATTTTTTGGTATGCGGCTGTTTTACATTCTTTCTCGGTGGCCAACCCGTCTAAGTTGATGCATTTTTACCACGGTAACTACATCTGGTTCTTCGTATAATTCTTTTAATTTGAAATTATATCAACAACATTGCTTCCTCTTGCTTAGTGAGCGTAGAATTTTCACTCCCATACGTGACTATTAGTCTTTTTAGTGTTTTGTAGGCTACGATCTTTGTTTATTTTTGTGTCATTCTAGATTTCTTTAGCTTACTTAGTGCACAATATGTTTTATTTTCTTTCACTAGCCTGTTTTTTTATTCTATGTATTCTACTGTTATTATCGTTATCTTTGCTACCCAAGTAGCTGATAACCTCTATGATGTCATCCCTAATTGTCAAGTTCTGTTCCAGTCTTCTATTTGTTTTGTTCCCCATTGCTATGGTTTTGTCTATGTTTACCTCTAAGCTTATTTTCTCAACAGTTTCCTCCAGTTTTTTAAACTTTTGTTTTACGTCAAGCAATAATCTGCCCATTAAAGTGACGTCGTCGGCATATGTGGTAAGTTGACTTTCCTTAGTTATAACGATCACATTTCGATCTAAAGTTACTTCCCGCCTTTTTAGGCGCTATATTAAACAGGATGGTTGCCAGTCTATCTTTTTCCCGTAGTCCGTTGTGTATGTATCTAAAGCATTCTGATTTGGTATTCTGAATCTTTACAAGATCCTTGACGTTATTCATTTGACATCCGCTTAAGTTTACTAGCTTTGTTGGTATTCAAAGTTATGTTATTGTTGCGTATAGCTTCCCTGTTTACACTTCTATACGCCTGTTTAAAATCAATGAAAATTTGGTATAGGCTCACATTACGTCCCCAGGCCTTTTCTATAATTTAATGAATGATAAACAATTGATTGATGGTAGACCTGTTACTACGGAAGCCTTCCTGGTATTTTCCTAACGCTCCCTTGGCATACAGTAATATCCGTTCTTGTAGGATGTTGTAGGTAGTACATAGGAGAGAAAATCCCCTGTAGTTGCTGCATTTCCGTTTTTACCGTTTTTTGTAGATAGAGAAAATAGCGCTGAAGTCCATTCTTTAGCCATTTTCTCGGATCTTCATAAGCTGACTATTAGCTTGTGCATCTGGTTCTTCACCTATTCTCCTCTATGTTTAATTATTCTTGCCGAAATACTATCTATTCCTGTTGCCTTCTTATTTGTCAATTTTTTTATGCTGTATTCCATTTCTTTTGGCGTAGGTTCTACTATTTCCGGTTGGGCAGCGTGTTGTGGTAGACTTCCATGGTATTCTCTTTTTTTTGCGGTCTGTTCAGTAACTCGTGAAAGGAGAGTTTTCATCTCTTTATATCATCTTTTGAATTTACTGCAATTTTGCCCACTGCATTTTTGCATTTTTTCTGTAAGTTGATATTGGTTATTTGCTTCCCTTACATTTCTATAAAAGTTTCTAGTTTTTCTGTCATCGTGTGTTTCCTTTATCGTGTGTAATATTTGTTTAATTGAGCTCTATTCTTGCTCGTACATATGCGTTTGGCTACCCTTCTTAATCGGTTAAATTCTTCTTGCTTTGCTCTGATGAGTCTAACTAAAAATTTTTCACCCGCTTACATTCTTTTATCTATTGCCTACTTGCACCCTTTGCAATATCAATCTTCTTTGTTCTGTTTTTTTTGACCCCTACTACTTCATTCGCCACTGTGATTAAGCTGTTAGTATTTTCCCATATCTTTTCTACACACGCTGTCTGATCGGTTCGGGTTTGCGTTTCTTTCTCTTCTTTCTCCAATTTGCTTTCAAGTTCTTCTCCGAGGCCATTTTTGTACTTTGCCGGAATGTTCTAATTTTTAAATCGTTCCAATTTTAATTTAGGTGATCTACGGTTCGGCTTCTCTTTGAATTTATGGATTCATTCTCTTGGCTTAATTTTGACAATATAATGACCTGCCTGTCTTTTCAGCTTCTTATTTGTAGTACACTTGAGTATGAACTAGTGTCCACCAGAACTTGGTTCATCTGGTTGATTGTGTTCCTGCCTGGAGATTTCCACGTTGTCTTGTGTATGACTTTGTGGGAGGACGTCGTACTTTTAGCTTTTAGGTTACTATCTGCTGGAAATTTAATGGTCTTCTTACCGCTGCTGTTAATTTCATCATGTAGACTATGCCTAGCTATTATCAGGGCATATGTTTCCTGCTTCCGTTATCTTGGCGTTGAAGTCACTAGGATCTAGTTTAACATCGTTACCTGTTGCTAGCCCTACCTCTCTCTGCAGTATCATGTAAGAAACGTCTTTTTCTTCTTTACTACCATCTTTACTTGGTGCAAATATAGAGAAAAGTTGCAACCCTAACGACAACAGTATTAATGTAGTAGAACGCTTTTCGTATTGATTTAGTACACTTGTCTAAATTGAAAAACCTTGCATCACCTAAAAACTTGAAATTATATAATTGTTTCAAGGTCACATATCACATGTGTAGTTGTGTACTACAAAATTGCATTACAGATAAACTAGTAAAAATTTGTAATAAAATCTAATTCGGTGAGCTTGCGACTAAATCAAATACAATGTGAATGATATTTAGAATGACAAATCCGGTACTGCCTCGTTCGCTAACGTTTAAACCTAGCCCTAATTTAATGTAGTTACGGAAAGTAGATTTAAATTATTTAATACCATTTTTTTCGTTTTCTGAGCTTTAATAAAAATTTGTCATATTTACAAAGTAAACTTCTCTAAGAATGTTAAATGTGCAAATATCCTGTGTTTTATAATTATTTATGTTACAAACTTAAATTTAATACCAAAACTAACAGTGGGAGATTAATTTAACAATTTTTGTGCTAATTGTTGTACGTTTATATGAAGCAATGTCGTAGATTCGGTCCATAAAAACGCATCGCCTGCCGAGTTATGCAAATGTGTGACCATGTTTAATACAGCTAAAAAATAAATGGGCGTATATTTCACACTTTAAAATAAAGTAAAAGAGGAATAGGTAATTTATATACCTAAAATAGCAACATGCCATGGGCGGTTCAGTTTATAGGCTTCATTTACATCTTATACTCTTTCTGATTTCTCTTTTTCCCCAAGTTCTTGTTTTCCACTCAATTTAAATTATCTTTCGCATTCCAAGATAAATCGTGGTTGTAAGCAGCTTATATTGAAAAAAGTATTGGGTGAAAATATCCTCAGTTCAAACAGCACAACACATTTCCAATTTACACTACATACTTTACCGCTTCGTTTTCTGGAGGAAGTCTGGTAAAAAAATAGTTAAAAATGTAAATAAATTGATTATTTTGTTGCATTTAAGAAGCAGTGAAAGTTTTAAAAATGCACAAAGAAGGCTTTCTAAATTATTTTTTAAAGTATATACATACTTTATTTATAAATTCCAGCTTTACTTCGTTAAAGTCCATATTTAATGAGTATCTGTATATAAAATACTTAACTACTTTAACAATATTTATTTATTTTAACCTTATACGTATTTCGGCGTGTTTGCATGCAACAGTTAGTGTTGTTATAGCAATAGAACTTGGTGACTTGATCTCGGCAATCGTCTGCAGATGACTTGATTTCTCATTCCAAAATGTCCAATAGAGGAGAATTTAAGAGATCAATTTGCCCATTCATTAACGGTACAGTTTTTAAATGTTTGTGAATTTCAAAAGCTTCTAGTATATCTAATTTACGTTTATCATCACAAAAGTGTAAACATTTTATAGTGTTATTAGATGTCATTGAATGATTGTGTTCTAGTACGTGTTTAGCGTAATTGGATTTATGTAGGTTTTTGTATTTGTAACAACGTACGTGTTCTTTATACCCAATATCAAAATTTCTAATTATCCGAATACCCTAACTTCGTTCGATACAATTAAATATGCTTCGATCCCATATTTTGGTGACAAATCAGACAAAATTTCTAAAATTATAAACAAAACAATTAAATATAAAGTAAGCTTTAAAACAACTAGAAACATCTTAAACACTTTGTTTAACGCAAAATCAAAAACCAACGATTTGCTAAAATCAGGCATTTACAAATTAAATTGTTCGCATTGTAATTCGGTTTATATAGGCCAGACAATTAGAAATTTTGATATTAGGTAAAAAGAAAACGAACGTTGTTACAAATACAAACACCCACATAAATCCAATTACACTAAACACTTACTAGAACACAATCATTCAATGACATCTAATAACATTATAAAATGTTTACACTTTTGTGATGATAAACGTAAATTGATATACTACGAGCTTTTGAAATTCACAAACATTCTAAAAACTGTACCGGTAATGAATGAGCAAATTGATCTCTTAAATTCTCCTCTATTGGACATTTTGGAATAAGAAATCAAGTCATCTTCTGACGATTACCGAGATCAAGTCACCAAGTTCTATTGCTATAACAACACTAACTGTTTACTTTTCATATAACCTTTCACAATGGCATGTAAACATGCGGAAATACGTATAAGGTTAAAATAAATAAATATTGTTAAAGTAATTAAATATTTTATATACAGATACTCATTATATACATACTTGCTTTTGAAATATATCTGGAAAAGGAAATAATTTTAAAGTATCAGTTTTAAAAAATATACCGTTAGTAATAGACCAAACGATTTAGCCGCACTTCTTATAGCCAACAACACAGTACGTACCCGCATGGTGTTAAAACTCGGAGGTGAATACGAAAGTTTAATCCAAGACAATTGTACAGGGTGTTATTGGAATACGTGCAGATATTTTAACCTCTACTGGAATTCGGCAAACTGAACCACGTTCCTAAAACTGTCGAAATGTTTCAAACAATTTCTGCGCCATTTTCTACACGTGTTTATAGTTTTTTAAGAGTATTTCAGGGGTGGCATATACCAGTTGATTCATGTATACCCTCACAAAAAAAAAATTTAAATCCGGTGATCAGGCGGGCCATAATAAACAACCAACTTGCCCGAAAAAAAATTATATAGCTGCACTCGTACTTGACGCAAATAATTAGCTGGTGAGCTATCACGGAGGTATTTCATGTCCCCTGTGTGTCCCTTCATATTGTTCAGCCATATCTTCTTTTTTTTCTTCTTCTTTTTTTGGCATTTTTTTTACTTTCCAGAGGATCTCTTTAAGTGTCTCCTAGTTATTCATTTTTGTCGTTTGCCCCATCTTACTCTTCCCAATTTGATTTTTGATCTCGTAGTGTATGTACTTATGTTCCGTGATGGACTCTCCATTCATCACTCTCCAGCCCATGAGTTGTTTTACAATCCTCTGAGTAGTACATTTAACACCTATGTAAATTTTGCTAGAGCCGCAAACAAAAGTGGGTCTGTCTTCTATGTTATGTAGGATGATATTTGCTGCTGCTAGCTATTAACAAAAGTATTGCTCTCTCCTATCTGTCATCGGTGACCCCTATTCTGCTGCTTTGGCGTTTATGTCCCCCATAAATACACATTCCTCTGTTGCTTTAGTTACTTCATTCATTATTCCATTTACGTCCCTTCTGCATTCTTCCAACGTAATGTTTAGGGATATATAGCAGCATCTAAATTTAGTCAGAAATACATCTATGGGTTTTATTCTTGCTATTTTAATTGTTCTGTTTCTGAGATATATAGCCACGTTTAGCGTCCTATCGCTGACTAGCCTCGTTCCCTAACTATCTGCCTATTAGGTTTCTTTATCACAATTAGGTCAATGTTATATTCTGCAACTGTGGCAAAAGCTACATCATGAGCTGCTCTCTTTTTTCCTAGGTTCGTCTGTAGTATTTTGATGCTTCAGCGGTTTACTACTTTTTTTGCTTTGCTTGGTTGTCTAGGCATCTCCTTTTTGTAGTTGTTTGACCATAGTTCCTCCTTTCTTCTTCTGCCTTTCTTCTTTAATTAATCTCCTATACTTTGGGCACTTTATTATATTACTCTTGTGTCCCACGACTTTACAGTTATAGCAGTATTCTTTATTTTCTTTAAGACGTCCATTAATCTTATGCCCTATCTCGTCACACCTAAGGCAATTTCCTTCTTTGTTTTCCCCTTTGCCCTTGCCCCTCATATCATGCCCGAAACAATTAAAATTGAGAAACAACTTAAGAACATAAACAGAGAGGATGGTTTTAGATTCAGTAAAGCTTGGACTCTAGGAGTTTAACCTCTAAGGACTTGCAAGGATTATCGATCTCACGATCACACTCCGCTCAACGGTAACAGCCAACCAAAACTCCGCCGTTTTGTCCGACTGGCTCAAGGGGGTTTAAATACCTCCGCATCCCGCATTGAATTTAATGCTTTAATCACGTTGAAGATATAGGCCCAATGTGTTGCGAAACGTTAGTTTTTATGGGCTCACAAACAGCTAGCAGTCGTAAGCCAATTAAGCAGTTTTGTGCTGACAAACAAAATACATTAGGATCAAATTGAATTTCACATAATCTAAAGACACGGCCTTGTTTAGGCAAACGGGCCCCACAAATTTAGAGCAAATACTTGTAAAGGCAGACAAGCTACAGGTTGGTCTTTGCCTGATTATGCTGGGTGTAGTTACCAAATGACAACGTGGTCTAAACCAAAAGTAAATTGTAATCTTGCATTATGCGTTCACTTTCAATGATTAACATGCATATAATATCCAAGTGATTAAAAATTATTGCATTACATTCTAAACCAAAGGTACTTCCTGAACAAATTCTTAGCACAACTTCATTCTTGGTAATCCAGCACCCTAAACTTCCAGCTTACTTAAATGTTTCGCTCCAGTCTATTGCCAACATTGCCAGAAACTATTAATATTTAACATATGTATAATATGAAACGGTCAATCACTGTCTAAAGGCCAACGACTGTATGGGTTACTCAATGTCAGCCCACACATTACACAACATTTTTGTTGATGGAGGTGTTACCGAAATGCGTTAGGATTTTTATTTGAGCAGATGTGGAAATTTAACTTCATCTCGTAAAAATTCTACTTGGTTGTTAGATAGCAAACAATATTAAAAATGCGGCTGCTGTTCAACTTTTCTCAAAATATACCTACAGAAAACTTCACGACGTAAAGGGTTACTTGGCTGTAGTGCCTGCACCAGTTGTATATAATAAAAGTGCATACTCTGTTCGTTTAAAATAAGCAAATTGTAAATGCAGATAATCCAATGTAAATTGCATGTCTTCGGACACTAACACTTTCTAAAATTTTGCGCATCCGATATTCGACGGGTTCGTGCCCTTCCTCGATGATGCACTTGAGGTTTAAACGAACCCTAATTGCGTAAATGTTGAACCGCATTTATAAAATTTTTCGCATTATGTCTTCGGCGATTGGGGAAAACGTTCTACGTAAGTGTCCTAGATCTTGCAGCATTTTCTACCACTTCACCATACAAAAGGACGATATCTGTTTATTTTTTATTGGAAAAAATTTCAATTTCATTACCAAGTAACAAATTTATTGCCTGCGATAAAAACGTACAGTCGTACATATAGCTTCAAGAAACTGATAAATAGAAAAGGGTTCAGTTGCTGAATTCTATTTCAGGGTAAAATATCTACACGTATTTTAATAACACCCTGTATTTACCAGTGACCATTTGAAGTCGATTAAGCAACAAAGTTGATTACTAAATTAAGAATTAACTTTGACCGCTATTTGCAATTAGGACTTTGAGAGGTCCCTAAAGATATTAAGTTAATTCCGTCGCAAGTGAAACTAGAATTGAAGTTGGATCTAATTATTCTAATATGCTAGAGAACTTCTTTGATAAAGTAAAATTCGGTAACTGCGCCTTAACCGAATTGGAAATTGTAATTTCTGTTGTTAAATATAAATTTATGCAAGTGTGTAAAGTTATGTGTGTGTAACCAAGGAAAACGTTGGTTACGTTCCAAGCCTCGACCATTAAATGAATCTCTAGTAAAACGGAAAACAGCTAACGAGAGACTTCATCCTATTTAAAACGAAAGCAGCTGAAGGAAATTATGCCAAGATTTCAGAGCCTCCTAATGTATTCTATTAAAAACACAATTTCTGTAATCTGGAGTTATGACCGACTTGCACTACTAAAGTTGGGTTAATTAGAAAATAAATGGAAAATCAGGAGTATGGAACTTCCTTTGTCTTGATAAGGTAACTGCTAGAAGGGATTACTTTTGCTCATAAACCTGCTATTAACTTACTTTAGTATTTCACAAGAATTGGTAAAGTTAACGACTTCGAAAGGAATATTTTGTGCTCATCTTGGTATTTTATTGCCTGCTTGTGAAACGCAGACAGCGAATAAAAGCAAATCCAGAATCTCTTAAAAAGATATCCCAGTCAGGCTAATATTCCAAATACGCATAGATAAATTGCAAACAAATCCCAAAAGCGACAATATAAATTCATCTTGATGGTATGTTTTTTTTCAAAATGATTAAGTTTTTAACGTTTTGTGTAATAAAATTTTTTGTTTATTACACGTGCCGCGTGTTTTAAGAAAATATCGAAACCTGGATTAATAATTATATTTTTCTCGTAGCACTAATTTTCCTTATTGAAGAATTATTTTTCCATTATTGTTTTTTGCTGCTAGTCAAAACGTACAAAATGATATACAAGCATTTTAAAGAAATTCCTACACTACGCTGTTAATAAATTCTTAAAATTAATCCTCTTTGTTATGTTGACTTTTCCTTAATATCAAATTAAAATTTTCATTTACCAAGCGAAAAATTGTTCAAGATTATTTAGATACGAAAAAAGAGAGCCCTGCCGCTTTAATGACATTGGAGTTGAACAAGTAATCGCAGACGGTCTTTACGTAAGGAAAATCGATTTTCAGCTTTCAGCTGATAAACGTTTTTTTGTAATTGCAAAATTACAGATAATATAAAACCAGATGACTACTTCAAAACAATAAAAGGTTGGGCAGGAATTTCTACTGCAATATGGACGCGCTTAAAAAAGAGCTCGGATTCGCATTCTACGCATGTCGAACACCGATCTGCGCAAGCGTGATTTTCTTTCCAGCCAACGGTCTTTGTTTTTCAATAAATTTAAGAATTTCGACTTCAAAAGCAATATCAATATATTAAATAAGAATAGAATTGAGGAAATACCTCTGAGAGGTCCAAGGTATGCCTTCTCTTGTTGAGAGTGGGACAATAATTAAGTTGGTACACACTCCCTGTGTTATCGAGTGCAGCACTTAAACCCCCATGGACGAAGTCTGCAAATGTACCATCCAAATGATATTCACTATTAGCACCTGTTATGGGTCCAACATTGCGTCACCAATTTTCTGACTAATTTGACCCCACCCTCTTTCACCAGGTTAATTTTACTGCATTAAACATTGCAACATCACTTTAGGGAGGTAAGGCGTACGATAATTAAATTCTGATGACTGTTATAAGAAACGAGCAAGAAGAATAGAGGTCGGGAAGAGGGGGGTTGACGCGGATGCCTCTCACCATTAAAATTTACTGTAAGGGTATGTGTTCAAAAAAATAATTGCTTATGACATGATTTGCACATTTCCTCTGCCAAACTGCATCTATTCGCTGGACTGTAGATATTTGCCAAAAAATGCCTAATTATAAAATCGGTTTTAGATTTCACCTAATAAATATTGTTTAAAATTAGAAAAACTAAAAATAAAAATATTCAAATGTTTTTGTCATTTGTAAACATTTAAAATTTTCACAAATGTTTAAAATTTCATACTGTATTCAAAATATTGAAAATTTTCAAATTTTTTTAAATATTCATAAAATCTTCCAATTTTTGAATTTTTCAACATTTTTAAATTTCAGGTATTTAGAAAAAGTAAAAAATTTTTTTAAATATTAAATTTTTTTTAAATAGCCAACTTTTAAAATGTTTTATAAATTTTACACTACTAAAAAAATTTCAGTTTGTACAATGTACAAAATTTTCAAGATTTAGTAAAATTATTTTCTCATACTTTTTTTAATTTTTGTATTTATACAATTTTCATACATAACAAAATAAGAAAATTTGAAAATGTTTTAATATTATTTAAATTGTCTACATTTTTCTAAATCTTCATAAAATGGTCAAAAACGTGTAAAATTCATTGAAAGTTTTAAAAAAAATTCAAGAAACACGCCATTACTTGTCTTAAACTCCTAAACTCCTAAAACAGACAATTTGAAAGCAAGAAGCAAATACATTTAAATGTTTGTGTATTTCTTTTGTACGCCTCTGCTCTTTTTATTTGCTGAAATTACTGAAATCAAATTAACTAACGTTTTTTATCAAAGCTTTACATGTTTTACCCTCAGTTTTATTTGTAAATGTAATTAAACTTGATCTCTGAAAATAATTCGTTAAATAATTGCTGAACTGCCGTTTGAAATATGGTACGTAATTGTATTAAAATATTCGATTTCATTTTAAATTAATACTTCACGCTACTGAGTACATTTATTGATTCGCATCACACGCCAAAATGCTTTGTTGTATTTACTATTTTCCTATTACTTCGGTCTTGACGGTTCTTCATATCTGTTTACACTGCGAAGTATGTTTTTTTTACTAGCAGCGGAATGCTAAACTATTTTGACTTCATTGTGTTGCATAACTGGAAAATTATATTTACTTTCAAAACTGTAAATTTAGCAAAGTTTTGTTTAAGTGTGCCTACTAAATAAGATTAATAATTTTCGGCATTCAATTACACTTGACAGAAACGTTGCAGGTTGACGTTTAAGAGATAAGACAGAATTTTAGTATAAAAATGCGAATGCAAATTTTATTACTTGATTTATGGTCTATTTAGTTCCCAGATAGTATTCTAAAATTGCTGTTAAAATAGTACGAAAACATGTATTTATAGCTCGAAATATGCTTATCTTTGCAAACGTATGGTGGAAACTGTGAAAATGACACACATAATGTTTGTTTCAGGCAAGGCAGCAAACGGAACGAGACATCAGATGCCATTTGAGCTTTGAGAGTGGTCATGCCAACACTGAACACCCTCAAGGTAGCCGGGGGTAAAACTGCCGCCGAGTTCCATGTAAACGACGTCATTTTACCGACGGCTACACCTTCCTCTCAAGGTAAACATCTATAATTTCGATAATTGACTCGGCTTGTGTTTGCGACGTATGTCCTGTTTGCGTGTTATGAATTCATGAATCATGATGCATGATATAACAAGATTAAGTCAGCTCTTTTCCTAACCGGATACCACAAGTAAAACACGCTTTATTGAAACAGTACAACTTTTACATTGAATTAAACCAAGGACTTCGGTATTTATATATCAGGCAAATGGTGTGTAGTATTGTTGATTTTTGTTTTTTGGTATGCTCGTTCGTCTTTTTTACAAAGCACATTTTTAGGCACAAGAAATTGTATTTAATTTTTTCGTCTGGAAACTTTTCCTATTATCTCCGTTGTGATGTCTTGCCCGAAGCCTTAGCTTTTATAAAGAGTTTATGATCAGAACATGCGACGCTGCTGGTCGTAATGGGCTGGGAGAAAATTGCTGTTTTTACAACTGTATTTCACATTAGATCCTTTATTTAATGTAACATCCGTGAAATTATTTCTAGAACATTTTATAATGGTTTTCTAGTAATTTGAGAACAAAATATGTTTGTTATTGAGAAACAGAAAACTCATATTTCTCTGTCCTTTCTTGTTTTGTTGGTGATAGCCGCACATAACACTCCAACAAACTACATTTTTCAAAACTTGGTAATTGAATACGAATAGGATTTTTATTAACATTCTCAACATAATGGTTTCAAACCTTATTTGTCTGCGTATTTTATTTAACTATCCCATGTTTTTCCACTTATTCGCATATAGCCATTTAATAACATCCCAAAGCCAGTGGAACCCAATTACATTTGTATTTGTTTATGTTTACTGTACACTATAATAGAAAAAAATTGTGAATTTTGAGTTACTATCTTCTATTAAACAACAATAAAACAAAAAGCCACAAAGATATAGTCGGTTCGATGTCATTCAGTAGGTTGGATTCGATGCTCAACGCCAAGAATAACGTTATTTCATTAACACAATCTCTACCATTTTAACTTTCTGCAATGATCTGAGAAGCCGACTCAAATCTATACTTATGTAAAACTGTGCAGCAAAAGCCTAAAATACAAAATAAAATTCTACTGCGTTTTTCTGCCATACACAATCCTAACGAAAGGCCGACGAAAAAGATCCTTCAGCTAGCCATGCTGATCGATTTACACCAATAAGCAAATTACAATGGTTAACGGTACCAATGGTTAATTTTAGATTGATGTAAAATTAAAGATCAAAGTGACAGTATTTATTGCCGAAACGCAAATTCTTATGATACATTTTGAAAGGTTTAACGTGTTGTTAGTGATGACACAAGCAAACCATATGATCATATTCTGAGTGGCTCACCAGTCTTATTTCGTTCGTACTTTAAACAATAAAGAAGCTGCTTGATAGGCACATCAGGGACAGTGTGCTGGTAAGCAGTCCACTACACCGCGACCAGTTTGCTTATAAAGCAGGGTTATCAACAGCAACATCACTCCACCATTCCACGAAGGAGTAGACAAATTGCTAGAAAATAAAAAGATCTTTCTAGCAGCGTTCCTGGACATAAAGAAACCTTGACAATACATATTTTAAATCTATCACCACAGCCATTAGGAACCTGAGGCTGGAGGAAACCTCCTGTAGATGAATAGACTGCGTACTGAAAAGTAGGGTAGTGTATACCTCACTATTGAATGAGACCTCGGCAGTCAGGCTGGCTAGTTGATGTCCACAGGGTAGAGTTGTCTCTTCTCTGCTATAGAATTTTTTCATGCACAGGCTGCTAAGGAACCTCAGTAATGAAAGGTTTTCCCCCTGAGGATACGCGGATGACTTTGTTATGCTAGTTGAAGGAAGGTTTATCAACATAGTCATATGCAACAAACCCGGAACGTGGTAACAAGGTGGACTAGAGGAGAAGGTCTCAATGTCAGTCCCCCATAAGAAAATCTGAGACCACCTTAGCGGTAGTCAAACGAACCTATGACAAATCATAGGGTCTAAGGCCAAGTATGGTGCACTGGCTGTACAGCAGGGTGGTTAGACCAGCTATAACATACGCGGTCATGATGTAGTGACCCAAAATCTTACAGAAACCTAACAAATTAAGATTAAGCAAGATTCCAAGGCTTGTCATAGTATTACGAGGGCAATGAGAACAACCCCTATCGCGGCAATGAACTCTTCTGAACCTCACCCCACTTTATATTTTAATAAAAGAAGAGAGCAGATTAGGATTATACAAGCTGCAAAATTCAATGTGCAAATTAAGTGCAGGTACAGAGCATACAAGCTTGATTGGTAGTATAGGAGTTGGTTTCTTTGAATTAGAAACATACAATATGACTCAAAAACATCTTGTAGACATACTCTTTAAGGTAATAATCCAGGACCGCAAAGAGTAAACAGAACATAGACAGGGTGTTCCTTCCGAAACTCTAATCTGGTCCACAGACGTTTCAACACTAGAGACGGGTACTGGAGCAAACACATTCAGTATAAATCCAAAGGAAAGTCTTAGCTATCCTCGGGGCAAGTACGCTACTGTATTTCAAACAGAGATTTACGCGATTCTACAATATGCGCAGAAAAACAAAAGAAAACCTACACAAACAGACATTACAATACCACACGATTCTTGTCACCATAAAACACATAAATTAGCAGCATACAGGTCCCTGATACATAGGGCTTTGACGGTCCCTTTAGATGAAATTAATTATAATAGAGAAATTTCAATTATTAAACAAATTGCATACAGTAATGGTTATAATACTAAACTTATTGATACATTAATTAAAGAAAAAGATTATAAATTAGCCATTCAAAAAATTTATCCGAATATCCTAACTTCGTTCGATACAATTAAATATGCTTCGATCCCATATTTTGGTGAGAAATCAGAAAAAATTGCTAAAATTATAAACAAAACAAATAAATATAAAGTAAGCTTTAAAACAACTAGGAACATCTTAAATACTTTGTTTAATGCAAAATCAAAAACAGACGATTTGTTAAAATCAGGCATTTACAAATTAAATTGTTCGCATTGTAATTCAGTTTATATAGGCCAGACTATTAGAAATTTTGATATTAGGTATAAAGAACACGTACGTTGTTACAAATACAAACACCCACATAAATCCAACTACGCTAAACACTTACTAGAACAAAATCATTCAATGACATCTAATAACACCATAAAATGTTTACACTTTTGTGATGATAAACGTAAATTAGATATACTAGAAGCTTTTGAAATTCACAAACATTTAAAAACTGTACCGTTAATGAATGAGCAAATTGATCTTTTAAATTCTCCTCTACTGGACATTTTGGAATAAGAAATCAAGTCATCTGCAGACGATTACCAAGATAAGTAAAAAAGTTCTATTGCTATAACAACGCTAACTGTTTACCTTCATATAACCTTTGACAATGGCATGTTAACATGCTGAAATACGTATAAGGTTTAAATAAATAGAAATTGTTAAAGTGATTAAGTATTTTATATACAGATACTCATCTTATAATAATAAGCATATCTATATTTTGTCCGAAAGCCAGGCTGCTTTAACGGCTCTTTCGAACCTTACAGCCTATATGGGAATGTTGCAAAAAACTCAACGGTTTGGCCAAGGAGAACAAGGTAAGACTGCTCTGGGTCTCAGGTCACCAAGGGATTGTTGGCAATGAAAAAGCGGGGGGATAGCTGGCAATTAAAAAAAAGACGAATTCGCAAGGCAGGGATTAACGAGGGCTTCCCAGAATCTACCCTGGCAGTGCCAAACAGCGCAATACTATGTTTATGTCTATGTCACCGACTGAACGCGCGATGAGCACACAACACACTCAAATAATAAGGGAGGACATTGCACGAAGAGAATTGCAGATATGCTACTTACTGTTAAAAATAATAAAAACACTACAAAACTTTGTACAAAATATCACATTTAATAATCACTACAAGTGACCGCGGTTTCGTGCTTCACAGAGACATTGTCAAACTAAATACTAAAAACTAATGCAGGTACAACATTAAATAAAACTTCTGAAGAGTGGGGTGTACATAAGATCAAGTTGGTCGTTTAAAACTATTTTATCAGGTATGTTTTTGTGCTTGTAAATTTCTAATGTTTCCAGAACGGTAAGTCTAAGGCCTTTATTAGCGAGGTGCATCACTGACAAAACAATGATCACTATCTAACGCGTGATTGGCAAAAGTGGATGTTCTTTTTTTATTTTTAAAGGCACTTAAATGTTGTTTAAATCTAGTGTTAAAATTTCTTCCCGTTTGTCCTATGTACACCCCCTCGCAATCATTACAGCATAATTTGTAGACGTCTGGTTTCTGCAGTTTGTTTGTCTTACTTTTCGCATTATATAATAAATTAGACATTTTAATATGAGGTTTGAAAGTTACCTTATTGTTACATTTTTTGACTATATTATAGATTTTGTTGGATATTTGACCAAAAAATGAGAGTGTATTATAAAAACTTTGTTGGTTCTTAATTACCGGAAAAATTAAACCTTCGCAATGTTTTCTTAATTTTGTTTTCAAGAGTTGGTCAATGACATTTGCTTTAATACCATTACTTACGGCGATTTGTTTTATCACGGGCACTTCTTTATTAAAACTATCAGCTGAAAGAGGTAAACACACTGCTCGTTGCAACATGGCGTTAAAAGAACTAATCTTCTGATACCACGGGTGTTGCGAAGTCTTGTGGATAGTCACTACAGAAAATGTAGGTTTCCTGTAGATGTCGAAACTGATTTCATTGTTGTTATGTGGTATTGTAAGATCCAAAAAGTTTAATGTTTCGTTTTTCTCTATTTCCAGTGTGAATATAATTCTCGGATGAACTGAATTAAAAAAATTAAGTAAATTGTGTAATTGTCTTTCAGTGCCATTAAAACCCACTAAAATGTCGTCAACGTACCTATACCAGAACATTACTTGCTGTTGGACTTGTTTGGAATTAAAGATTTTTTTCTTCTATGTGCGACATGAAGATTTCCGCTAAAAGTGGGCTTGTTGGTAATCCCATAGGTAATCCGTTGCTCAAGTTGTAAATATTATTGATAAATTCGAAATAGTTCTGATTTAGTACGTGTTCGAACAGTTCTATTATTTCATTTTTTACGATAATGTTTACGTTCTTTTGGCGTAATAAGTTTTTATTAGCACTAAGCACTCGCCCGGGGAGATGTTTGAAAACATATTGCTAACATCACATGACACTAATTTCGTATTGTTTGTGAGTTTTACGTTTGATAGTTTTTTAAGTGAGTTCTAGAGAATTTTTAACACTGAATTGGCTATGAAAATCCGTAACGTTTTTGAAAATAGTATTGAGTTTTCTGGCAACTTTTCTAACAGGGCAGTCAATATAGGAGACTACTGGACGTATAGGATTATTGTCTTTATGCAATTTAATTGATCCGTACAGTTTTGGGTGTGTAGGGTTCATGCAGATTAGTTTTTGCTTCTCTCTTTCCGTGATTAATGTGTGCAGAATTTCAAGAGTGTTTTTAACTGCTAGTTGAAATTTATTTGTAGGATCTTGATTTAATATTTCTGGGTTTTCTTTTTCTAAAAAGTCATTCATTTTTTGCAGGTATAAATCATGTGGTATAATAACGGTCGTATTGCCTTTATCTGCTTTTGTGAGAATTAGATTATTATCAATTATTTTCTGTTTTATATGTTTTATAGTCACCATCTCCAAATTTGTTGTTGTTAGCTTGTTATCTTTTTCTAAGATTTAATTTATAGTTTCTTTCGTTAAATTATTGTTACTGATTTTATGAACTGCGATTTCTGAATCAATTGCTAGAATTTCTTTATAATTCATAGGAGTATACATGGGGGCGTATTTAGGTCCTTTATTCAAAATTTCTTGTTCTTTTGAGTTGAACGTAACATCTGATAGGTTTTCCGTTTTCTTATAAAAAATGGTGTCATTTATTTTTATGTCCCTGTTCGGTAAGTGCGTTTGTGAATCGGAAAGTACTGATAGCTTCTTTATATGTTTTTGTCTATATTTATAAACTATTTTACTTACTTTATCTCTGATTTCATAGCGAATTATTAAATGTGATATTTTGTACAAAGTTTCGTGTGTTTTTATTATTTTTAAAATGCAATATCACCAAGTAAAGGCTGAAACTATTAATTACTTACTGTTCATCAGGATGCAGCTCAAGATCATCACAGGTTTCCTCCTAACAGGTCATGCGACTGTCAAGGAACACCTCCAGAGGATCCAGAAATTTAATGGAGACCCTGCTTGCAGACTGTGCGACAAAAAACCAGAAATAGCAATGCATATTTTATGCAACTGTGTTGCGTTTGTGAGAAAAACGCAATGCGTATTCGGAAAACCAAAAATGAAACCGAATGATTTTAAAGCGCACTCAGTGAAAGATTTGAGTCTTATTATGACACAGGGAACCAGAATTACGGAATGAGTGTGACTAAGATCAGGGTGAGCACAATAAGCCCTCTAGGCCGCAGATGGAACCTGAGAAGGAAAAAAACAGGCTAGGGGGATAAAAATCAAAACGTAAGAAAATTTGTTAAATTCACATCTACCACCTGTAACACAATGCACGAGGAGCTAAATTGAAAAAAAAAGGTTGGAGAAACAATATATGATAAACGGATCTACCTAAAACGTACGTCTTAAATAGCTACAATAATACACAAATACGACTTGATGTGATGGTGAGAGTCATGAATTAGCAGAATACAATGCTGATCGCATACAATGTTGCAAACAGATGTTCTGCAACTTGTGTGTCATTGATTTTTAATTTATTGAGATGCAACGAATTTCAACTTTAATTTAGGTTTTCTGGAAAGCCTTGTTATGCTTGGATATCATTCAATTAGATAATCGAATAGAGAGAAAATACTATCAACTGAAAGTAAACTTTATATGTGCCTTTGAATTAAAATCGTTATAACCGTTCCAAGATTTGTTACGCACTGTATAATTCATACGTTATATTTTCCTATATTTAGATTTTCCGTTTATAGAATTAAATTAGATCTAATTTTTATTTTTCTAATATAGAACTGTGTTGTTAACATGAACAAATTCAATACTAAGATTTTAGCATGTGTCTACTAGTAATTCCAAGAGGTTATTTATAAACATCCCGTACGTGTTCATGAAGTGACAGATTTTAAAGAATGTTGGAATACTCGCCCCACGTGTATCAAAAATTCATCAACGGCAAAATTTTTAACAATTTGTAACTGGTAATGAAAGTTAAATATAGTTTTTTGGTATCACTTTGCTTGGAAATGGAATTTAGGAAAGCAGGTTTTGATAGAGGGCGTTAAAACGCATCGTTTGATGTTTCTACAAATCAATATGAACTTTAAGATTATGATAACTTACAATGAGATTGGCATTAAAGTTGGTGTCGTAGTAGGATGGACACGAAACCATACAAAAGATTTGCCATAAATTTTAATTTTTAATTTAAATACCTCCGCATCTCAGATTTGATTTTAGTGCTCTAATTACACTGAAGATGCAAGCTGCAATGTCTTGTGAAACGTTGTTTGTACGAGTTTGTCTTTGTCTTCCTCAAGGCTTAAATAATCTAAGCACACGGCCCTGTTTACACAGGCAGGGCCCACGAACAACCATGGCTCAAACTTTTAAAGGTCGACAAGCTACAGGTAGGTCTTTACCTGATACTGCTGGGTGTAATCCCCAAATTACGCCGCTGTCTAAGCCAAAAGTAAAATTGTAAAACTGACAAAATTGTTTTTCTCATTATTTAATTGCTTTTGACAGCTGAACTGTTGTTGAAAATATTTTCGTAAAATCTAAATTTACACCTGAAAAGAGACATTTATATCAAGTGTTCGTAGAGACCAGATTTAGTAATAGTTTTATAAAGATTGCTGTTGCCCCAACTCCTGTTAGTAAACAAGAAACGTTTTTCATTCAATTTAGCATGCGGCACATTATTATAAAGCAATGATGATTTAAATTTTAAATTATGACTACCTTTCAGAATTTTTTTTGTAAATAAATATAAACAATTTTAGAAGAATATTTTCTAAATGCTTTAAATGGAATCAATTTATATACAAAACGTCATTGTCAGAATAATTTTGCTTGCCAAATTGAATACATTTTTGTAAAACACACCCATACCACTAGAATTTTAGCAAATTCTATTTTCTGCCTGCACATCTGCTATTACTGCGGAACATTTTACAATTGAAAAATCACCAAAGAGCTTAGTTGGAACTCATTTCTATTGTTCGCTAGCGTTGCAACCGAATTCAGAATTGAATTGCATATCTGTCGATAGCAATAATGCAGACTCCCTTCCATGTATATTGTATGTCAGATAAAACCTGTCATTGTAGTAAAGTTTCATAGATATGAGCTTGTGTTTTTACCATCTCTAAATATGTTCTATTAATTTATATGTATCGAGGTATCCATCAAAAGGAAAATGAGGTGACATATTCAAAATGGGTTTCAGAACAAAAAAAAATTTAATTATTAGGTTACGCTACAAAATTACTTTATTCGTGCAATTTGAAAGAGTTTTCTAATAAATATTGAGTGGTTTTAAATTGCTTGTCGTTACTAACATAGAGTACTTTACAGATATCTACAATTTCCCAACGGTATGGAGCGAAGCGTTATCGCCAGAGGAATTTCTGGGAATAAATTGCACGCTGTTCAACGGAACTTGTATAGGTTTGCTGAACGATACACAAGTCAATGGCACATCGAACAACACCTTTGCCGAAGAAACAGGGGAACCTCTGGCGGATATCATCTTGATGGGAATTCTATCTGTATTGCTTGGTCTTATGATTCTTATTACAGTTATAGGTAAGAATTTTTTTCCTGATGCTTTAATAATAGAACTTTATATATATATTTGTAATTTTGTCCAGTATTTTCGTACATAAAATAATATAAAATCCCTTAAAGGTTTAAAACAATATAGAAAATTTTAAGTTTTCTATCTTTTATAAATAATATATAATAATACGTTCTAACTATTTATTGTGAATTGTCTGTACGACATTATTTTCCATGTGGGATAAAATTTTTAGTAAGCAATAAGTGAGACCATTTCCAATAACCATAATTTTCTGCATCTTAACAACAATTTTTAGTATTACTTATATTACAAAATCGAGCGGTACTTTAACCCACATGTGAGTTGGAGTTTTACTACTCAACATCGCACTAAACCTCTAATACACCCAGTGGGAGACCATTATTCTTTGTGTGTCTACGTTTTTGCGAATAGGATGTGCGCCATGTCGTGATGGTTTTAAATGTAAGAAGGAGGGGTGCTTGTATCGCAACATTTTTGTCGGAAAGGGAAAACAGGAACGTGCGGATGAGACAGGGACGTACACGGTGCGCACGGCTCAGGTGCTGACACATCCTCGTGCGAACCGTCGCTGGCGCCGCGCAAGTTTGGTTAAAATTTTGAAAAACAAAAAATATTCTAAACACGGAATTTTGGCCCACCGGTTTATGGTGAAAAATTTTTCTGGCTGAAATGAGAGGCTGAACTTTGTTTTATGTAAAAAATTTTAAATTTGCGCATATTTAGATTTTCTAAATGTATAAATAATTGAGAGAAAAAAAGAGAGCGTCCAAAGCTCAGTGGTAAGCGCGCGGGTTAGAAATGCAGCGTAAGCGGTTTCGATTTTCAGCCACGTCGTTTTCCGTCTAAAGGCAACGGGAAACCAGCGAGGTAGATTTCTCCAGGAAAACATTTCTGGAAAAGAAGTACATGCACCTGAGGTTCGGATCCCACGGTAAACTGTAGGTTCCTTATGTTTGTCTGTGCAAAATATCTATCGGCGCACCAAGCACAGACATATGAGAGAAGTCGCCAACGTTCTGATTAGGGTATGGCACTAGAAAAGAAGAAGATAAACAATTGCCGGTGCGCTCCTGGTTCAAAATTTTAGCTCTATGTTGCAGGTTAGTCCTTAATTAATTAAATTTTTTTAGCGCCGTTTTGAAGATAAATTAAACTTTATCCATTTCCTGCACCTTCATTTTCGAGTATTAAGTTTACACCAGTGGTGTTCGTCGCTTGGTAGCTAAATCGAACTGGGCACGCAGTTAGTTGTACCTTGTGGTGTCCTTAAGCTGTGGGCAAAAGCGTAACGACACCATTTGCACAGGGCCTAAACGTACGATTTCATAGTGCGACACTGCAACATAAATTATTTTTTTACTTCATATTTAAAAATTTCCTAATGTAGGATTTGTTTTGAAAAACACGAAACGGACTTTAAGATAATTCTAGAATTATACATAGTTTTAGCGCCGTGTTAAACTTAAGTCGATGTTTAGCCACGTTTGGCACATTTACCAGTGCGGTTCGTGTCCTGGTGCCTGGATCGAAGCGGGTAGCCAGTATGTTATGCCCCTAAGCGTTCTGCGGAAGCGAAACGACACCTTCTCCATAGAGCCAGAACCTACGATTTTTAAGCCCGAACCTGCAAAAAACTAGTTTTTTGTATCCAGGGTGTTTCAAAAGGTTTACGACTTTGCCTTATTCTCTGCAGGGTTCTAGATTTCGACAAGCTCTATCCAACTGCTCAGAACCTAATCTAGGAATTACAAAATGCCAAAGGAAAACGTTTAGCGCCACCTGGCAGCGACATTTGGAAAATTTCTGAACCGAATTGCTACATCCGGCTAGATCTTGTTGAGCGAGATAATTATATGCGGTTTCTGCAGGCAAACTCGGGATATAGTCAAGAATCGTTCTATATGGTTTTCTATGTGCATATCAATCTTAGCGCTACGCTCTTTAAACCAACACGTTTCGTCATTTTTGACCCTGAAAATGGTTTTTTTCAAATTTCGTTTTTAATACAAATATTATTAAGCAACAAAAATTCTATCTGAAACTACAATCCCCGGGACCGTCCGTAGTTGTGCGCCAACCATGATGCATTTGAACGCCTTTTTACGGCGTTAAAACATTTTCGAGGCTGATTTAAATTAAAATAAGTCGTTAGAGCAGCCGATTGACTTTTTCAAAAAAAAAGTAGACTGTTGTAGTTCAATTTAGGGCAGACATATATTCGACTAGTATGAAGTATTTCCCTCCTTTATTGATACATCGTTCCCAATGCCGTTGCAACTTTTGGAAACAATTATGGCAGGCGTTTTTTAAAATCGCGCGTAGATCCGTCTTCAAATTTTCCTAGATGTCTTCCATTGTCTGCAATACTTGTTTTTTCAAAGTAGATTTCAGTTTAGGAAATAGGAAAGTTTCTGCAGGAACAGGTCAAGTGAGTAGGGTGGCTGTGGAACCCAATTATTTTCGTTTTGGACAAAACATCGCGAATCGGCAACGATGTGTTGCGCTGGCGCATGGTCATGAAGTCATGATAGAAGGAATCAGGAGTTGTTTCTTGTGTGCAAGGTACAGCGTTTCCTTAATTTTATAAAATTCTAGTAGGCCATGAACTGATGGAAGTAAGCGTAGGCAGCAGGTTATGTGATTTGTTATAAAAACAAATAAATCGCAAACTTTCTAACACACAATTTACTGAAAATTCAACTTGCAGTTTTTATGTTTGCAACTGACATTACAAATTTGAATAGCAGGTTAAATAAATACAAGAGATAATACTAGAACTGCAATAATAGAAACAATTAATAAATAAATGTTCAAACCATTTGATACCTTTGTAAAACATGCTCAGAAGCTCGTCTAAAATAAACTCTCTAATGTGTGTGTTAGCAACTGTGTCATTCATTTGTTTTTGTAAAAAATAACTTAACTTGCTGCCTACGCTCAAAACAAAGTTTTCTGAAATTTTCGTGTACCTAATGTATCTAAAGCCCAAAGTAAATAAAAGTAATGTTTTGTTTTCCGAATGAAATTTTAATTTTCTGTAATAAAATTCTCAAAACTTAAACAAATGCAAAGTGTGACACATCGTTGAAATCAGAATTAAAAGCTATATTTAAATATGAAAAAAATTAAAATTCCAACCATAAGAAAAAAGAAAGTTGACAAATGACTTATAGCCGAAAACAAGAAATCTGGAATTTCAGATTTTTATCACTAAGCAAGATAGCTCCAATTTCTTTTTAGATTATTTGTTATACATAAAAATCCACAACTTTTCTCTAATTTAACAATCGTCGTATCTCTTCAAATAAGCGAGATCCCCATAGTTAACACGCAATTTGATACATCCTGTATAAAATAATATACGTTCAGTAGCAGAAATTTGGGTTACCTATTAGACAAAAGTGAATAAGCGGACCCCTACATACTCATTCACATCAAGCATTGTCTGCACAATTTTAGTGATAGGCGTCTCTAAGGTTTCGCCACACATCTCTGTGTTGCTCTATTTTGTACCAGTTTAGATCGCTTATTTTATTTAGGTTGTGATCTTCCTATATTTCTCCCAAAAATCTTTATTTTATAAATTTTTGATGCCATCTATTAGTTTTTCTTATTGCGTGATCTGTCCATTTCCTTCTCAGTAACATAATTTTATTGACTATATCCTCAAGTTTCGTTCGTTCCCAATTCCATTCCTTTGTTTGACGTTGTTTCACAATAATCCAAAATATATTTCTTTTACTAGCTATTTGGTGTACTCGAATCTAGTTTATTGTTTTTATAGAAAATCCCATCCCATAAAGTGTAAATACTGTAGGTAATTATTACGGATTAGGCGGCTAAAAGTAAGTACCTTTACTGGTGAGAGCTGCAAAAGCGCCCACTTCCGTGGTTTAAACTTGGTATGCTTTGCTTACCTCTCCTTATGATGAAAGGTTCAAATTGCCTTAATAGATATATCATAGATTTTTGGGTTAGAAAGAACGTACCCATATCCAGTTGGGACGCAGCTAAGGGATTAGATTTTGCTCTGGAATGGTGCATATTTGCTCCCTATACGAGCTATAAATCTGCATTAGGATAAGAAGGTTTAGCAAACTGCAGATAAAAGTGTCAACTACTAGAATTAATGGCGTGCCTGTGCAGTTTTCTAAAACTTAGACGTCGGTTTTTAACTTTATCACGTTTTGACTCGGGGGCTGCTACCCGAAATTTATTTAAGCTATAAATAGATCGATTAGTCCCCGTTCCCTAACTGTTTTTATAAATTAGCCTGCGTCTCAGTCACTACGTCGAGGTGACCCCTGGGGGTTATAACGTTGCCTAGGCGGTATAGTAAATCGTTTGATGCCGATAAAGAAAACTATGATAAAAGCATAGGCGGTAACAATAACATTGTAAATTTGGTCATTACCAATAAGTAACCCCGGACTTCCTAATTTAGGCAGGTGAGGGTGAGCTCCAGGAAAGAGTGGCGCAGGTACTGACATTAGGGAGTTGGGCCCTAGGATTGAGGCGCACTTTGTTTGCTCACGCCTACTACCAAAGTGTCGACGCAAAGGGTTCGTGCTTATGCACACCCGACGCTGTTAAGGTACCGGTCACTATCAAACCGGTTACCGACTAATCTGGGCGGTTGTAGTCGACCAGTACTAAGAATTAGGAGTAGCCAAAAATGGTGCTAGTAGCGCTGCTTCGTCAGGTGCTTGCTCGGAAATGTCCAACCAGAGACTTTGACTGGTACTACGGGGACTAAGTCTGAGCTCGTGGGGGAATATCAGTTCTCGATGTAGGACTTGTGGTAAGCCTATGCAGGCTAGGGCCGTCTTGGTCATTGATCTGCAGAATCTGTAAAAATTTAAATAATCTTCCCTGACCAGTGGAGATTTAGGGCTCGCAGCCTGACTGGTGGCTTGTTCCCGTTGAACCGTTGTTAACTTGAGCAAGGGCGCTGATTGAGCGTAGCTCAATCCGGCCTGAAGAGGGACGTGGCGGATGAGGCTTATGGCAGGTGCCGACATGTTAAACTATAAAGGTAGCCTGTAATGGCCGCTTTACATTAGCTCTGTTGTATAGTGCAGGTCAGTATAGTTTTCCATGGGCTAGTACATCGCAAATATTTAAGTAAGTTGGAATAGAGAGTTACCGTTCCATTGCATAGTGGGAATTCAGGTTGCCGTTTTCCATAAAGTGCGTGGGTTCTACTTTTCGGAAAGTAAATATTGTCTGCTGTATTTGTGCGAAAATCTCTTTCTACAAAATATTTTATTGTTATTATACAACCAGAAGGTTTGCTGTATTGAAAATGTAAATTGCGCGATGTTTTTAAGTGAAAATAGACGCGTATATTTTCAAAACAAGCATAAATCTGTATATCTTTGGTCAATTAACTAACCTCAATAAGTTTTGTTCACAAAACTCTTACTGCTGCGGAAACGTTACAAATATGCAAAGTTATGCGGAACTAAAATAAAATCTCCACATAAATCTGCATCTCCTGAACTATACAACGTCTGTTCGGTATTGATATCCAGACGCTCGTTTAAAGCTTTATCTATCTTGATGTTGTGTTTACAGCAGTTGCTACCGTTTTATTACAAGTATTTTGTTAGCGCAAACGTGTTTTATAGTGCCGTCATACAACTGTGCAAAAGCAAACACAACTACGAATTTAAATAAAATCATCTGAGACGTTTCTCGTTACAAGAGATGTGCAAGCAAAGGTTTTACAGCAGTCGTAAGTATTCGTATTTCAACAAAATAAATTCCATCAAATATTACATAGCAGATGTGGAGTTGTTGAAAAACAAGTATATAATTTTATTGTTAACGTTGGTATAATTTAAAATTTTGATATAGATTTTGTAATCGAAAATTTCATGCTTTATCTACGAAGAATATTTTTAATACATATTTTTTGCATGTTAAATATATAACCTTTAATATTAATATTAATATTTTGTACAGCGGATACAAGAATTTGCAAAGCTGGATGTGGGTGGAACTCATAAATGCCACTGAATATCTCTGTCTCTGTGATTTTCTCATAAATATCGGTTATCGTTTGCATTTATCTGAGTTTACACAGTTATCTAACCTTTGTTAATTATTCATACAAAATGCAAATAGAACCCAATTACAGCTATAGCGAAAACGGAGTAATTAAATCACCCATTTGTTAAAAATTGAAATTTGTAAATAAGAATTCAACACAGTATTGAAGTGGCTTTAAAAAAGGAACTTAAAAAAGTATTGAAGTGTCTTATATGTATAATTATACAAGGAGTTAATCAAACTGCCTAACTGTATGCGGAAAACACTGAAAAACAGAACCACTATCGAAAGACAAAACACTTGGGCTTAGAGAAGTTTAAAGCGTTAACAGTATATTATGTATGAATTTGATTTTGGTTTTATTATTAAAATAATGTACCCGATTTACAAAAGTGAATATAAAAACGAACTTCGTGCGAGAGAAGATTTAATTAAATCTTTTAATATTGTAAAAATTTTGAAAATTCTAATTTTTTTTAAATATTGCTAATACTTCATAAGTTTTGAATTTTTTCTAAATTTTGGAAATTTTCTGAAAACAAAAAATTTTTTAAATTCAAAAATTTTAAAAATTCGGAATAGTTTCAAAAAATCATAAAATGTCTTAAATTTTTAAAATTTATAGAAAAAGTTTTGAAATTTTTTTTAAATTGGATAATTCACTACACGTTAGATAGGTAGCGGTATGTGCGGTACTTGGCAGTACGTTGTTTTTGTGGCTAACCGGATGCAAGGTAACTTTTCTGGCCAGTTGTCATGGGCTGTCTGTACTATGCGGTGCGGTGGCGGGACAGCCAAGGATCCTCACTTAGGAGAGTCGAATAGCGTCAACAAAGATGCCTTTTGCGGGGTCGCCGTTGTAACGGTCGCTTCGGTGATTGCAACTTGGTAGGTCCACCTCTCTTCGGAGAGGTTCAAGGTTTACCTTAATTAGGACCATGTAGAACTGGGTGACTGAATTCACGAGTTGAGGTATTGCTAGCCCTTAGTATGGGTACCTAACATCGTAGCGGCGCACGTCCTCCGAAACGGAAGGAGGGGACCCCTGGGTTCGTGCTTATGCACACGCGACGCTATCAAGATACCGGTCACTAGTAGACCGGCTACCGACTACTATGATCGGTGAGTAGTTGACCAGTACTGAGATTGCGAGAAGCTTAAACTGGTAGGTGTAGCACTGTCTTCGGCACGTGCTTGCTCTGAAAAGTTTAACCAGTGGCTTTTTTGACTGGTACCACGGGGACCAAGTTCGATTGTGCGCATAGGGTGGCGTGATGAATGCCGTCAAGACAAGCGGCCTTTGAAATCTACGGTGACTACAGTGCTTAGTATTTCTTGGTCACGGTCAACTTGATCGGCCGGGATCCGGTTGCTTTGATGTCGGATGAACAGCTTTTCTCTTTTTGTAGTTGCTGGTACTAAGTGTGGCAAGCAATACTTTGTTTCACCCCTGTGCCGACGTAGGCACTTCCTTGGAAACCTCTTATGCGTATGTGGATGATTGGACGTGGGCGTTGACGCGCGGTTTTCGGTAGTGCTTCCTTCTGCTCGGCCAACAAGAACGTCAGTTGTGCCATGGCAGCCTGTGTTTTGCTACACGTAGTGCATTAGATTCGGATGACGTCTGGTGCGCCGCATTTAAAACACGTTATTTTAGGTAGAGCTTGATTGTTATGAGTACTGGTAGAGGGTGTTGGTTGCTCGTTTTGTTTAAGTTTACGACACTCAAATTGCACCTTTCCTTTGTAGGCGGTACCTTATTGCGAATGCTCCAGTGCAGCAGTCGTAATTTCTGTATGTTCTGTGGTGAAGATTTTTCTTAACATCTGTTGTGTTCTTGTTAGGGCCAAATGTTTTCTCTAAGTTGGCTATTACAGCTACCAACGTGGTTACTGTGGATTTCAAACCTTGCCACCATGTCGCGACTGGTTTTTCCAGAAGCATGGCAATGCCTTTAACGTCGTTTTCATCAATAACCTTTTCACAGTTTTGTAGATTTAAAACGTGTGTACATCGGTCTCCCCGTCAATATTGTGATGGTTTGTTGTGATGGTAAATCTTGTTTTAAATATTCTCATTAAGACATAGTTTTAAGGATATGTAGCATATGATCTGTTCGCGGTTATCATCAAATTGAGTTAAAATAGCAACTATACCCACGGCGGAAGCGTCTTTCTGTAAAAAAATTGATGGCTAAAATCTGCAATTGACAGTATCAGCGATGAAACCCAAGTCTTTTTGATTTTCCTAAGTGATTCTTCACACGCTACGTGATATACAAATTTTGATCCTTTTTTCATCAACCGCGACAATTGGGCAATTAAGTTAGCGTAGGAAGGTATAAAACGCTTATACCAACATACCATGTGTTTTAGCTCGGAGCTACAGAAATGACTTTTGTCGTATTAGTTCAGTACCTGTTGTCCCTGTAAGCAGGTACAAAAATATCTGATTCTTGTTCCTTACATAATTATAATGGTTATATATGATAGAAGTGTCATTTTATTTGTGAGTGCGGAAGTTTTAGTTACCTTTTTAACACGTTTTTCTGTAATATGCCATTTTTATTACTTTCACGTGACGTAGTTTGATTCAAAATTGAACTGTACCTACATTTAACGTCTGCTATGATTTTATAAAAATGTTTACGTCAATCAACCAAGGTAAATGTAAGATACAAGTTTCAACGAAATTTCATTTTTCCCAAAAAAAATTTTTGTTTGGTATTTTTAATATTAGACGAAACCCAAAGCTTTTTAGGAAACCTTAAAAGTTTAAAACAGAAGTTTAATCTAAGAAAGTTAACGTTATAAACAGAGATGTAAATTAAATTGCCTACTGTTTTATCTTGGCAACTGGAAAATTCTGACGGCAGTCACTTTACCTCGTCGTACTGTTTAAATTAAATAAAAAGTTTTCTCAAAATTAATTTAGGGGAGTTTACGAACCCGTTCTTGTTTCTTTAGAATCAAATCACATTCATACTTTTTTCGTAAAATTGGATGTGCTTTAAATAAGTGTCAATATAAATTACACAAAACAAGGAACAATCATTAAGAGATCTTTTGAACAAGCTTTTAACTTTAGTTGTCGAAACGAGCGTAGCCAATTATCCAAAAATGCAATATAGAACCGTCACCGAAACACTGGAGACAGCAATTGCCAGTTTCCATTTGTAAAATGATGCAATCTCATGAAGGCGTAGCAACACAAAGCAAGCAGAACAAAAAGTGCACTAATTGGCAATTCTTTTAAAACAGCAACCGATTTGTTTGAGGAAGCATATATTACCGCTGCTTTGCGCACTTTACGGTTTACTTTTAAAATCAAGTTTTAAAGTAAATATTGCAGCTAAGAAAAAACATGACTCGCATTGTGTTAAACACAAAATTACATGACATCGGTGTTCCTAAGAAATGCGAGTTATTTGATAAAGCAAAATCAACAATTAATTTTAATTTATAAATTCCAGCTATACTTCGTTAAAGTCCATATTTAATGATTATCTGTATATAAAATACTTAATTACTTTAACAATATTTATTTATTTTAACCTTATACGTATTTCGGCCTGTTTCGGCAGTTAGTGTTGTTATAGCAACGGTAGAACTCGGTGACTTGATCTCGGTAATCGTCTGTGGATGACTTGATTTCTTATTCCAAAATGTCCGATAGAGGAGAATTTAAGAGATCAATTTCCTCATTCATTAACGGTACAGTTTAAAAATGTTTGTGAATTTCAAAAGCTCGTAGTATATCTAATTTACGTTTATCATCACAAAAGTGTAAACATTTTATGGTGTTATTAGATGTCATTGAATGATTGTGTTCTAGTAAGTGTTTAGCGTAATTGGATTTATGTGGGTGTTTGCATTTGAACAACGTACGTGTTCTTTATACCTAATATCAAAATTTCTAATTGTGTGGTCCATATAAACCGAATTACAATGTGAACAATTTAATTTGTAAATGGCTGCTTTTAGCAATCGTCTGTTTTTGATTTTGCATTAAACAAAGTGTTTAAGATGTTTCTAGTTGTCTTAAAACTTACTTTATAATTATTTATTTTGTTTATAATTTTAGCAATTTTTTCTTCTTTGAAGTGCACGTGTGTGTTCGAAAGTTTATTTTTCTGTATTGTGTATTTTTTTAATTTTATTCTACTAACTAATTCTCTAATGTCATTGTCAAATACGTCAAACTAAATTAGCTGTAATTTGTGAATGAGTTCTGTGTAAAGTACCTTTAAATAAGTGTGCAAATTGTCTCTAATTCTAAACCATCTTTTTGATTCTTTTTTCAGTCATTTTTGTTCAGCATTTCTGATTATCTTCTCAGTTATGCTGTTCTTGGTTTTAGTAGAGATATTAATTTAGTTCGGAATGAGCTTCTTTTTCTGACATTGTTGATTAAACCAAACGTTCTGTGTTGCTACACAATAGAATTACAAAATTTATTTCCAAAAAAATGGTTTACTCATGGGAAGTCCAATTTTGCCTCTTTTAGCTAACATATTTATGGAAAATCCAGAAGATCAAATATTCTAATCAAATCAATCTGAGAAAGTTATATTTTGGTTTCGTTATGTTGATGACATTTTGGCATGTTTTAATAGTTCACTTGATTTAATTAATAAATTTTTAATTTTTATTAACAGCTTGCACCCAAACATAAAATTTACACTAGAAACTGAACAAAATAAGTCCATTAACTTTTAGATTTAAACATAAAAATTAATTCAACTAATAAATGTGACTACTCAGTTTATAGAAAACCTAGTCAAACAGACATTACAATACCACACGATTCTTGTCATCATAAAACACATAAATTAGCAGCATACTGGTCCCTGATACATAGCTTCGACGGTCTTTTTAGATGAAATTAATTATAATAGAGAAATTTTAATTACTAAACAAATTGCATACAGTAATGTTTATAATACTAAACTTATTGATACATTAATTAAAGAAAAAGATTATAAATTAGCCATTCAAAAAATTTATACGAATACCCTAACTTCATTCGATACAATTAAATATGGTTCGATCCCATATTTTGGTGACAAATCAGAAAAAAATGCTAAAATTATAAACAAAACAAATAAATATAAAGTAAGTTTTAAAACTTTAACTAGAAACATCTTAAACACTTTGTTTAATGCAAAATCAAAATCAGACGATTTGCTAAAATCAGGCATTTATAAATTAAATTGTTCGCATTGTAATTCGGTTTATATAGGCCAGACAATTAGAAATTTTGATATTAGCTATAAATAACACGTACGTTGTTACAAATACAAACACCTACATAAATCCAATTACGCTAAACACTTTCTAGAACACTATAAAATGTTTACACTTTTGTGATGATAAATGTAAATTAGATATACTAGAAGCTTTTGAAATTTACAAACATTTAAAAACTGTACCGTTAGTGAATGAGCAGATTGATCTCTTAAATTCTCCTCTATTGGACATTTTGGAATAAGAAATCAAGTCATCTGCATACGATTACTGAGATCAAGTCACCAAGTTCTATTGCTATAACAACACTAACTGTTTTCTTTCCTAATATAACCTTTGACAATGGCATGTAAACATGCCGAAATACGTATAAGGTTAACATATATAAATAATGTTAAAGTAATTAAATGTTTTATATACAGATAATCATTAATTAATTTCAACAACGAAGCAATGCTTGTTTTAGGAAAAATGTGCTAAAATAAACACAAAATAGCAGAAAGCAGCAATTATCATTAACGGTTTGTAGTTTTTGGGTCCATAGCTTAAAAAATAAATTATACGTTCAAGAATCTACAAATAATCATTGATGTTCAAAGAAAACAATTTTGATAATAAAGAATAACTTTATGAACATTACACCAAGCTACAAGCGAAGCACAAGAATAAATAGACGCCACAAAACAAAATTAGGAAAAACAGGTGGCGGAATGAAGAAATTCCGAAAGAAATGGAGGAGAAGAAAGACGCGTGTTTAAAATGGCTAAATACCTACCAAATGAGATGAAGATAGAGAAGAATATGTCAGGAAGAGAACTAATTACAAAGACTAGTTACAGAAGAGAAGAAAAAAGCGTGGGACGGAAAATGTAGCGAAGTCGAAATGCATAGTGAACAAAGAAGGTTTTTCCTCTCAAGTTTTTTATGTTAGCGATGGCCTCCTTTGTATCGCCTTTGCTTGTAACAGATTTTGCTTTGTAAGCTATTGTTTCTACATATCCTCGTTTGTCTTTATTTTAATTTTACTTCTGCCGTCCTCAGTAACTCGTTTGTACTAGTTTTGAATTTTTGTTTTGCTTTTATCTGTTTTGGCATTTAGACTCTTCTTTTTTACTTCTATTCGTTTTTTCATTTTGTCCCATATATTCTCATTTATCTATTGCTTTTTTGTGTATCTTGTGTACCCGATTATTATGTTGCTTGTTTTGGTAAATACATTATTGCATTTTTCCCATGTTTCTTTAATTGATTTATTGTAGTTAGTATGTGCTCCTTTAATCTGTTTGTGAATTTTTATTCTTTATTATTTCCATGTTAATTCTAAGTTTTGCAGTGACCAGGTGATGGTCACCTTTCACCTTCCTGTTTGGGCATACCCATCCAACTTTGTGGCAGTTTGTGTGTTTGAACAATGTCCCTCCAATTTTGAGATAATATAAGCCACATACCTCTAGCAATAATTCTCCATTTTCATTTCTTTGGCCTATACCGTCTTTTCCCATAACTTGCTCCAACCTTTTATTATCCTGTCATACTTTGGCATTTAGGTCATCCATTAGTACCTACTACGATATCATTTTCGTTTATTTTATTCAGCGTTTTATTCAGGTTTAGTTAACTTATGCGTACCCATATCTATTCACGCTGTGAACATTCTTTCGCATATTGGGTTTTAGTCTATCAGCTTACTTTTAATTTTTTTGCTTCAAATAATTCCAACTTCATATTTGTGGTCCCGCACTTCACCCTCCTGTCCTGCAAAGATGATACTGAAATTTATTTCAGTTATTTTATTAATTTCCATTCCATCTTGTTTCGCTCACTCCCAGATCTCTAACTTGTACCTTTCTATTTCCCTTACCACTTGCATTGATCTACCTTTTTGATAGAGCGTTCTCGCATTACTTTGCTTAGTAATCAGTATCTTCTCGTTTGTTTAACTTTTTCCTTTATTGGAATTTGTGGCTCTTTCAATCCCTCTGCCTAAAATTGCCAAACGTTTACCTTGCTGGTTTCTGTTCCTTTTGCTATTTTTCCGGTTCGAGGTGTGCAATTGGGACTGCTGCAGTACCCATTTCCTTATATTATTTATCTGATTTTTGGAGCTGGCCAGGCGGCTACGTTTTTAAAAACATACTTGTTTCTCTTCTTTGGTGATTTGCATTAACTTTGCATGCCTTTGTTCCTTTTGGTCTATTCTTCTTCTTCATTTTTCCCAATTTGTATGATTCGGCTACCGTTGTTTTCACATCTAGTTTGTTCAACAGAAAATCGTCGATTTCTTATTTTAAATTCCTGTTTTTCTTTTACACTTTTTGATTACGATATTATCCCTTTAATTTTTCCTGCGATTCCAGCTTGTTTTCCAGCGTTTCAACTTTGTCCATAACTGTTGCTTTTTTTAATTCTCATTTTTACTTCTACGTTGTTTTAATCAAATTCCTCGTTTATATCGTTTTTCATAGTCAATATCAGTTGCTTTAGCTCTTCCATGTCTGTTTCCGAAATGTTATCAATTCTCTTTTTACTTTATGCACAATATCTTCTGGGTCTTCAGTATTTGCTTCTTCCCTTTCCCTTTTAAACGGCTCTTCAATACTGCTCGTGCTATTTGCTCTCCCTCTTACTTGAGCAGTTGTCTTTATTTAATTATTTAAATCGGCCGCGCTTTACACGGTTTGCGTGCCCAGATTTGACAACGCCGCACTTTCACTCGTTATGTTGCGCGCGCTAAGTTACGAGATACATCAATATGGATAAATGTCAATATAATTTTGATGTCGATAATCAATAAACAAATATTAATTTTGCTTACCACGCTTGCCCTTTTTTGGCGTCTGTTGCATGGTATTAAAGTTACGTTAGGAAAGTGAGACAAAGAGGTTGGATCATAGATATGTTTTTTTTCCAACAGACGTCAAAAAATGATCACATTTTTAGATTAATCTCAGTATGCAAAATATCACATTGGAGTTGTTTATTTTAACAACGTGCGCAAAGTGCGCACTAGAGCGAAAAATATTTCGTGCATGACGACAATGGTAACATTTTTAAAACAAATTGAAATAGATAAAAGAAATCGCTTTATTAAAATATAACAAAAGAACACATTAACTAATATTATTATTGCTGTAAATATTAAAATTAATAGTGCAACTACTGCATGTCCCTATATTTATTCCACTCGTAGAAACATTGTTTAGGAGAAAATAACTGACAATTAAATATCAATATTTGTTAAATTTTGTTTCCGTAGTAACAAAGAAACAGACTATATTGCGATAGAATAAATCTTTATTGTTGTATTTTATTATGATTTTACTTAATTTTTTTAATTATTTTAGTAATTCTGTAGAAAAAAATGCTGTATGCAACTTTTGTGCAAAATTTCTTTGGTGCTTTCGAATGATTTTTGTGTCTGCTGCCGCCTCGACAAAAAACTTTCATTCTCAATCCCAAAGATAATTTCGCGAACTAGATACATAAATAACTATTAAATTAATGAAAAAAATATAACCATTAGTTAGGCTCAAGACGTTCCCAGTAATTAAAGCGCGGCATTTATACATCGAGTTGTTGCATTAGCTAACATTTCGATGTCACTTTAAGTTCATGTGCCACTTCTTAAAATGGTACCGCGACTGCGCCACCTCGTGCGAACGAGTGTAAGCTTTATATATGCAAAAATATTTTTTCTAGACTGCCGAATAGTTGTTCTAGATTCCCCCAAAAGTAATTTTTCTCAACTTCACAATATCATTTTTATCGATTCCCAAAACTACTTTTTTTAGATTTATTACATTTAAAATACACTTTTTCTGCGCACAAATTATACATTTAATTTTTTCAATTAAAAACCTACTAAAAAAACATTATTTTTTTAGATAAAAATGAAATATTTAAGAAACCATTTTGGATAAAAAAAATAAAATAGGTTTTAATTTCTTAACTGGATTAAACGACGCTTCATACTCATAGTGTTACGTTACAGTCAATTTAATTAGGTGAGCGGAGGCAAAATCGTAATAGAAAATTCTAAGGACGACCAGTTCCTACCTATTCGGAATTTTTATTAGAGCACGAGCTAGTTTGATGTTTCTGCAATGAGTAACATAAAACAAATCGCAGCAATTGCTTGGATTTGCAGGACGTCGAAACGGTTATGATTATTATCATGGTCAAAATCCATGTGGTGACAATAATTATTCTCCCATTGTGATTAAACACAATGTCAACTACGAATGTGTGATGTATTTGGGACCTAGTCCTACCTTTTAATAACATTCAATTCACCCTCAAACAGTTACGGTAATTTGTCTTCTTGCTGAATAATTGATATGGATAGTAAATCACCAACAGTAATACTAATAGTGCATGCAATTTTACTGCTGGTATTCGCAAGGTAAAAAACGAGTAGTTATTGAGAGATAGGCATATTGGCAATACTCCCAATGAGCATGAGCAATCACCTTCACTTAATTTATATCAAAAGAAAGTGATCCTGTGCATTGTTTGATAGTACGTATTAATAGTATTTGTGCATACATGGAGTGAATAACAACAAATCCAACAGTGTGACTAAGTTTTTAGACTATAGTTTAAAGATTTTAATTTTATTATCTTTATTATTGAAAAATACAACAGTCTTCCGCCCAAGCAACTCAATACTAGATACGCATTTCGAGTGCAAAACGCTCATCATCAGTGTTAAATTGATACTGTGTCAGTTTACCACTGATGAAGATAGCTTTGTTGTTAAAATACGTATATGGTATTTAGTTACTTATGTGGAAGGGTGTTTTTGGTTTATTGTTATTATTATTACAAATAGAAATTTAAAGATTGAGATGTCTAACTTGTTAAACATATTTAATTCAAATTTAAATAAGATAATCATCTTATCGTAAATTTCATTAGAAACTTTTATTGCACTGGACTACATGTTTTGTCTAGACTCCTTTCTCAGCACGATTCAGGTTACTAAAATGTTCAATAGACTGCCACTCCGGTTACAAAGCAAATTGTTTCAAATAAGAAAATACCTTAATTTTAAATAAATTAATAAAATGTAAAAGGCGGATTATCGACAAACTTAAAATGACAACACGCAAAATATAAGAATAAATAAATGCCCCAATAACGTGGCTTATCCGTGATAACAGCAAACTTTTCTTAGTTAAAGCAAGCACTGTGCTCTCTATTCTGTACTCTCTATTCGATCGGGGATACGTTTTTTATTTTTCCTTACTTATTCGTAAGATCGTGCTTTTTATTGCGGGGAATCCCACGTAGTTCAAGGTAACTACGCTGTACTGAATTTAACGTTGCTGAAAATTCGGTTTTAATAGCGCTAGGTATAGGTAGTTTTCACAACACTGAAGAAGAGTTGAGTCTTGTGTTCTTAATAACTGCTAATTTGATAGGTTGATCGTCTTCAATTTTCTTTGTCTCAGTCAACTTATTTAAACAGCCAATTGCATTTTTTATATTAGATTGATTCAGCGCTTGCATTTTGACAAAGGTCTAGTTTGGTCCTCGTCAGGACACATCCGCCTGCTCAAGCAGCTTAAGCAGAATACCTTTCTTTCACCCATAAGGCAAGGACGCTCCAACTATATGTTTTTAATATGTTTCACTAGTTAAATATCTCAACGATCAGATTTCTAATAATTTTTAGATCGCTTTTTTTTTCTTAGAAACTTGCAGTGACAATAAATACTTGTAAGCGGTTATTATGAATGTCAAGCGATAAATTATCGATATGCACTAGTGCAAATTCTAGCTGCAGTTTTCATCCAATTGATAAAAATCTTCGAATACGTTCTCTGTGATTGGTGTGCCGGCATGTGAATTCTGTAATTAACAGTAACATAATAAGTGCTGATAATTATCTACGTAAAAAATGTTGCTTGTTGCATTACGCACATACTACAAATCTCTGTAATAGTATGTAAAAAAATTTCCGGTACGCTTGGAAAGCAAGCACAAAGAAGCAAATGGTAATGGTTTGAATCTAAGATAAATATCAACAATCAACCACACTAAACTAGACAGCTTTCTTTTGAGAAAATGTGATCTTTTTCTGTTTGTTTGCCAATATCTCTTCTACCAATTTGTGACAGCATGAAGTATAATTTTTGTAAAAAGAGTTTTATTTATTCGACAAAAAGAGAATATTTTGAAGTGACTAATTCGTCGTTTGCTTCATATTTTTGCTTTCTGTAAAATATCTTCCAACGTTTCGAGTAAGATTTAATATAATTTAAGGTTATTTGTCATTTTATTTACGTTTCATACTTAAATTGGATCAAGCTTTAAAGGTTTAAGATATTTAAAACTACGTATTGTAAAGTAACAAAAACGCGAGATGATTTAACTTTTTCAAAATATTCATTTATTTAAAACTTATTTCATAATAAACTAGAAAGAAGTCATCTTACGACTCAGTGGTAAAATGAACTGGCTACTTGTTTTTGTACTATCATTTTTTATTTTATTTAAGACGTGAATTTATTCTACTTTCGTCCAACACATCAGATTTAAAATTATGGGAGTGAAACACGGCCAACGCGTTCGTTCGAATGTTTGCTGTGTTGATACACAAGAATCCTGACTCGCTTTTTGTGTTGCCAATTATTATTGTGCACCAACTAGCACAAAATTGTGGACAACTAAACCAGTATTTCGATTTTAGTCAAGTAAGCACGCAAACGTGTAAATTAGGAATTGGAAACCGTTAGAACATAGAAAAAAAGTAGACCAAGAAACAAGCAGGATAATATGGTAAAGAAGGCTATAGAAGAAGAACTGGGAAAATAGGCATAAATAGACGATGGGCTGCAAGTAACGGTTATGAAAATGCGAAAACACTCGCTATCCATTTTTGCCTATTTTCCCAGTCTTTTATTTTAGACCTTTTACTTCCATTGCTTCTTTATTAGTGACGGTTTGCTTGGAAAAAAACACAAGATGCAAGAAGAGACGCTACGGTAGATGATAATCTAGCAGATGTATGTATGTATTTTGCGTCAAGCAAATCAATTTCTAATAACAAATCAAGGTTCATTTATTTGTATGTAGAAGGTAAGGAAGAGGAAAAAAATTTAAGCTGTCTACATCCAATGTTAATAGGAAATTTTGTAAACACATCTCAGGCGCAAATGAATCTATTGAATCCACATCATTTAACGAACCAAATTTACTGACGTATTTTCTTACCGTTGGACAAGGTATCATTTGTTTTGTTGGGGTTAATTTTAAGAGGGGAAATACAAAATCTCGTGATTTTGGTAACAGAAACTTTTACCATGTTAAGTATCAAGAGATTCTTCAGAAAAATTGCAAAGAATTTAAAAAACAAAAATCTAATAAAAAATGTATGATCACAGAAAGCGTTTCTTATAGAGAAGCAGAAAAATAGTTCAAGTTCAAGGGCTTTCGTGTAAAAATATATCGAGTAGAGTTGGTTCTAAACATAGACCAAGAACTTTTTTACCGCAAAATATGATTCTGGTTCAAACAATCTTTTCAGCAAAATTTCAAACAATATACATTCCCCTCATAAACGATCTCGTATTAGATCCCCATCTCCAGAAATTACACAGAAAACAGAAACTTCAATTATCACTTATCTAGGAAGGACACGTGAAAAGACAAGAGCAACAGGCCTACGCGTTTTTCTCGACGTGTAGGCGGACCTTGGGAACTAAGGCCTGTAATCGTTTACTGGTTTTACATGGCCTTAGTACGCCCCCTGGTCACATATGCTGCTTTTGTTTGATAGCCTAGAACCAAAACGACCATTACAAGAACAGCACTCACCCGGTTGCAAAGAATTGTTTGTCTCTGTATAACGGGAGCAATGTGTATCACCCCGACAGCGGCCATAGAGCTATCTATCTTTTGGTAAAGAACGTAGGAGATACCAGAGTTGCCTCACGATTAAGGTCGACCTTACCTTTCAGATGGGAAGTGGTAATACGGTTGCTTACTTCTCCTTTTAGCGAATCATACGATACTCTCAGTCCAAGCTGGGATGAATGGTTATCGGGAGACCCATCATTCCTTTGTCCATATGGCCTTGTATGGTTTACGGATGGTTCAAGGACTAGGGAGCTATCAGGAACCCGTGTCTATGGAAAAAAAAACCAGAGTCAAAATTAAATAAATGCAGCTAGCTAGACGTTTTCACAGCTGTTATTATCTTGGATCTCGCAAACAACAACAAGATAAGCTAGTCTCTTTATTAAGTGTCCTACGACTGGAGTGCCAAAAAATTCTCTGAGTCTAATCAAAAGACAATTTAAAATAGTCACAGGCCTGCAGAGTGGCCACGGTCACCTGCAGAAACATCTTCACACTATCGACGCTGTCAAGGCCCGCAGTGCAGAAGTCAAGGAGGAAACCTCTAAACACATACTCTGTAAGTGCGCTGCTTTTGCTGTCTTCACCTTTAAATACCTTGGCTGTCAAAGTGTCAAGTCAAAAGTTTATTTTAAAGCAATCTCAGAAATATACAATTCCTGAATATTCTTAACAGCGAATATCGATTTCTACAATATTCGAACCAGCAATAAAATTCAGTACAGTCAGTGGAGGCGGTTATGGTTTTAAATAACTTTCAAAACATTTGACGGGTTTCCCAGGCATATTAAACACGTATTACACTTTAAAGTATACAAACGGGCGGTACAAAATACAAAATTCAAAGTGTTTAACGGGTCCTGCAAAATTAATACTAGGGAACTTCTATTTTTACAATATTCAATTTTGTCTTTGTAGTTTAGGTGCAGAACTCCCGACTTTCTGTAAAGAAAATTTCAGTATTACTTTATTCCCCTGAAGGGGCGGGCGGTTCCTTGTAGGGTTCTTCCGAACTTCACACCGAAGTGCTAAACTTCTTTTAGCCGCGAAAAAATTTGAGGAATGGGTTTGGATAACGGACGATTTTCGTGGATATTAGTATCCTGGTATTCACGTTGTGGCCCAGAAAAACCACGAAAAAATCTGAGTCAGGACAGTCGGTCGGACGGGGGAAACGAACGCAGGCCTTCAGAACGAAAAATGGGCGCGCTTAACGCGGTTTCTGACTACTGAGCGCGTTTTAAAAAGAAACGGGCCTGCAGGGGAAGTTACTCCTATTCTTGCTAAAATGCCAGGATAAGAATACGTGCGCTAAGTGGAACAGGGTTAAAGAACTGGTTTTCGGTAAACTTTAAAGGTTACTAAATTAAACCAAACTACATTTTACAGTGTCAAATAAGTTCGTCATAAGTGTAGAAATTTATAAAAGGATATTATTTTCTATGCGTGGCACAAAAAAAAAACATTGTTTAAGAGATTAGGTAAGATTATTAAAAAAATATATTATTTCTTCGAGATCCGCAAGAGCAAAGAAACTGTGTAGTAAATAAGTTTGGCTGCTAATAATTCCCACTTCAAATTAATAGCTTCAAAATCTCTCAAAATGTCTAAAATCAAAATTTAGTTACAGCAGAGGGCGTAGGGTAAACATTCTGTATATGAGGAAAAATAATGAAACATTTTCTTTTCAAAAATAGTTCAAAAGAAACTCAGCTAATAGGTTTTATTAAAGCTTTTCAAGCTATTCCGCATGATGAATTAAGATCGGCAAATGAGCAGTGTGGTAAAAATACCGAAAAATGTTGGTAAAATTAGCAAGGAAAAGTGTATAATAGGTCCAATAAAAAAATGTAGTTGTGAGAATAATTTTTGAAAAAGTTATGGGCACATGAAAATTCCGAAAAACTTCAGCGGTTATGTAGGCCTGCGAGGGTATGGGGTCAGAGACGTGTGACGTAGCCAATCGGATAGCTGTTATTTTATAAAGCTGCACTTTCCCATTAATGGTGTACATGGGTTAAAAACCAAACACCCTTCCACACAAATTTATGTACATGAGCTTTTATCTTTAAATTGTGCACATGGTTCAATGTTAGTGGTTGCACTTTCTGGGATGCTTGTCATAAACAACCTTGGGCTATAAGACCCAAGCTATTAGCGGGCAACCACGTGCACAAGTGGGTTAAGTTTTTGAAAATTGATATCTGCAGCACATTTCTCATGTGGCTGTTTATGCTACACCAACCCACAATAGCGTTTAAAAAAAGACATTGTCACTCAAGTATTTAAAGAACACGTGTTGAATTTCTAAATATTTATTTAGGGTTTTGCTTAATTTTAAATGTAAAAATTATTTTAGATTTGACTAAACGGAATATAATTTCTCAAAATTTTTCTGAGTAACCCTGTATAGCTTAGGAAGTAATAAATAATATTTTTTTAGGAAGAAATTTAAACGTTGCGGTGCTGCTGCAGTAAAAATTAGCACAGCTTAAGTAAAAATTCTGCTTTTGTTTGCAAAATACTGCCTATGTATTCAAGTTGAATGAAAGCACAAAATCTACAACAATAATATTGTCACTGAATTAAAATTTGTAGAACAAGAATGCACAATTGCACAGCAAGCCCTCACAAAGGGCTGTTTCTGCCCGCCAACCACAGTATTTAACTTTTCTCTATTATAGCGGTAAACAATCCTGTCAACAAAGATAACTAAAGTAATACGAAACGCTTTTAATGTATGCTAGTCTGGGGGTGGAACCACTAAGCCCTAAACAAGCCCAGTGAAAACCATTATTAATATTTGTATAATAATACGTTGTTAACGGTATTGTATTCCCTTAGCAGTAAAGAAATAACGTCTAAATTTGTGGTTACGGTAGTGCAGCTTATACGTTTCTAAATGATCCTTACACGGCAAGTACTAAATTTGATTCCCCTGGGCAACGTCAAGGGTTTCATACAAATTCAACCATATCCATCACCAAAGCTAGTAAGAGAACATGAATTCTATATAATAATAATAAAGGAAAATTGTGTCAGTAAGGAAAGCTGCTATATTGACTGCTTCGTAGCACCGTAACAACGTAGATAAACAAATAACCTTCCGGTAAAAGCCGGTAGGAAACTAAATATTCCAACTGAGGCGCATCATCGAATAGTCAGAGCTCGGGAAAGTGCTCTTATTGCTTTGTATTCCAATGTTCTCGCGCAGTCATATGCATGCTGATTTAGGAAGTACGTTACAGAATGCACTTGCACCACATAGAAGACGAGAGTTGCAATTGAGGTGGAAAACGACTAAATGAGGTGATTAAATTTAACATCCAAGCGCAACTGATACGAATCCTAAATGGGTATCTGAATAATATGTTGTGGTTATTATCTCCAGATTACTTAACGCTCTGTAAATTTTAAAATATTATATTGCTTAAAATTTATTTAACTCGAATATTAAATTGCGCTGTCTAGAACGTTTCGCCGTCGCCGTTCCTCCGTCGCCATTTTGCTGTCGCCGTTTCGCCGTCGGTCGTTTCGCCGTTGGTCGTTCCGCCGTCTACCGTTTCGCCGTCGCCGTTTCACCGTCGGCTATTTCGCCGTCAAGCCGATATACAATGTTTCCCAAAAAGTATGCAACAATTGGGAAAGTTTTTCATTAAAGGTTTCTCAAAAAATGTTACTTTTTTAAAAGTTATACATACATATTTATTAATTTTACTACTAACCTAACCTAACCTCACCTAAAAAGACAAAATTCAAAAATTCAACACTAAGCTCCTAAGTACATTTAGTAACTCAACAATTACTTACAATATTTCAAAAATGGTCAAATATTTAAACTAAAGACAATTGTTTAATGGCTTCGCACAGAACACTCAATGTTATAAGTGGTTTTCAATAGTTGAAGAAATCTATAAAATTACTAACTGGATAAGGTGGAAACAAGAAATTTTTGACGGTGAAACGGCGACAGCGAAATGAACGACGGCAAAAACAGCGGCTGCGAAACTGCAACGGGGAAAGGGCGACGGCGAAACAGCGACGGCGAAATGGCGACGGAGGAACGGCGACGGCGAAACGTTCTAGACAGCGCAATTTAATATTCGAGTTAAATAAATTTTAAGCAATATAATATTTTAAAATTTACAGAGCGTTAAGTAATCTGGAGATAATAACCACAACATATTATTCAGATACCCATTTAGGATTCGTATCAGTTGCGCTTGGATGTCGCCGACGGCGAAATAGCCGACGGCGAAAACGGCGGCTGCAAAACGGCGACGGCGAAACGGCGACGGCGAAACGGCGATCGCGAAACGTCCCATTCCGTAAACTGCGACATAACAAAATCTATTTGTGATACCTAGACCTGCATACAGGTTCATATTTACGAACTCAGAAAATCACGTAATTTACGTGTATTAAAATAAGTTGAAGTTTTCGAACAAAAACGTACCTTGGGGTATCTTGCGACGTTACATTACATATTATGTTTCTAAAATTATGTATGCGTAATGATGTGGTACAAATAGCAGTGTCGCGTTTAAGCATAACACATTTAAGAGTGTTTAGAGCCCCTTAGCGGCTCCAGATAGTATAACAATTAAATTTGCATTTTTCAAAATTTTTTTTTTTTTTTATTAAAGCTTTTGTCAGATTAACATGACAGGTTTGAGTAGTTAAATGTGACTAAGACTATGGTATGTATACATTGTATGTGTTTTAAACATAGACTTGCTAGTAGCTGTGTATAATACATGGAGGCAGGTAGTAGCGGCCTCGGGAACTCGAAGGTGTTGGTTGCTAGTTTTCTTCATTTGAGATGACATCTTGAGGGAGTTGTCTCTTCAGTCTGTGATGAATATTACGCTGTCCAAGATTGTAGTGGGTTGCTCCTTCACAGGTAGCAAAGTTTGAGAAGAAAGTCCTGGTGTTCGAGAGGATATAGTGTTGGATTGGGGCAACACCCAATTCGTGGTGGAGTTGTGCGTTTCGGATGTACCATGGAGCATTCACAGCGATCCGTAGGACCTTATTTTAGAATCGTTGAAGTTTGAGTATATTTGTTTTGCTCGTGTTGCTCCAGACAGGAGAGGCGTAGAGTGCCAGTGGGCGTAGGAGGGATTTATATAGAAGGATGGTGCATTCGGGTTGAAGTGGGGTTTTGCGATTGATAATAGGATAGAGCTGTCTGAGTCTGGCGTGTGATTGGGTTAGTTTTTGGTTGATGTGGAAACTCCAAGTCAATCTTCCATCTAAATGCACTCCAAGATATTTTATAGCTGAGTCTCTGGGATTCCAGGGTATGTCGAATCCATCGATGGTAATAGTAGGCGGGTTGTCCATTTTTCGCAGGGTGAGATTTTACATTGGCATTTGCTGGGATTAAGTTTGATTTTCCAATTTCTGAGCCATTTATTGAAGGTGTCAGTTGCATTTTGCAGATGATGTATAGCTAGTTCAAGGTTTGCGTTTTGCGTTATAATGGCTGTGTCGTCGGCGAACGTGGCGATTGTTGCGGGAATCTTTGGGATATCAGAAGTGAATATATTGAATAAGAGTGGGCCGAGGATGCTACCTTGTGGTACACCCGCTCGTATGGGCTTTGTTTCAGAGAGTGTGGTATTTATTTTAACGGCAAAGGTTCTGTTTTGCAGAAAGGAGAAAATGATGGCCAAGAGATAGCGTAAGATGTCATGAGCTAGGAGTTTTTTTTGAGTCCTTCTATCCAGACCTTGTCAAACGCTTGTGCGATGTCCAGGAAGATTGTGGCAGTATAAGATTTGTTTTCGAAACCTTTTTCGATGAGTTCGCTGACTCGCTGCAATTGATGACAGGCTGAGTACCCTTTCTAAAGCCGAATTGGAAAGAAGGGAGAACGTGGAGAGCAGTGGTGGCTTGGTGCAGGCGCGAATAAATGACCTTTTCAAAAAGTTTGGAGAGGGTAGTTAATAAACTAATCGGTCGGTAGCTTGACATATGTTCTTTATTCTTCCCAGGTTTAGCAAACATGAGCACATGTGCATGCTTCCAACTTAGAGGAAAGTAGCCTAGGCGTATGCAAGCATTTATGAGAGTGGCTAGGTAGGAAAGGCATTTTCTTGTTAGGTGGTGGAGGACTAGGTTGGATATTAAGTCGTGACCCGGTGATTTACGTTTGGCTAATGTCTTTATGATTTCAGCTAGCTCCTTTGGTGATGTGGGATTGGTAAAATCGACTGGGATGGGGACATGTGTTTCTATGTAGTTCGTTATATGAAACATTTGGGCTGGAGTGCAGGATAGTGCGGGCGTGAAAGTTCGTTCTAGGTGTTTGGCAAATGCGGTGGCTTTTTCATTGTCGGTCAGTAATGTGGTATTGTCCATTTTGAGCGGCGATATCTCTTGTGGGGCTTTTAGAATTTTTTTTGTAGTTTTCCACATCCCTGGGTTTCCGGGGCCGATTGTAGCAATGTGGTTGCGGTATGATTGAATTCTGTATTCATCTAACTCACGCTTTAGCTGGTGGGTTAAGTTATTCAGCTGTCTCTTGGCTTCTGGACTTCTTGTGCGTTGCCAGAGTCTCCTAGTTTGACTTCTTTGCTTGATTAAGTTGATTATGTATTGGGGGGGGGGAGGTTAAAATCGGGTTTAGGATGTCTTGGTTTGGTTGTGGAGGCCGTTTTGGCAGCGTTGCTGATCGTCGTTGTAATTTCCATGACTGCTGTGTTAATATCCTCTTGGTTAGAGAGGGGTTGCATCTTGGTGAGGAGGTGATCCAATGTTGCTTGGAAGATTTCCCATGAAATTGGTCCATTGGTTAATCGTGCGGGGGGAGGGTTGGGTTTAGGAGAACTGTCGAAGGGGATAAGTACGGGCAGGTGATCGGAATTTAGTTCAGGGATTACTGTTTGTGTAATGGGCTTGGTAAAATTTTTTTTGAAGGATGATATCCAGTATGTCTGGCTGATGATCGGATCTGTACGGGTAGTAGGTGTATTCGTCTGGGGTTAATACTTGTACCCCGTAATTTGTTGAGTATTGTTATAGTAGAGTACCAGCTGGGTTGGTTGCTCGGCATCCCCAGTTTAATAGTTTGCTGTTTAAGTCGCCTAACATCAGCGTAGGTTTAGAACTGTTGAATAGTGTGGCGAGGTCGTTTGTAGTTAGCTTTTTGTTAGGTTGCCTATAGGCACTTATAATGGTAAGTTCACTTGTGTCGCACAATTTGACTTGAATTCCTATGGTTTCTAGTGTGATATCAAGGGGGCCGGCAATGGGATTGTGGGAAAGGTTTTGTTTAATGATAATTGCCACTCCACCAGAAGCTATTCGGGCATTTCTATCTTTACGATAAACTCGATATCCTGGGATTTTAAAGGGTTCGCCTTCGGTCAAATGGGTTTCTGTGAGGCAGGCTATATCGACTTGGTGTCTTGCTAGAAAGGCTATAAATGTAGAGCGTTGAGTGGCTATACCGTTGGCGTTCCAGTTAATGATTGTTGAAACGTTGATAATTCGTTGCGGTTTAGGATCCATTGAGGAGGAGGGGTAAAATAGTGTTAATTATAAAGGTTTTGATTTGGGGGAGGAATTGGGTTATCAGGTCCATCAGGAGTTTGATGAGATTGTTAGAAGAGGCAGTTTCGGGCGGCTGATGTGATGTGCTAGCTGAGGTATGTGGGGCATTGTTTAGGAGGTTTTTCACCCGATTAGCAAAAGTTTGATTGTCATTGCAAGTGGCGTTGTTGAGGTTGGTTTGGCTGGGGTGCCTGTTGTTGAATCGTTTTCGTAGGAGTTCTTTATGGTAGCTGCATCCCCTATAGCTGGCTGCGTGGTTTTCACCGCAGTTGGCACATGTCGGTTCTTCTTTTGTTGTTTTTTTTGCAATCGGTGTGATTGTGAAAACCTGCACATTTGACGCATTTGTACGGGAGGGTACAGTAGTTCTTAGTGTGGCCAAATTTCTGGCACCTGTGGCACTGGGGTATATTTGTGGCGCTCTTTCGCAATTCAACTGTGACAGCGGAGTGACACATTTGTTTGAGACTGAGTATTCTTTTACCTTCATCGTTGTTCGTTAATTCAACTGCACATACTGGTAATGGTTTTTTGTCCTTCGTTAATAATCGTGTTACATTAATGATAGGTAGCACGCTAAGGGCTTCTCTGATTTCCTTTGTGGTGAGGGACAGCGGTACATTTTTGATTACCACTGATAGAGGCTTGCAGTTGGGGTTTCGATGGGTATAATAGGAAATATCATTATCTTTGTAGTACTGTGTGAGAATGCGATAGTCTTCTTCTAGAGATAAGTTAATTCTAAGTGAATCTCGATTGTTTAGAGTTGTAAATGTGCCTTTGATCAAGGGTTTAATGTCTGTGATAAGCTCAGTGTAATTTATCTGGTTTTTGCAGAAAGATTGGTGGTATTTTAATTTTTTGTACAACTGTTGTTTGCTGAGGCGCTCCGTTATCACTTGACGTGTTTGCGCTTTCGTCCTCGACGTTTTGAGATAAATTGAAGAATTTATTTTGCTTTAGAAGCTCGTCTGTTGACCAGAGGTATCTTTTTTGTACATCGTTGGCGGGTGGAGTTAATGTATCGGATTTGCGTTTGAGTGTTTGATTTTGCAATTCAGCTTCATTATTAGTGGAATTTTGGTTGTCGACCGTGGTGTAAAGTTTTAACAAAAACTATAAATAAAATATTGTTCAATTTTACTCACACTAAGATAAGGCTAAAGGTTAACTAAAGTCGAACGTTGCACCGTAAGCTGATAGAGCACACGCGTGGCGTCTGCACTGCTTCAAGGTTTGCGTTTAACCCATCAAAAATTTTTTTTTTTAGTAATACATCTTTTGAATAAGAAATAAAATTATATAATGTACCATATTAGTAGCAGCAAATACAATGCAAATAATTGCCAATAATAAAACAGTAACGTAAAACCACACACAAAATGTTCTAGCAGTAAAGGCCAAAAAATTTTAGTCACCACATTTATGTTGGCAACCCTGATATTGCTTGTATCGGTTATTTTTAGTAATGAAGCTGTGTGTTTCTAAAAATAATCGTTTTAAAACAATTCTAAACTAGTCCGTTTCTAAAAATAACTGATTCTAGGGAATTTTTCTGTTACTAGATTTAGATTGGCAATATCCAGGGGCGTTTGAGTCACCAGATGTATGTTACTAGCCCTGGTGGTGTTCCGATCCACCTATACACCTGCTGTTATTTTTAGGAACCGGTTATTTTGAATAATAGAGTGGTCTGTTTCTGAAAGTACTCGTTTTAAAATTACTTTAAACTGATTCATTTCTTAACTGAACCTGTTCTAAGAAACGTTTTGTCACTAGATTTAAATTGGCAACAATCTAGGGAAATTTTTTGACTTCTAATTTATGCTGGCAGCCTTAGTGGTCCTCGGATCCTCCTGTACACCTTACTGTAAAATAAAGAAAACGGTTCTATGGGAACTTTTTGTGACTAGGTTTAGAATGGCTATAAACTAGGTGACTTTTGTCACTAAATTTATGTTGGCAACCCTGGTGGTGCTGATGTCCTTTTGTACACCCTACTCTCATTTTTAGACGGTCTGTTTGAAATTATTTTGGAGTAGTTGTTTTTAGTAATAGAGCTAAAAAATAACCGTTTTAAAACAATTTTAAAATGGTTCGTTTCTAAATATAACCGGGTTTAGGGCATATTTCGTCACCAGAGTTCGATTGGCAATCATCTAGGGGAATTTTTTGCACTGTAACATAAAAACATAACCGAATTTAGTGAATTTTTTTGCCACTAGATTTAGATTGGCAATAATCTAGGAGAATTTTTTGGCGCCAGATTTATGCTGGCATCCCTGATGGTCCTCAGATCCTCCTATACACCCTACTCTAACATAAACACATAACCGGTTTGGAGAAACTTTTTGCCACCAGATTTAGATTGGCGATAATCTAGAGGATTTTTTTTGTCACTAGACTTATGGTGGCCGCTCTTGTGGTGCTTAAATCCCCTGTACACCTTACTGTTATTTTTAGCAACAAGTCGGCTTAAAACTATTTTAGGGCGGTTATGTTTAGTGACAGAACGGTCTGTTTCTAAAAATAACTGTTTTAATAGTTATTTAAGGAATGTAAAGACGTAATAATATTAGAGATAGGTAAATACGAGCCGAGACGAAGCCGAGGCTTGTGGCCTACGGAGAATGTTAATAGTCCATACATTCCGTGTTACTTATTAAATTTTTCACGCTGCAGGTAGAAATTTAACCATATTTTTAAAAGTTCGTTTTGACTGCTGTCATCGGAATTTTTTTTTAAATGCCCCATTATTCTAAGTTGCCTGTGCTTGTTACCATATCAATGAACAGTTAAAATCAACATTTTAGTATTCTGTTTGAAATAATAGTTATTTAAGTATCAAGGAATGTAAGGACGTAATAACATCCGAGGTAGGCGAATACGAGCTGAGGCGAAGCCGAAGCTTGTCGCCTGTCGAGGATGTTATTAGTCGATACATTCCGTGTTACTTATTAAATTTTTCACGCTACCGGCAATGTAAGTAGGCCTACAGGTAGAAATTTAATCATATTTTTAAAAGTTCGTTTTGACAGCTGTCATCGGAATTATTTTTTAAAAGCCCCATTATTCTAAGTTGTCTGTGTTTGTTACCATATCAACGAACAGTTAAAATCAACATTATTTTCCTAGGAACGTAAGTGACACTATTAAGTTCCGTCGTCAAGGGTAACTAGTACACGAATGTTATCAGCCACTTACGATCCCTGTAGTTATGGATGTAAGGCCTACTTACATCGCCAGTAGCGTGAAAAATATTGAAATCTGTACCTTGTTGCTTTAATTATTATCCTAGGAATGTAAATGACACTATTAAGTTTCGTAGTCAAGGGCAAAAAGTTAAGGAATGTTATTGGCCGTTTTCATCTTTAGCTATGGATGTATCGTCTATTTACCTTGCCTGTAGCGTGAAAAATAATTTTAAATAATTCTGTTTCTAAAAATAGACAGTTCTAGGAAAATTGTAACCAGATTTCTGTTGGCAGCCTTGGTGGTGCTCGCATTCCCCTCTACACCCTACTGTATTATTTAAATAATATTATGTAAATTTAGTTAACAGTAAAGTGAACAATTACTGGTTTAATAAAGGTTTCTTTTTTTCAGGAAACGTGTTCGTCATAGCTGCTATTTTGTTAGAAAGAAATCTTCAAAGCGTTGCCAACTATTTAATTGTCTCCCTGGCCGTCGCTGACCTTATGGTAGCTTGTCTGGTGATGCCTTTGGGAGCAGTATATGTGGTAAGTTATTTTAAACTAAATCTTTAACCATTTTAACGATCTTAATGTTAAACTGAGATTTTTATTTCTATAAAACATGCAAGTTTCTGTACAATAAATCTTGCTGTTTTGCATATAAATTTGATTTTTTTTTTGATATATGTGGAAGCGTTAGTAGGGCATGCTTTTTTTAATGATAAACTTCTATTGGAAATTCTGTGCCATTTCATGTAACATATTTCGCTAACAGTAGTCTTGTTTGCTTTTCATGATGAATGATGTTCTCAATAAAAGTGTATCGCCCTTAGGCATCGTTATGTCCACAAGACAAAACTAAAAATCGATATAAGCACGTACTCAGTCGCAAAAATAAAATGAGCGTGTTTTCTAAGTGTATGAATATTCGCTACATGAAATGCAATACACCCGTACTATCTAAGGAATAATAAATCAACTTGGTAGGGGTGTAGATAGCATACATAGCTAAGATGTACTGCAATTGCTGCGCTGTGTAAACGTTTTAACCTATTTTCTGAGAGACCGCAGTCTGTATATTGGCATGGAAAACATAATAACGTAGAAGTATGCACCAGAACTTCATGTATTTACATAGTAAGTCAATTACTGAAAGCAATCCATCATAGGTTGAGGCGAGTATTGACAGAGAACACCGTACTAGGGAGTTTGTACACCGAAATACTGAAAACCGCATTTTTAGTTGGTATAGGAAACATAATTATACGAACGATATTTTACCAAACCGCAAATATGTATCAGTTATGCGCACTAACAGCATCGGAATGCTAATAAATTCCATTAATTAAATTTTCTTTTCAATACGAATTATTTAGCAATTTAAAAAATAAATTTATGAACTTTATGTATAAAATTTTAAAATGTATGGCTACATCATCATCACAATATTGATATTATTATATAAGTTATTTTAGCTTCAATCTTTATACCCACATTTTGGTCAGTAATAAATCAGACGTTTCTAGTTTGTAAAAAAATGACGGCATTGAACAAACAACTACAAATTCAACTAGCAGTAGAACGCAAGCCAAGAAACCTATCTCGTCTACTTCCGCTTTATTTTGTCCCCAACACTCGCTTTCCTCATTCTGATTGAATTTATGGCATTTTTACATTCAAAGGAATCTAATTTTATAGTGAATGAACTTTTATTTTAATTTTTGTTTCCTAATCGTTATTACTAGAAATCCTAAAATTGAACCGTTTAAGTAATCGATGACAATAAAAGTTCTTAGAACTTTTGTACCCACCTGAAATGATCTTTAGAAAATTTCACACTTTCAGGAAAAAGCAATAATAAGTAGAGGGGATGGTAGGGACATTGAGCTTGCGCCAATCAACTATTTTATAACTGTCGAATACGTATCTGGGCTTCTGTTTCGGGTGCATCAACATAAAGCACCCTTTCTCCATTTCCGCTCACCATTTCGTTGTAAATTAATTTAGTTGTTCTATTGCTGGTGTTGTCGAATCCCAAACTATGTTTATCCATTGAAATTACAAAATCGATTTTTTGCTGCTTTCACACTTGTGGGCGGTATTTACTGCAATTGCTGGATTAACCTATAAAATCCCATTTCAAAAAATTCCTTTTGTATTAGGAGCAACCCATAAACGTACGGATTTGTTTAGTTTTCTGAAACTGACCTGTGGGCAAACATGACATTTACTTATCTTTGTTTACACTTGATTGCTTGCACAATGAACATACCGTGCGGCTGGTACGTCCCACTGCTGGGCACTAGCATTCTTCTCTGCCACGTACTCTCCTTAGCGCTAAGATGGAGTACGTGTGGTGGTAGCTCAGGGGTTAGGCGCTTAGCTTCTGACGTTAAAGTTCTATGGCTTGATTCCTCGCCGAAGCCATGCAACAATAAAAATCTATGCCGCAACCCGTCACTCACATTCCCCAATCCGGTGTAGGCGGCCGTGGGGTCTTAATGCCTGAAACCTTCTCTGATATTTAGTCGTTCGGATTCGACGTTAAACTGTAGTTTCCCCGTACCTGTAGTTCCCCCGTACCTGTATTAGATATAAAACATCCAAATTTAGAAGTAATAACTTCAATACAGAAACAATAGTATAAAGTATTACATCGCGGAATTAAATCTGCAATAAAAAAAAGAAAAGTACACAATAAAAAAAATTATTTTATTTTCTTTCTGTGTCAGGTTCTCAGGAAACGGTGTTATTCTGCAAGAATATAATGTAATCAGGATAATACATGTTGCAACTTGGAATTGTACTTTAGTAGCATATGCTCTGAAAAAGGGCTTTGAAAGAACCGAAGCGTCCTCCTTTTACTTCCTTATACTTTCAGTATGGGAAAATATTATTCCAGACAAATTTTGGAAATCGAGATCTTGGCGGAAATATGGTTTTTAAAAAATGTCTGTCTGTGGGTGGGTGGGTGGGTGTGTATGTGCGCTCCATAACTCTTAAACAGATGGTCCAATTTTGATAATATTCAGAACTTCATCGAGGAAATAAAATTTAAAAAAAATTTGATACCCGAACCGAAGTAAGACATATTTTTTGAAAACGAATTTTATAAATCTGAAACAGAAACCTTAGATATGACTTTGAGGCAAGTGTAACGATTTTTCTTTCGAACTGGCTAGCTTCTAAATGGTGACCGTTACGAGTTCTTGAAAATCTTGATTTTAGCGCTTTATTACTTTAAAACAAGTGGACATGTCGGGTTCAATTTTTTTATCGTAATAGTTCTATAGCAATACAACTTTACTATGCACGAAAATGTTTGGAAAACTAAAAGCTTTGAAATGAAAAAGTACTCACAATTTTGGAAATAAGTAAAACATATTGCTGAACAACTGACAACATTTTTTTTTAAATTTAGTAAACAATGCATATAGCTGGAAATTGGCTATAATTTGGTTTGTGCCCTAGCCCGCTAATTTTTATGTGGCGCCTCCTATGAATTTTTGAAAACTTGTGATTTAACGCTTATTTTACTTCAACACGAGTTATCAGATCAGGTTGAAATTTGTTATTGTAAATGACCTAAAACTACACAATGGTATGAACTAAATTAATTTTTGGAACTACTGAAACTGTGAAATTAAAATAGTAAAAAAATTTAGACTATTTCAAAAACACGTTGCTCCAAAATTGACTATGCAATTTTTTTTTAATATTATATGTTAATAGCTATAATTTAGTTTGGGTCCCAATAGGCTAGTTTGTCTGTGATACCTTCTATGAATATTTGAAAATCGGAAATTCATGCATCTTTGTTTAATCGCTGGAGGACGATATAACATTTCTGTTCAAGTTAAATTACTAATAAGTGATAGAGTTAGAGGCACAACGTAATTTTTAGGTAAGCAATATTTAGGGATTTAATTTTTTCGAATTTGTGCTTTTGGTTTTGGTTTTCTTTAATCCCAACGACGGCATCATTCTGTAAACTTAAATTAATAATTTTTGGAGGGTTTTTCTTTATACCACTTCATGTTTCTTGGAGCATAGATAAACTGACATTGAGCTCATACGTAATTTTCTATTATTGCACAATCGTATGTCGAATTTGAGGGAAAATGTGACCAATTTTTTTTAAGTACCGTGCTGCTATTATTCGAAGACAGTTGCAAGCGACTAATTTTTATTTTGTGCGATGTAGCTGTCTATACTGCAATCAGTTTTTTGCTTTTTAATGGATAATTTCCTATCTCATCCCATATATAAAATGCCCTTGCGCAGAATGCATACAATTAATACCAAAACTGCAGCAAAGTAGCTTCGTTTAAAATGTTGGTTTAGTGTACAGTTTTGGAATAGGAAGTTCTTGCTGAACAGCAGATTGACTAAAAGATTTATAAATTGGTTACCGAGAACCACCAACAAGAACTGAAGAAGACCACATGCAAGACGTAAGGATGACCTGACAAGAATATCCGGGAAAATTTGGATGCAAAGGGCGCAGGATAGAGATTCGAACGAATTTGTGGAAGTCTTTGTTCAGCAGAATTATAGGCTAAAGGAGAAAAAATGTTTGGTGAAGATTAAATGTAATTGTATATAAATTTTTCTGGATTTTCCAATGGATTTTTTCTGCGTTTCCTTTTGCATCAATTCCAGCGTTCGCCTTTCTGTAGTGTAACTCAAACTCTATAGTGAACTGCTCCAATTTGTGATTATCATTTTTGGCTTTTGGTTTTTTATCACTTGTAGGTTAGAGCAAACTGAAACGTTTTAATTAGCAGCGATTGTAACACTTGATGGGTTTTATGTTTCACGAAATAGAGATAACGCATTTTACTTGATTCATATAACGGCATCTATTAGGATTTTTTTAGAAAATTAAAGTGAAATCCGTTTTAAAATAGTATTTTCCATGTTTTATTATATATGTCAGTTATCAGACATTTCGCCCCAAATCCTAAAGTAAAAGATGATCTTGTAATCATTGCACATTGAGTTTAATAGCAAAACTCTGATATTGTTAAAAATGAAAAATTGATGTTCGAAGTCAACGGGGAGCTAAAAGGGGGTTTACAACTAAACATATCGACTATTATAACTAGTCGATACGATTTTTTGAACTGTTACATGTTTCTGTGTGTATTTATTTTCGGATGAAATAGCACCGTCCCCTTTGAGGTGGTGCACTAATGATTTCACGTGAGTTTAATTGTACTTTAAAGATCATTGATAAATATTTTTCTAGAACGATGTAATTAAGTGTCATGTTTTGAAAGAATATCCGTTTAATTATTTAAAATGTTGTGTAACCAAAGCGTTACAGTATAACAAGTAATTGCAGCTAGCAATCTTTCTTGTCGATTTGCTTGCCATTTGGAATACTTACGTCTCTGGCAGATAATTACCTTCAGGGCGTTTAGTAGGGGTCGCAAAAACAACAGATGCTGTAGTTCGTAGACCGTGCCTTTTAGGGCTAATTAAAATCAGCTTTCCAGCAAATTGGCTCAAGATTTCTCTAAACAAACTAAGATTATATCAAAGCGTGGGGAAAGGTTTGATGAAAGGTCATGATATAGTAACCAAATCCATTAGCTATTAATAGGAAATAAATGTAAGACGTTTTAAACAACAACCTTTTCCAAACTTATACAACACAATTTCTATCACATCAACAATGTGTTATTGTTTACTTTTCAATAACAATCGTCCGAATAATTGGATTGTTTCTTTGAATAAGCGTAGCAATACTGTTTTCGTAGCTACAAAACGAAAAAGTAGGGTTTCTGTACAACTACTGTGATTAGAAACGGGATCCATAGTTGATTGATGATAATTTCGCGGAGAGGGATGCTCTTATTAGTCATTAATATAAATATTGCTCTACGAAATCAATCAGCCAATAGCATATATTTTAAATAATTTCCTGTCTCTTTTTCTTCTTAAATACGTTTTTTTGCATCAATTAAAACGGAGGTCTGATTTCCATATAGCTGCAACAACATTCCTGAGTTTAAAAAATGTGATATTTTTAATACTGATAATAACTTGCAAAAGATGCAAGATCGCCTAGCGTTTTTAAATGAAGCTTACCTATTACATAATTGACCTAAACTATTGACTTCACTATTTTGAAGAAAATAAACTGTTTAATAAACACCAGTTTGGTTTTCGAAAACATTGTTTAACAGCAGATTCTACACACAATTTATTCACCAAAATCCCAGAAACAAATTATTAAATCTTATCTGTCCCACAGACAACAGTTTATTAGCTACAATAGGCAGCAATCTAGTAGGGCAAATATCTTGCATGGAGTACCCCAGGGGTCCATATTCAGACCCATATTATTCCCGATATATATTATTGCTTTCCCCGTAGAACGCCTACGCTCGACCCTTTGGAAACACTGCAGATTTTTAGGTGAACTGCCGAAAAACAAAAAAATACCGTATTGTGTAATGCAAATAACTCTCGAGTGTCAAAATAGTATTTGAACACACTGACATTAAACACTCGTTTGACCTAAATTAGGAAAAATCGTTTTTCAAAAACTACGTAACTAAGCATAAAGAGAGAATGAAACATGTGTACGACGCGTCCATGACAAACAAACCCTTAGGAAAAAAAACCCAAAAAGAAAAACTTTTCCAACCCCGAAAAGACAAAGTATTCCGATTAGGAGACTATGTTCTAGAATTACAAACATCTTAATTTAAATGAATCAATTGTAACAAAAACTTAAAAGGGCAAAGTTTTTACGTTTATTTTTAAAATTCCCTTCGTCAAACCGTTTTCTGATTATCAGTTAACTAAATTGATTCATTTTCATGCGTATACTAGATGGTAGATTCCGCCCTTATAAAACCCAGTTATTCACTACTGATTCCAGCATCCCCATTGAAATTCACTGTTGCCAGCAAACCTTTATAGAACATTATTTTTGTTTCCAAAACAAACATTTTAGTATTTCAAATTCAAAACTATGCGAAACAAAACTATTATCTTTCTATGAATAATAAACCATGTGAGCCATATGTTTTTGGCCTAAATTTAAACAAGATATTACAAATTTACACTGCTACATAGCTATATAATTCGTCTACTAAAACCATTTTAGACATATAGCCAAGCTACTAATGGAAAAGAAAATTCAGTATCAAACATAATACATCTTAGTCCACACTGTTCAATTTTGATAAATCACAATGAATTACTGTTTACTATGAAATCTTTTTCTGCAAAAGAAGTTACTTTAAAATTATATAATATCGGTAAATTAAGAGTACACAAATTTAATAAAAGGTGGCCCATTAGTCACGAAAAGGTGTAAAAATTAAATAACTTTTTTGTGTAGACGTTTGTTTTATATTTCTGTTTCCGATTTCACAAGTGACAGTTTGGTGATTAATCACGAAAAAGTTTACAACAGAACAAAGAACAAAAATCGTACAATTTCATTATCAAAATCAGGAGAACAGACCGCCATCATTTCAAAGTTAAGAATACAGAATTCGGAATGAACGATTCGTCGCTTGATTAGACGTTTCCAGCAAGAAAGTTTTGTAAGTGACATGCCACGATCCTGGAAACCACCTTTAATCTGCACGGAAGAAGGTATCGAACGTGTGCAGGAGAGTATTAAAGAATAACCAGGAACGTCGACCCGAAGACGTTCTGGCCAGCTGGGGGTGTCTGGGACGTCACTGCAGCACCGTTTAAGAAAAGATTCACACCTTTTCCTATACAAGGTGCAATTGGTACCAGAATTGAAACCGACAAATTATCGACGTCTAAATTTTGCATTCAATTTTAAAGAGTTGGCCAGAGAAGAAAACCAATTTTCATCGAAATGGCTTTGTAAATAAACAGAACTGCAGGTTTTGGGGTACCGAAAATCCGATGGTTATTCACCAGAGTCAGTTGCACTCTCCCAAGTGCACGGTATGGTGAGGCGTTACGTCAGATAGGCTCATCAAGCGTTACTTCTTTGAAAATAAGGGTGAAAGTGCAGCGACGATTAATGGCAAACGATATCAAGGAATGACTAGTGTTACCCCAGCGCACAATGCACTGAAAGACTGAGCGTTGACTGAGCCGGCTAAATATGCTAAGTCACGTGATGCATTAGTTCCATGGGGAGACGCGGCCGCGGCGTTGGTGTGGATGTCCCCTATAAAGCGCGTTTATCAGACTTTCATATAAAAATAATATAATTATTATTGAAAAATCGACGTAGAATAAAAATATAAAAATGTTTCATGTTCCATCTGAGGATAGAGACCTTTCATTGAAAAAAAAAATGGTGCAAATTGGTGAAGCGGTAGATGCTTAAGAAACCGGAGAAAATACCCTTTGAGCTTTTATATATGTATGGAATGAAAATTTTGTGGGCCCTACCGTGAAGGACAGGCCTGAGACGTGGTTTCAGCAAGATTGTGCCACTCCCCAGACGGCTCGAGCCACAATAGAGCTCTAACGCAAATTTTTGAAAAGCGAATCATTTTCCCGTAATCGGCAGTTAATTGACCATCACTTTTACCAGCAGCCCAAAGAAAACATTCGTGCTAAAATCAGCCAGAAACATTAACAGCTGTTAAAGAAAATTTTATAGAAAGAGCTCTTCTCTGCTAATCCGAAAATGAGGGGGGGTCATTTACATGATATTAATTTTCATACATAATGATAAATCTTCACTTTGTACTATTTACTTAGTAAACCTCTTCGTGACTAATGGGTCAACGTTTGTTACAATACTAAAACAGTAATTGCTAAAAGTGGTTCATTTAACTTCTCAGAAAACTTTTGCTAAGACTGATATAACTTATTACTGTTGCTTTTACGCAAAAATTTGTTCTTAGAAATCTGTAATTACAGGAGACCTGGGTATGCCTGCACCACTGTACTAGTCAAATATATTTCCCTCTTTAACACGCACAGTTCTGTGCTAATAGAAAATACTGGTTGTTGATTGTAGGGGATAGGGTTGTCCGAGGTGTAATGTTCTCGTCATCACTTTGTTTATATAAAGTTACTTACGTACCTAATAAACTACTCCCTGACACTATTGTATTTCCAAACAAAGTTTGGCAGACGTTAAATCCCCTTGGCGTTGTATGCTCCACAAAGTCAACAAACTTGTTCAACCAGAAGACATCATACAGTTCAGTTTGTATTGTACTAGTATGCTTTAACATATGAAGCCATTTTAGCGCATCAATTTTTGCTTACTTAGCAAATAAGTTTATTTCTCTGTTACTTAGATGAAAATAGCAATTTTCTAAATTAACCTAAATATGTGAGCCATTGAATTCTTTATTCAACTTCGAGCAGTTAACGTTTTAGCAGATATTAATCTAAATAAAGGCTGTTTCGTCTATTTGAAATATGAAAATGCATTAGTACTATTACAGCAAATGTAATATTTATTTATGGCTTATTGCATGATACGTGCTTTATTGGAATTATTGGAGAATTTATGGTTTATTTTCATGTAATATTGCAAATAAAATGGTTTTGTATTAAACTATCTCAATAAATTGCGAAAATGCGTGTTTAAAACCGATTTACGACAGTTCCGACAATTTATTGTATTTACCGCCATGGAAACAGATATAAATATTATTAAATTTTTGAATGGTGACGTAGAGAAACGAACATATTCTCTTCAATCGACATAAGTCTCGTCCAACGCTGTTTATCGAATTTGTATTCCAATAAATTACTAATGCTTTACTAATTTTTTTCTCTTGGGGATAACGGGGTAGTTGTTAAATCAATCATCTAATAAGGAGAGCTTTAAGTTTTGTTTTCTCGCTTTTTTAATAATTTTATTTATTTAAGTTTTATAGGTCCGCAGGCACATCTCGTTAAATGACAGTTTACAAGTATGAAATCAGGTAGAAACAATAACATGCAAACATAATAGAGCCAAACAACCAAACTAATGACATCATTGTGAAAAAAGTTGTCGGACAACCGCCACAACACCTCGCATATACTCACTGCTTAGAATTCTTAAACATTCTTTCCGTTTGCTTATATAGTTCAGTCAACTAAGGATTTTTAGAGGAAAAAATTACTAATAAGCTGGAGTTTAGCACAGACCTTCTTAATACCTTGCTCAACAACATACTAAAAGTCCCCACCAACTGGATTGCAGCTTCATCCGCCATATTCGAAAATGAGAGCCTAAAATCACTTTTTTGCATTGTTTCTCGAAAACGGTTGCATTTGTACGACAAATAATCCTGTGCAAAAATAACGAACGCAGTTTTCTATACAAAAAAGAATCTTACGCCTCTTTTCATAGGAGTGGCGGTTTAACCTAAAGTTGTCGTTTTTAAAACTATGTTTACCACACATGCCATGTTTACTCCATTTTTTGTGGTATATATCAATGCAATTGCGTAAAAAGAGCGAGAAAATGCATTTAGTTGCTTTATAATTAAAATTCATTGACAAGTCCGTTTTATTTTGTTTGTCATCTCAACAACTGTTTGAAGTATTAACGTATCGGCATGTCTTTTGCTGTTTTCACTTTGGTGCCTTGCTGTTTAAGTCCTTTACCTAGCAGGGATATGCGCTGCGTTTTGTTTCTGTCGTTTCCCATGAACTTCTCTTTGCTGATTTAAACGGTCATAGTTGCATTGACAACCAATTCCACAGTTCCGTTGCCTTTCTGCGACTTTTTTGCAAATTGTACTCCCAGAATAACCATCAAAGTCAATAACAGTGTTAGGGCCATAATGGTGTTGAATGTACGAAATGTATTTTTCACAAATGTCATTAAAAATTTCTTTTTGCTTCTAAATGACACGGTGTAGTAAAAAACCACCATTAATTACAGTAAGCATTTGCTAAGGTTTGCTATGTTTTAAAGCTTAAAAATGTCGTAGAGGGAAAACTTTGTTCTTGCACATTCCATTTTCAGTAAACAGGGAATGTGGATATGGCGCCAGATCATATTCAAAATACTCCTGCAGTTCTTCATCACAGTTGCCGCCGCCCCATGGTACTTATCAAACTATACCCTCCCTGAGAAATTGAAAATACCATATGTTATAGAAGTAATTAATATGCCGTCAAACATCAAGGAAGATTTAAGTTTAGTCTAATGAGACAGTTTAACCTATGTTAGACTTAACACTTCTCAGAAAGCTCAAGCAAAAATGGCCATGCGATGCAGCAAATCAGTAAGTCACTCACAAAATACAAATAAGGCCTGTATCATACATCTAACAATATTCACGTAAGAGATAATGCCATTGGGTGGTATTTTACCAAGCCACTTCTATAAACATCTCTCTTTAGTTGTTTTTTTTTTCTTGTAATCGAGGAGTCGTGATCTATACATCAATTGATATTTCGTATGTAAGTTGATTTTTCTGATCGTATCTTTCTATTTCGTTTGATCTTCTGCATCTTTTATATTCTTTTCTAAAGTGGCTCCTGTGGCTTCCGCTATCTAATCGATCCATCGCTTTGGAGATCTGCCACCAAGTCGTCTTTCTTCTACCTTTCCTTGTAGTATCAGTTTCAGGTCCCAGGTAGCTGAATTTTTCTATAATTTTAATGTCTTGGAACGGTTGCACATTTTGTGGATTATTTGTACGTTAAACCACCATATATTTTGTTTTGTCTTTGTTTGGTTTAAATTCGAGTTTTTATTTGTTTTTCTGTAGTAGCTCTTGCAGTTCTATACTATTTTCCGCTATTAAGGGTGTGTCATCTGCATAACGCAAGTTCGATAGTTTCTTGCCTCCGACATTGATGCCATTATTCCAGTTTTCTAGTACCCTCCTTATTATAGCTTCTCCGTAGACGTTCAACAGTAAGGGAGATAATAAAAACATCTCTGTCGTATGCCTTTTTCCAGTGGGAATTTTTTATGTTTTTTTGTCGTTTATTCTTACGGTTGCTGTTCCATTTTTCTATAATTGTTCAAATAAAACTATTAGATGTTTTGGTACGCCTATTTCAAGCAGGTTTTTTTTTTAATTTAGGCCAATGCACACAGTCAAAGGCGTTACTGTAGTCAATAAAGCATAGGAAGGCAGTTGTATTAAATTTCCTAGTTTTCTCTATAAGTTGACGCAGATTCAGTATTTGATCTCTTGGGCCTCTGTCTCTATTAAAACCCGCTTGTTTTAGTAGCATCTGCCTGTCTAGAAGATTCCAAAGTTTCTTATGGATTATACCTATATGGCAATATTATGCTCGTATGGGATATAGGGGCTATAGTGCGGTAATTTTTACATTTTCATGTGGATCCCTTTCTGTGCAAAGTTATGAAGGTAAAATTGATTTATTCGGTGGGCCATTGAGCAGGGTCCGTGAAGTTGGCAGGTCAATGAAAGCACTAACGACAGCAATTGCGCCAATCGTTAGTGCTTCGTTAGTGCTCTTTAGTGCCCTACCAAAGAAACTAGCAAACCATCACATTTTCGAGTAATTTAAAAAACAAAATCGCCTGCCAGCTTCACGCTTAGCAGGCACACTTTGAGCACTAACAAAAAAAAATTTGCCAATCGTTAGTGCTTCGTTAGTACTCTTTAGTGCTCTAATTAAAATATCAGCAAACAAACACATACGTGAGTAATTAAAGAAAATTAGTTGCCTGCCAACTTCACGCTCAGCAGGCACACATTAAGCACTAACGAAAAAATTGTAGCCAATCATTAGTGCTTTGTTAGTGTTCTTTAGTGCTTTGAATAATAAACCAGCAAACCAACACATGTCCGAGAAATTAAAGAAAAACCGTCTTGACTGGCAACTTTACGCTACGCAGGCAGGTATGCTAAAACTTATGGTTTCTATAGACAGTATGTCATCGTCGTCTGTGCGTAGCATAATTAAATTCTAACGCGTTGTATATTATTTATTACTGTTTGGTTTTTATCAAGAACTAGAGGCAAATACCTTTAAAGTAATTAGCCTGTCTGAATCTGTGGTTCAATTATTACTGCATATTCGACGTCCACTTGATTTATTATTAATGCTGCTTGGAGTCTTACAATCATCTTTTTTTTAAGAGAAACCCCAAAAAGTGGCACGTTCTCATATTCGATATTAGTTTTATAGAAACCGGCGAGAAACGTTAATTGCATAATTTTTAATGCGTTCTTATACTGCATATTATGCTACACTATTACGCGGCTTAAAAACTCCCGCATCGTGTCTACAGGAACTATACCTGGATTCAATTATGTAATTGTAAAGATAAATATGTAAATCTCTTACAGGAAAACACTTTTTATTAGTATACTGTACGTTATAAAGTTTCAATAGTACAGTATTCCTTTCTTGTTGTCAGCTAAACCATAAAGCTTTTATAACTAATTGGTGGTTCTGGTTGATGTACTGCTGCTGTAAACAAAAAAAAACATTTTAAAGTTTTGTTTAACATCAAACTACATTTTAGCAATATTTGTTAAATTTTAGCTTTGTTATATTTGGCTAATGATGTCATCGATTTTTTTTAGTGGAAAAAATTATTATTATACTTTTTTTTGTAGTTCTTGAATTTTTCATGATTCCCAAAATACAAAGATCGCCGCAAATACTTAGTGCCATACCCCATCATAAAAATGATTGCTGCTACTTTTAGGTAAGAACTCTTAAATGAATTCACAATTAGCATTATTTATGATACTGTCTCTTTAATGTCAATGTCTACTTGCATTTTCAGCAGATGTTTGAACGTGTTTTATTGTACACCAAAATTTAAATATTGTAACTTATAATAAAAATTATTGTACTGTTTGATGAATATTTTTCTTTAAACGCACATTTATATTTTAGTAAATTCTATTACTTACCGAGAAATTTGGCAATCCAATAACAAAAAAGCTTGTTTGAAAATTATACTATAGAGGAACAATTGCAATTTGTGTTAGCGTTTTCTACGCTTAGCTCGAATCGCTGTTGGTTGTAGATCCTAATATGGATTTGGACTATAATTAAAATCAGTTAAATATCGAAAAACTGCCTCTGTGAGCGATAGTGATCATTAGTGCCTTACCGGGATAACTTCAAACGCCTGGTTAAGGTAAGTACTAAATTTAAATATACCGTACATTCAGTAAATGCCCCCCCCCCCCCGTGCTACAGACTCTTATTATACATTTTAAGTCAATAAGGCATAGATCAGATTAAATGACACCCACAATTATAGCTTTTGGAAATGTTCATTTTTTTATAGTTTCAACTGTTTCGGCGCAGTTTTATGGCGCAGTTGTTAATATTTTTAAATTAGTTGGTATACAGTTTTTCACTTTTATGGTAGAGCGGGAAGGCGGAAAAAAGTCTCTAGTCAAAAGTAACCAAACAAAATCCACGTAAATAAGTTGCCAGAAAAAAATCTCCAGAAAAAACGTCTCCGGGAAAAAAAGTACACCGAAAAAATCTCCAGGAAAAAAAAGGCTCCGAAAAAAAATCCCTTGGTAGAAAGTCTCCGGAAAAAAGTCAAAAAAGCGTTGGATATTCAAGCCCTGTAAAAGAGTTCATTAAAATAGAAGACTTCACCTGATTTTTATATACGGTTAGGGTAGGTTAGGTTAATTTGTAACAATCTAGCAATTCAACTAGCCCTGAATCTACCGGTTTAATCAAAATATAAGCTTTTTAATAAACTCACTGCCAACGATGAACTCTATAAACAAAATGCAAGTTTATCTTATATTTAGATAAACTTATTTTATATTTAAAACGTTTCTGTGTTTTTATGAGTTTTGCTTTTTTTTTTGAAGTTTTTCAGGTTTTTTCCCTAGAGACTTTTATTCCGTTTTTTTTCTGTAACTTTTCTCCGGGGACTTTTTTCCAAGAGACTTTTTTCCGGAGACTTCCTTTCCAGGCGACTTTTTTCCAGGAGACTTTTTTTCGCGGACTTTTTTCCGGAGACTTTCTTTCCAGGGGACTTTTCTACGGAGACTTTTTTTCCTAGATTCGGTAGAGCCCCTTCTTCTTTTCATATCGTTAAATGAGAAAAAATTTGCAATGCAGAAAACTTTTTCATTCAGTTCTCCGTGAATCGTAATAAAACGAATATAATATATAATATAATATATATAATAAGGAGAGAGAGAAACAATGAATATATGGAAACAAAAAAGCATCGTGAGTGTCAAGTTAATTTTCTATTTTTCATTGTTTCTGTCGCCCCGTTTTCGTTTTACTACAATTCATAGAGAACTTGACTGAAACGTTTTTCACATTTTCTTCAAACATTTCTTATATTATTGAAAAAGTAGAAAGCTTTGTATCACAAAATGTAACAAAATATATATCATGCTATTTAAAAATATTGATGACTGCAACATAATCTCAAAACAGTAAAGCTATGCTAAAATAATTTTTATGATGGGGTAGCACTTAGTATTTGCGGCGATCTTTGTATTTTGGGAATCATGAAAAATTCAAGAACTACAAAAAGAAGCATATTAATAATTTTTTCACTAAAAAAAAATCGATGACATCATTAGCCAAATATAACAAAGCTAAAATTTAACAAACATTGCTAAAATGTAGTTTGATGTTAAACAAAACTTTAAAATATTTTTTTTTGTTTACAGCAGCAGTACATCAACCACCAATTAGTTATAAAAGCTTTATTGTTTAGCTGACAACAAGAAAGAAAGGAATACTGTACTATTGAAACTTTATAACGTACAGTATACTAATAAAAAGTGTTTTCCTGTAAGAGATTTACATATTTATCTTTACAATTACATAATTGAATCCAGGTATAGTTCCTGTAGACACGATGCCGGCATTTTTAAGCCGCGTAATAGTGTAGCATAATATGCAGTATAAGAACGCATTAAAAATTATGCAATTAACGTTTCTCGCCGGTTTCTATAAAACTAATATCGAATATGAGAACGTGCCACTTTTTGGGGTTTCTCTTAAAAAAAAGATGATTGTAAGACTCCAAGCAGCATTAATAATAAATCAAGTGGACGCCGAATATGCAGTAATAATTGAACCACAGATTCAGACAGATTAATTACTTTAAAGGTATTTGCCTCTAGTTCTTGATAAAAACCAAACAGTAATAAATAATATACAACGCGTTAGAATTTAATTATGCTACGCACAGACGACGATGACATACTGTCTATAGAAACCATAAGTTTTAGCATACCTGCCTGCGTAGCATAAAGTTGCCAGTCAAGACGGTTTTTCTTTAATTTCTCGGACATGTGTTGGTTTGCTGGTTTATTATTCAAAGCACTAAAGAACACTAACAAAGCACTAATGATTGGCTACAATTTTTTCGTTAGTGCTTAATGTGTGCCTGCTGAGCGTGAAGTTGGCAGGCAACTAATTTTCTTTAATTACTCACGTATGTGTTTGTTTGCTGATATTTTAATTAGAGCACTAAAGAGTACTAACGAAGCACTAACGATTGGCAACATTTTTTTTGTTAGTGCTCAAAGTGTGCCTGCTAAGCGTGAAGCTGGCAGGCGATTTTGTTTTTTTAATTACTCGAAAATGTGATGGTTTGCTGGTTTTCTTGGTAGGGCACTAAAGAGCACTAACGAAGCACTAACGATTGGCGCAATTGCTGTAGTTAGTGCTTTCATTGACCTGCCAACTTCACGGACCCCATTGAGCATACAATTTGATATACAATTATCTTAAAGAATGTAACGTATATAAAATGTTCTGATTGCTAATATAATTTATTAAAAAAATAATTTCAAAACAGCGTCATTCCAGTAATGACAGCTTTTTTTTTCTTTGTTAAAACGCCGCAAGTGAACCAAATCTGGCTTTAGCAAGATTGAGCACTTTTACATTATCTATTAAAAATTTGAAGTTACTTAGACGAGAAATTTCCAATTACCTTATAATAAATTTTGTTGACCACATCACTAGTTATTTAAAAAACATTAAATAAAAGATCTTTTTGGATAGGTTATAATAGTAAAACCAATTCTGTGGAATAATGTTTACACCAATATTGTGTGTTACCATACTGTATTTAAAGATTTTCAAGGGCTGAAAGGGTCAAGTCAATTGAATTGAACGAATGCTGTTGAAGAGATAGAGTACTTGGACCTAAGGGTAAAACATAAAATGTAACAATGATTTTCCTTCAAAATGTTATTTTGAATAATGCGCAATTTAGAATTCTATACGATGCATATTTACATCTTTTCCAAAATTTCACCCAAACTCGCACTGGCTTTCAGTCAGACTTTCCTCGCATATGTAAATGTATACAATCTGCTATCACAATTCAAATGGGTCTTTCGCGTCCGTCGATCGCGTGATCTAGACAGCCTGTTTTCCTTACATATAAACCTTTGTCCGGATTTGCGCTCAAACAGGTGTTTTACCCGAAAAACACATATGTAACGACACACCGCAAGTGCAGAACGCTTAATAAGTTAAAATATGGTTCGATGCCGTTTCTACCTTTAGGATAAATTTAAAAATACACAAAGGTTTGTTGAGGCTTGGGAATACATTTCTGTTTTCAGCATATTTTGCATCATTTCCATACTGGGATTGCACAACAAATTGCTTGTCGGCTAAGTGCCTTTTGTTTTTACCTACAAATGCTTTTTGGATTTACGTAAAAGATTACACAGTACGAAGTATCATTATTTTATTTTTAGAGACATAAATTTTAGTAATCAGATATTCTTATGTCAACGTACTTCAGATACAGCGCCAGATGGGTTCATCGCACTGGCGTTCGACGTCGATGAAGCAAAAGAGACAAATAGTCTGCTTTTTTTACACGGTTAAATAAATATCTATGACTAGTTGTCATATCCTTTTGGATATAACTTTAATGAATTACGGATAAACTTATCTATGATGAATGTTTTTTTTAAATCTTTTACATAGCTGAATTTTTGATCACAGGATACAACTTCCGAATTTAGTAAAAGTATTCTGTTTGCATGATCCATACAATATATTCATCACCTCGTCTGACACTACGTGGTAAAAGCTCATCAAAATTTAAAGGGACATTTTTGACCCAAATACGTGATCAAGGTTAAGCCAGGAATCAGTAAACTGTTGTATAATGCAGCACCAACAAAATAATAGGTATCGACTCGTGAGTTTCACGCTCCCCAGTAAATTCCATTAGCGAAATGGACTTTTAAAACGATAGAATGGGCGTTAGCTGTTCACATCACAGCAACGCATTCAGACATTTTTCTTCTCTAACAAAAAATGCTCAACACTACAACTTTTATTCGAAAACCTATTTAACAGATCTTAAATAACAGAATTGTGAAATTGAAGCAAAATAATTCGAGTTAATACAATTTGATTTAGTAGGTCCCTGCTTTCCACTTTACGATGTAGCAACCACTAAAAGGTTTGATAGATCGCAAGGAAGTTTGAGGTAACTAAATGGTATTTTCTTGTTTTGTTTGTTAACTCTCTCTTCTTTAATTTTCTCTTAGCTAATTGGATATCCAATTATCTGAACTAGAAAAGCCGAAACTGGTTAGCGAAAGTGCTAAGAAACTTGTTTAAAAAGTTTGAACTGATAATTCGACATTTTAGTTAAATCAATATTTAAATAATGATTGTGTTAAAATTAACTGTTTAACTATATCGTTTTCAGTTCGTTTCAAAGTTTTCATTAAGGATATCCAGTGCAAATGGAGGTGTTAATTAACACAATGTGAAATGCTAATAAAGGGATTACCAATGGTATTTAGAAAACCCTAACCGACGTTGCTGATAACCAATTTGGATTACTCTTGGTAACAGCGTTTAATAAATCTTTTTTTTTCTGCACTATTCAGCGAGATAAGCTTGGATTCATTTAAATATTTTATATGGCAACAGCAACATTGTAACTATCACCGGGATTATTACGCCATAAATACAGAATTGTTATCTTAAACCTTGCGGTGCATAAAATTCTACTGAGGTGATATCAGCACTACGACACGCCCTCATAAAAGTGAGAAAACTACACGAGTATACTTTTAAATTATTATTATAGTATGTATATTTCACTGCTTGGTGTAATTTTTTAATTTTTGCATGTTAGATAATATAGTTGAACCATACCCGTCATGATAATTTAAAAAAATTCATAACCATTTATGAAAATTCTTCAGGGCGCTCATGTATAGCCCACGCCAGCTTGCATTAATTCTTTAACATTCCGTTTGTCGCTTTGGTAATATTGACGGACAATTAAGGCACTTTAATGGAAATTTACTAGGCGCTTTCGCTTCTCGCACCTTTTAAAATCGTTAAATTTTGCAAACCACGTAATCCTCGGGTTATTACCGTTGACGTTGAATTTATGTTCAATTTAAAGACATTAAGAAAGTCTTTAGTTAAATGGGCTCTATTTTAAAACGTTTCCTTTCTAGCAGTTAATACTATATTTTTTTTATATTATGGAAAGTTTTAAAACTGAAAATTAAAAAACTTACGGAAACAGTAATAGTTGGAACATTTATTGAAAATTTTAATAACTAGGAATTTTTTGAAATTTTTAAAAATTTAGGAAAAGATTTTACAATTTTTAAATTTTGATAGTGTATAATTTTAAAAATGTACACACAAATTAAAACATCGTTAATATTTTAAAAAATTTGATTCTTTTAACGTTTACACACAGTTGATTTATTTTTTAAATTGCATTGGACCGCCTGGGCTGCCTTATCTTTCGCACGTGTTAATGTAATTGGAAGGATGATTGGTCTCGTAATTCAACTGAAGATTTGTCGTGAAGAAAGTTTGTATGTATCTGCTAAAGTTTATAAACGATGCTATAATTAATAACAGACATTTAAGTTTCAACTTACTAGCAATTCTGTTGCGTGAACTGTATTTCTTACCGGGAATCTTGTAAAATTAAACGACCTCCTTGGAATGGTTATCACGGCATTTTTTCAATGTTTCCAAATTTACTGGTAACGGTTTTCAACCTAATAACGCGGTGTGCCTTCGAAAAATTAATTTGTAATAAATTTTCTGAAAACCTTTCAGAATCAAGTCAGATTTTTACTTTTCTTAATTAGTTAAGGTAAATTGTGCAATTAATGGAAAAATGATTAAATTGAGATGAAACTTTTCAACGCCGAAATTAACCCTTCATTTAGCAGTAGACGGGTGTTTAGGTTAGTAAATTTGGTTAGTTTTATCGATACCTGATCTTGCATTACATTTTACTGTGCTATTAAATTCGGGCTGGTACTGATGCTAGCTAAATTTTTCTTCTCGGTTGACTGGCTTAGGTGCTGGTGTCTGGAGCTGATTTGGTACTTTTTGTGGTGGTCTAGTCGGTTTGCTTGTAGAGTTACAATTGCATTTACTACCTAGCCTAATTCTAGTCGACTGTACTCCTGGAGGAACTGTAGGTCTAGACTGGTTCCAGTTGTTGTAAACTCAAAAGTGATTTTTCCATCCCGGGATATTATTAACCGCTGATTTTAAATAGCATGCTTGTTCATATTTCTGAACCGTCACATGATATGGCAAAGAGTTGGATAAAGCAAAGCTCTATACGAAACGCGGTTAGTATTTATCGATACCTAATTTTGAATTACATTTGATTGTACTATTAAATTCGGACTATTGAAAATTTTTAAAATTTTTGATAATGTAAAGTAGTTGTTTCGATAAACCAATGTTTTGTCTTGACTTAAAAATTGTAGACACGATTTTGGATGGTATTCTCTTGACAATCTAGAAAATACAATACAAAAACAAGGAACAATATTGTCATTAGATACAAAACATACAAAATAAGCGTTGGTGCTATGTCTAGCTATTTGTGGTGAAAATCAGGCATCTGCAATACCAAGCAGTAAATAGTTTAAAAAGTTACAATCTTAACATACCACTCTAGTGTTTGTAAAATTTTAACCAGATAGACAATCAGGAACGGGCTAATAAAGTTTTTGGATTTTTTCCACATATGTATAAAGTTGAAAATATTAAGCACATATTCCATAATAAATTTCGGAATTTGAAATACTTCTGTAAGAAAATGCAGCTATTACTGTATCCGCTGTTAACTTATGCATTTATGAGTTTAGAAACTTTGCCGGGTTCCGGAGTTTCAATAACAATGCATGCTCTTGTCAGCGCATCAGTTTCTTGGTAAAGTTCTAAATAGCAAGCTGACTTGATGTTTGCATATTTACTTATTGGTTATTGTAGATATATAAGAATTTTCGTATCGTACTTCAATATAATTACTTTTACAATTTACTAATATTGTATTTTTTATTTTACCAAAGTTTATAAATAACAAATGTAGAGGTTTGCTGTTTGGGGAATAATAATGTGAATATTCGCAACTAATTTAATTTAGATGAACACTGTAAAATGTTTTAATACGTAAATGTTTTATATCCATAATTTCAAATTTTTGTGTGCATACAACAAAAAAAAAACAAATTAGCGAAATTGTTGTATTTAACTAACAGTGGGAAAAAACGTACAATTTGTTGTTCACAAACACAAAGCTAATTGGACTGTCCTGTGAATTAACTTTTGCACGTATCAAAAGTTACATTATCTTTGAAAAGCTTTAGAACTAAAATGGATATTTTGCAATCTAATTGGGCGAAAACAAGAGTGTTGCGTAGCAGTGAATGTAATTGTTTCTTTTTATTACAAGCACGCGTTCATAAGAAATTTTTTAATCAACAAAAAGACCTTTAAAGTTCTGTGCTTTTGAAAATTTTGCACCGTTGGTCTTTTGATCTTGTAAATAAATACCGATTTATCTTAATTTTATGTGTTACTTCTCTCGTTTATCTACAAACACTACTTTCAAAGAGTGACTTTAGTAGGATGATTAATTCGCACGGGTTTAGGTGTATTATTACGGTATCGAAATAAATTTCAGTTTGAATGTGTTAGGCGGTTGAAATTCTTCGGATTATTGCCAAAGAGCGCTGTCCCTATGGGTAATCCTCAAATAATTGCTATCTCTTGTGTGCTTTTGCTGCCCTGCACAAGGAAAGCTTTTCGGAGATGAGACCCGCTAAGCTGCAACTTTTTCTTTTATGTTTTTGTACTGGAACATTATTTGTAGAGGATGGAGGGTTTACCATGTTAAATAATGTGCATTTTTGTACGTGTTCTGTCGTATTTCACGGTACAAAGCGTAATTAATGACTAGAGTGACTGTTTCTAGGACACTTTTATTAAAGGGATTTTTGCTACATATTTATCAAAATAATAGGGAATTTTACGGACGCTTTCAGAATTTAAACATAAAGTTTAAAAGCAAAATATTTGATAATTCTATATTTTAGATTCAAATTACCATTTTTTTTCAAATCTCTGGTTAAAAAACTTCTGTGGCTGTTTATAACATCAGAAATTTTTTTTTTACTTGAGTTCAAGTCAATTTCTTGTTCTTTCAAATTATGTAGTGTGATGTGGATCCAACCATATGGAAATTATTTAAACATTTATTAATGCCAAATATACCTTTTGAAGCCGAACCGGCTTTTTTAACGTCATAAAATGATTTATGTGATGTCAAAAACCACTTAGTGATGTCGGAAGAGGCTGCCTACTAACGACACAGCTGTCGTAGTACCGAATTATTTGTTGGTTACCACATCAAATTAGTTTCCACAAGAGCGCGCTTTGCTTTCCCTAATATTGCCACAACATTATCATTTATTGCCCAGTGTGCTTCGCCACCTAAGCCGTGTCGTAGTGATTACTCCCTGGGTAAATAGAAAAAAGTTCTTGTCAATCCAATACCTAAAATATCTAACCCAACCGAGTTTAAACGTTTGCTTCAAATTACTATTCTACCTGCATTTTCGAAGATTTCTGAACAAATTATAAATATTTAATTAAAAAATTATCTCAATGAAATTAATATAATTCCGGATTCTTAGTTTTGAGTTAAAGCTGGATATAGCTGCACAACTGCACTTTTAAGTGTAGTACATGATTTAATCACTGCTACCAATTGGAACATGTTTGTGCTTATCCTTCTAGACTACAGCAAGGCCGTTGGTTCTTTGAACCACAGTGTGTTGTTGGCTGTGCTGGAATATACAGGTTTTTCCCTGCGGTTGTAAATCTATTTTAAAGTTATTTGATTGACCGTACACTATGTGTTAAGTTGCTAAATGTAACCTCTGGAATCAAAAGTATCAAGAGAGATGTGCCACAGGGGTGCATCTTAGGACCTTTATTATTTACTGTTTACACATTCGCCTTCCAAAATAAATTAAAAACTTGCAAAGTGGATACGTTTGCTAATAAAACTCACATTTACCACTCGTTTCTGTACAGTAACAACCATTATCCAAAATCCAGCAAGGTCTAGTAGTCCTTTACTGACGGTAAACTCAGTGGTGTAGTCAAATAGTTACATAATAATACACATTACAGTAAATTACAAAAAGCATTAAGTATTTAAAAACAATAAAACAATATATAGGTACCACAGTATTGCATGGTATAGTAAAATTAGTAATATAATATTTGACTTAAAATACAGGGAATATTTTTATCAATATTATCACAGTTACGTTACGTTACGTTACGTTAAACCGACATATTTACCTAATATAACATATTTATTAGGAAACTTTATTTACATACTGTTGTTGATTTGTCTACTGCAAATTTCTTACAAATTAATTTTTCCAAATCAATGGTTCTACCATTTGACAATAAAAATAACTTATTAATATTGAAAAACAGGGACCTTTCATGTCAATAGTGTTTTAATACCTGTATAACAAGAGCGTAGGAGTTTAGGTGTAATTATAGATATTACATTTAGATTTGAATTACATGTATGAAACTGTAAGCTTATCTTAGTTTAAAAGTGATTTACCCACATAAACGTTTTCTAACACTTAATATTAAACTCGTGTTGTGGAAAACCTTATTGTTATCAAATTTTACTTATTGTTCACAATTATACGGCTCATGCATAACTCTTGATTCCATGGAACAAATCCAGAGAGTACAGAATGCTTGTTTACGCCTGACATTTGAAATTCGTAAACACGGCCACATCTCATAACAATTTGTAAAAAATGGATGGTTAAACATAAGGAATAGATTTATGTTGCCTTTTTCACAAAATTATTTGGTTTAAATTTCCGTCTTACTTGTATACTAAAATTCCATTTGCTAGGGATACTCATGGCAAAAATTTGAGTTATAAGAACCTTATTACTCCACATTTGCATCGTACATTTTCATACGAACATGGTTTTACGCGTTCATTTTTAATGCGAACAACGCTCAGATTAACAGAAAACTGGTGCACAAAACACTCCCTTTCAGTAAACACTACTAAAACGGAGATCTTACTGTTCACAAGGAAAGGAAAGTTAACTGTTACGAATGTCTCTCCTTTCTGCAATTCCTCTCAAGTTTTTAAATGAAGACATTGACGAGTACAGGTAAAAACTAAAAAAAACATACATGGCTTTTTGACAGTGTCGTCGCGCCATGTGGAAATTATGGACACTTTGCCCAAGGATTGCTCTATGACTGTACACCGTACAGCGGCTACCAGGATAGTGCGGATGCTGAAACTCCCCTGTGTTAGCGCTAAGGGTGCCTAAGGCGGCCTTGAAGGCTTTGAAGACTATGACGGCCTTGAAGGCTGTTCTGGGCTTTCCCCTCCAGATCTCTTTGTGGAGGAGGTTACCTTAAAGACAGCTTTCAGATTACGCTTTGGGAGTTTGTTGGACACAAAAGTTAGAAGTGTTTGGAACAACCGCATAGTAGCTGGTGCTTTCGCTAAGACACATCTTATCGATACAGTGGTCGATCTCTTGCCACCCATGCTTTGCTTAGCTCAATACTGCCACAGTATTATTAATTATTCTTCAATGTATTTTGCCACCTAAGCCGTGCCGTAGTGATTGCCCCCTAGCTAAATCATACCATCACACTGGTGTTACATCCTACTTACTAAAAACACTTAAAAGGCTATTTGATAAAGATTTACAAAATACCGCTCTGGCATTATACTCGCTGCATCCGAATCAGCATGCATATACCTCAAGGAGATTCACCAAATCCACGCTGCACTTTGTAGGGGAACGGATCGAAAAATCGTTAGACAAAAGGTTGTCTACCCAGCGGGTTGAGATAAACATAGACGGCGCCCTTGACAAGGTCTTATTCGACAGTATTAGCTTAGCAAAGGAATGGAGTCAAACATATCGTAGTGAGCAGATCACACACGTCTTAAAATATAGATCGATGCAAGTGAGTACCGGAGATACTACGGCTGACATGCAAAGTTTTTGCTGAAAGGTGGCGTTTTGGTACTACTGCTACGAAACATACGATAGTTGTCTACAAACCTCCTGCATCGCCTCAACGGTGGCGACTTCTACACATGCGGATGATATCACCATTCACCAACCTTCTAACAGGCAAATTTGAAGGCATGTTCTGCAATTTAATGCAAACAGCTCTTAGATTAACAAAAAACTGGTGTTAAAAACACTACTAAGAAGGAGATGGTACTGTTCACAATAAAAGAAAATTTCATTTTACAAATCTTCTCCGATTTTTAGATGAAATCAAGTATCTGGGCGTTATATTCGGCAAAAAACTGAACTGGGCGAGACATGTACAGGTGAAAACCGAAATAGCATGCGTGTCCTTCTGGCAGTGTTGTTGCTCAATGGGGAAATTATAGGCACTTTCCCGAAGAATTGCTCTATGATTGCACACTGTACAGCGGCTACCAAGATAGTGCAGACGCAAAGACTCGCCTGTGTTAGCGGTACAGGTGCAATGTTACAACTCCTGCGGCGGCCGTGGAGGCTCTCCTGGACGTTTCCCCTCTAGATTTATTTGTAAAGAAGATTGCCTAAACAGCTCTCAGATTATGCCTTGAGGGTTTGTTGCACGCAAAAGATAGATAAGCACACCCGCATATCAAATGGTGCTGTCGCTAAGACACATTTTCTCGATGCAGTTGTTGGTCGCCTGCTACCCAGTTTAGTTTTATTAAGTTTTTTTCAATTGAATACAACGCCCTCGAATTTACCTTAGATAGATCTGGTCATGCTATCCGCATATTTTTATGCGTAAATCCTTTTCCCATCTAGCAGCCGCAAAACGCCGTCATCATAAAGTAGAAATATTTGTCGTTAGATTTAATATTTAAATAAAATCATCAATCACCACCATCATTAACATGTTTACAATCTGTTAGTTTTTTTCAGAACTTCAAATGGTAATACCAAAAATTTCAATATTGTTTTTGCGCATAATTGAGTAAAGCCTTTCATAGCATGTATAATACGGGTATATATGCACTTAAACTAACATTAATAAACAAAATCGTTTAATTTGTTAAGTAGTGCAGTTTCTAAAAGCATCTACATAAGACGAAAATCAACTGTAGGAATCAATGGTTATATAGTTATCTAAATATTTTAAATAAAGTAATAGTTTTTTTTAAATAGACATTGCATTCTGCAAGATAATCTTTAAAATATTTATTTAATCTGGTAAACCGTACACTAGGTGAAGGGTCGTATTTTACTGCCACTCATTTGTTATACGAAACGAAAAGAAAACATGAAAAGGTAACAAAAAGCATTTATAAAGCATAAATCACCGAATTCGAAACTGTAGAGCACACAATCAAGAATGATTTCGAATTTATCCCGGTATGGGCAGCCAATTTATCAGTATTTATCTGAGCTTATAAAGGACGGTACTTTATTCCCTTAATATTTGACCATTTTATTTAATATCCCTGTCTCGTATCTCATTTATCAGGCTCGCTTTTCTTATTGCCACACTCGGCCTCAATTTATCAACCCGTTTATATTTATCACGAGTTTTAAATTCAGAGCGTTTGTGAATCTTTTTGACAAAAAGGTATTCATTTTTTTGAAGTTTCTAGGGTACTCTCTTGGCAACGATGTTATATTTTCCACCGTTCTTATAAATCGGAAGCGTTCGATAAGTTTGACATGCTTTCGATTCCAGGCGATTTTTATCAAGTTTTTCTAGGGTTTGGTTTATTTTTGGTCGTCTTCTTCAAGTAGCGAGTGATTTTAACCTTTTTTTAAATAAAAAGTCAAGTTGTTTCTGCTCGCCGAATTCATAATTCTATTATTCGTCGTTTTTTTTTTGATACAATCTAGAAAAGTTTTCACAGTGTTATCCAGAGAGATCTGGTAAAAACTACCTAAATATAAATATGAAATCTAACGTATACAGCACGTGAAGTGTTCCATAATTGAGTAAAAGAAATTTTATGCGAGACCCTCTTTTCTGTAGAAACTAAAGTAAGTTTTCTACAGCTATTCGATTTCGTAAGCATAAATTGTATGCTGAAACTGAATTTTGGAAGGATGAAGATCTAGGCAAGTAGTAAAAAGTTTCTCAGGTGCAGCTTGCCTTTCAAATACCGTATAAAACGCGTATTCTTCCAGAAATTGTCAATTTTTGTTTTTCTACCGACGCTAAGGAGAAAACCAATTTGTTTCCCGCTAAATATTTACGATCACGTTGATATGTCAATATCCTGCCATGTAAAACTTCAGAAATAATCAGATCAGACCAAATACAAGGTGCTGTAGAAAAAGGTAGGATATGCCCCTCACACCCGTCTACCCCAAAACCTTCTCCTTATAAATTTTTTTTTCATTAACATAAATCATCAACAGCGATGTTTATTAGTAACGTCGCGGTTAGACGTACATGTAGCGAAAAGTTTAGGCAGTTGATGCGAGGCACCTGTAACTTCTATAAACCTTGCAAGTTGTGTGCAGGGAAGGCGATGCGATTACGTTACGCAAATTTGACTTGAGGATGATTTATGGTCGAACTGAAAGCGTCGTGACTCTTACGCCATCAACGTGATATTCAAAACCTCGCTATTATAATGCTTCATAACTTAAACTATTTGATGTTCGTCTTTGAAATGTCTGCGAGTTGCTGGTTTCTTGCTCTAAAAAACCAATCTTCTTGACAAGAAGTTTTTATGATTAGATATCGAAATGTGATTCCTCTGCTCGTGACACTATGTGCTAATGCCCTTTGAATACAAGTGGATTGAACATATTTAAGCTTAGGTACTGTATTGCGTTAATTTTGTCCATAATTGCTTTAACAAAAATTGAACAAATAAAGGAGTTAATCTTTTACGTCAAGTTTCAAAATTTTATTTACTTACAGAGACATAAACCAATTAACAAACTCAGAGCCAAGGTTTGTTGTTTTTGTTATAGATTCTAGTAAACAACCAAATATAATTAAGACCAAAGTAAATAATTGTTGTTGAAGTTGTTAAAATATTTCATTTAATATAAATATTATTAAAACCGTTTAATATATTTATTCGAATATTTTTTATGGTTCCGTTAAAATTAAAAAATATTTAATTACAATAAATAAATTTATTGTTTCCCTGGTATATAAAAATAATAATGGTCGATTTCCGGACAGCAGCTCGAAATTCAAGGCCAAGACGCATGCTCTCAACTCCTTGAAATGGCGTTAATCTCATTTATAGCTCTTTATATGTTTAACTTTTGTACCGTGTAAAAAATATTTAATAATAATTTAATAATAATGTTAAATATACACAGTATTTATCAAGTGGTTTTTTATGGCCTTTTGATGCAAGTACAAAATCAGGTAACTACTTAGATTCGTCTTACTGTGGTTTAAGTTTTTTCAATTTTCATTTATCTTTCATCTATTGGCAAATGTTAATGGAAATGTATTATAATGTGGCCCATTTTAAAATTCTTTTAGTATTTAATGTTACGGGCGCGGAAGTAGTAAATTTGATTATCTCCAAATAGAGAAAAACCTTTTAAATACAAACATCTCGGAACCTGGTATGATTTGTAATTTTTTTATTAACCGACTTCAAAAAAAGGAGGTTCTCAATTCGTCTGAATATATGTTTTTTTTATGTATGTTCGGGCATAACTTTTTTGTTTATGAACCGATTTTAATGATTTTTTTGTGTTGGGTTCAGTATAGTTCCAAGGTGGTCCCGTTATAATTTCATTGGTATTGGAGCTTGAACTTCGAAGATACTCCTCAAAATCTATTTTTTAACCGACTTTTTAGTGTTTCCGTATTTCATCTTCCGTTTCAACTAGCCGTCATTTCCTCATTCGAGAAGCATCCTTACTAGGTCTACCCATCACTTAAAATTGTAAAATAATTAACTTTAAAAAAAAAGAAAACCGACTTCAAATAACACAAAATTAACATAAGTTAACTAAAAAACAAAAAATAAATGTTTTTTATACAACAGTTTAATAATTATTTGTTGTTCCGTTTAATGTAATTAAGAAATTGTTGTTTATTACATAATTATTAATTGTTTTATAATTTTTAGGTCGGTGCCAAGTAAAACATAAAAATTCGAATTTAATTTGTTATTGCAGCAAGGTATATAATTTTTATGTTTTACTTGGCACCGACTTAAAAATTATAAAACAATTAATAATTATATAATAAACAACAATTTCTTAATTACATTAAACGGAACAACAAATAATTATTAAACTGTTGTATAAAAAACATTTATTTTTTGCTTTCTAGTTAACTTATGTTAATTTTGTGTTATTTGAAGTCGATTTGCTTTTTTTTTAAAAGTTAATTATTTGGTGTAAATTTGTTACCATGGGTTTTAGCGGGCAGCGATTCAAATCAATTAATCTAAAACTCTTCACACTTGCAAAAGACCCACAAAGATTTAGGGGGTTTAGGTCAATAAGATGCAATTCCTCACACCGGCAATAGATTTACAGGTGAAACTCTTTATACCAATTAAAATCATAGGGTCTCAGGAAGCTTAGATCACTGAGGATGAAAATCTTTACGCCTGCAAAAAATCCACAAATAATCAGATGATTTTAAATTAATAAGCGTAAAATTGTCCACAACCAGTAAAAGATCCACATGGGCTCGGGAGGGCTTACTCCAATGAGGGTGCAACTCTTTACAGCAGCGAAAAATTCGCTGAAGTTTAGGAGGGATTCGACCAATCATTGTGAAACTTTTCACACCAAGAAAAAATCCACTTTAAAAAGGTTTTTAATGGTGGTGAAAATCTATCAACCAAAAAAATCCACAGATTTTAGAGGGTTTAAATCAATAAGGGGAAATTCTTTACGCCACCGAAAAATCTGAAATGGTTTAGAAGGGTTTAGATAATGAGGGTAAAACTCTTTGTGCCATCAGAAAATGCACAGAGGATCAGAAATGCTTAAATTATTAAGCGTCTAACTCTCCACACCCGTGAAACATTCACATGGGTTTAGAAGGGCTTACTGCAATAAGGATGCAACTCCTCACACCAGCGACAGATCCACGGGGGTTCAGGAGGACTTAGACTAATCAGAGCAAAACTTTTCACGCCAACAAAAGATCTACAAGGGTTTAAGAAGGTTTTTAGATCAATAGCGGTGAAAGTTTTCATACCAGAAAAGATCCACAGATCGGTTTTAATTAATAAGGAAAACTCTTTTCATCAACGAAAATCCAGAACGGTCCAATGAGGGTGAAACTCTTCGTGCCAGCAAAAGGTGCGCGAGGGATCAAAACGGTTTAAATTAATAAGCGTCAAACTCTCCACACCAGTAAAAGCTCCACATTGGTTTAAGCGGCCTTACACTATCGAGGGAGCAACTTTTCATACCAGCAAAAGATCCACAGAGGTTCAGAAGGGTCTAGATCAAAGAGGGTGAAACTTTTTACACCAGCGAAAAATGCACAGAAGATTAGAAGGGTTTAAATTAATAAGCATCAAACTCCCCACAGCAATAAAAGATCCACATCGATTCAAATGGGCTTACACCAATGAAGCTGCATCTTTTCATGCTAGCGAAAGATTAGGAGGGGTTCAGAAGGATCTAGATCAATGACGGTGGAAGTCTTCACAACATAAAAAATCCAAGTGTCACTTTCTTCTTTCTTTGATATACGTCTATCTCACGGTGTTGGGTCTTTCGTTCATCTCTTGTGGTTGTTTTTGTCTCTAGCCAGTACCGGTGTGTCTAGGATGGTGTTCTCTCTTTTCTTGAATTTTTTTGATATTTCCTTCCTACTGGACTTTCGGACTGCCTCGTGTTTTTTTTCTTGTGGTCTCATTTTTAGCATTTCCTTGGGGATCTCATTTCTTATGTGAACCAGGTGGTCCTAGAAGTTTATTTGTCTTATTCTATATTTCGTCTGTGATTGATTCTAAACTCTAATTATCTGTAATGTTTTCATTACACACCCTACCTGTTGCTGTTTCCTCTGTTATTTTCACAGGAATCTTATTTATGCAGCGTTTTTTTTATTATCATTATTAGGCATTGTCTAAATTTATGCCCCATATGTAAGTTGATCTGTCTGAATTTATAGAGTACCAAGACTTGGTCTTACACACCCGTCATTTGTAGTAGAAATTTATTAAGAAATTGGTATAGTTGGTGTGTTTTGTAAATGGCGCACTACCCTATAATTGAAACAGTAAAATTTAGTTTTGAGGACTTCTATCCATTAACGATGTCGAATATGCTAAAGATATCATGGGCGCTGATCGTGGAGACGTAGTAACTTTCGCAGTAATTTCTGTGTTGCTGGTTGTTGTGGCTGGCGGTGGCGCTCAAAACAGAGGTCGGGTTAGTGGTAAGCGTGGACGCTGTTTTGATAAAAAAAAATTAATAAACATAATAAGGAGAATATATAACAACGACCAAGGGATTAAAATAACGACGTTAATGGGTCTATCGAAAAGTGTAAAGCAAAGCTGCAAATTATGTTCTTTACTGTTTAGAATGTATATGAAGCAAGCACTAGAAACTTGGTATCGAAAGTGTTCGAGAATGAAAATTACAATAGACAAAACCACTTTGCACAATTTATTGTTTGCCGACGACCAGATAGTATCTGCACAAGACGGTGAGATTATAGAGTATAAACTATGGAAACTTAAAAAAGAATTCGAAAGACGGGACTCAACAGTCAACTTCCAAACAACAGAACTCATAAGTGTAGGAGGAGATATACAAAATGTAAGAGAGAGACGACCATGGCATAAGGTCATGCAATTTCTGGGATCAACTATAAGTGCAACACGTACATGCGAAAAAGATAAAATCACAAGAATATCCATAAGGAAAGGAGCCATAAAAACATTTTCCGGTTGCTGCAGGGTGAAAACCTCAGTACCGACACAGAAAAAGCGATTTTTTCACAACATAGTGGAAAATATTTTTCTCTACGGAGCTAAAATGTTGTCGTTTAAAACCGGTAGATATAGACTTTATGAAAAGGTATCTACGTGTTATCTGGAAAAGATTAAAAATAACTTGTTCTATTCCAAAAATGCTAGAAAATCTAGCACTTCAGTCGTATGGGCATGTTCGACAAATGTCAGACAGTAGATGGCCGAAAAAACTGACACAGTGGTCTGCGTGGGGTAGAGGAAAAAGAAGAAGACCAGCTTTAGGCTGAAAAACATACATAAAACAAGCAATAGCGACGAGCAACTTAATAGAAGGAAATTGTAAAAATATGGAAACAAAAAAAGGCAAAACGGAACGGGTAATAGCCAAATAAGAAGAAGAAGAAGTTCTTTGGCTCACCCCAATAAAATTTGTTTCAAAATTATCTAAACGAGAAATTGATTAATTGTGCAAAGGAAACTCGGAAATGCTTGTGTATATTTAGTTATTTGAGTTAAGTCATCGGAAATAATAAATAGCTTAATACTGTAGATCCATTGAAACCTATATTTGGTATGATTTTGTCTTAAATTACTACTTCGATCACGAGCATAGTAACGGGTGTCCAGAAAGTCTTTCAGTCAGGGCGGCTATGGATTGTATAACGCATGTCTTTTATTCCGTTATATTTAGTCAATTTAAATTAATAGTTATGTAAGTAATAAGGAATGTAAAGACGTAATAACATTCGAGGTAGGTAAATACGAGCCGAGGCGAAGCCGAGGCTTGTGGCATGCCGAGAATGTTAACAGTCGATACATTCCGTGTTATTTATTAAAATTTTCACGCTACCGGCAATGTAAGTAGGCCTACAGGTTGAAATTTAATCATATTTTTAAAAGTTCGTTTTGACAGCTGATTTCGGAATTATTTTTTAAAAGCCCCATTATTCTAAGTTGTCTGTGCTTGTTACCATATCAACGAACATCCTAGGGATGTAAGTGACACTATTAAGTTCCGTCGTCAAGGGTAACTAGTACACGAATGTTATCAGCCATTTACAATCCCTGTAGCTATGGATGTAAGGCCTATAGTAAATTCCAAATTTTTATGTACCTGGCGGATTAGGAAACTGAACTGTTCGAAGACGTACGGATAGCGTCTGTTCACTCCCACTCGTTGACTATTACGTATTTGGGCTTCGAACGTGGGTCACTAATACCAGTTGTACTTGTATCTCTTTCTGACTAACGCGCCAAACAGAAATAAACGATACGAGTTATACGCGATTCTTGCTGCTGTAAAGGGCTATCGCTAAAGACCAGTGGTGTACGTGTAGTCGTGTAGGTACGTTGATATTAATTTATTTGTTAAGAGTAATTGGTTTTCACAAGAGATATAATATACAATCATTTAATATTCTGTGTATCATACAAGTAACTTAATCAACTTTAGAGAATATAATTATACATTATAACACAAAATTCAATTATTATGTTATTCGTTGTCATTGTCTTCAAAGCAACGGCCAAAATCAAAATCATCATCGGAATCTGATTCGGATTGTAAATTAATTATAAGCGGGTTTACTTCAGCAATTATTAAACGTTCACGTTCCCAACATTCTTCAATTGTTTTTTCTGTGCGTTCAATCGTCTTTTTCCATATTTCCGGTGTAACAGTAGACAATGCTTCTTTCCACGTGCTTATTACTTTTTCATCAACGTAACTTAAACTAAAGACGCGTTTTCAAAGTCTTGCGACTAACTAAATCACATATTTTTGCAAACAAACACCCCTCAAAGATTAGAACAATAAAATAAGGAAAGTATATAATCATCATTTGCAGTAATACCTTTTACTAAACTAATGCAAACGCTCATTAAAATGTAATATAATCTTCAGTCTATAATTATGCTGCAAAATTTATCTGTGTTTATCTTCATCAACAAAATAATTTAACAATAAGCCACTTGTAGAAAAACAGAAAGCTTAGAATATAGATTGCTTAGAATAATAAAATTAAACGGACAAAATAAATTACCTACTGCACTGCTCAGCGCCCGGCTATACCGGCGGAGGGCATGTCCATACCTTAGTACTTACAGATAAGCATATAATCCGCCAGGTACATAAAAATTTGGAATTTACTATACTTACATTGCCGGTAGCGTGAAAATGGTTTTTATTTTTAATTATTTATTTTCTGCATATTTCTTGTTATAAAATGTTTACGCAAAAACAAAAAACCTTTATTGTGAAATCTTATTTTCGCAATGGTCAACAATTAGAAAACGGAAATTGGAATTACTCCATCAATGCGTGTAAACAAGAATTTCGACAAAGATATCCAAAGACATACGTTATACAATCCATAGTCGCCAAGGACTGAAAGACTTTCTGGACACTCCTTACTTATTTGTACATAATGAGGCAAATATCGTGTTCACCCATATTAGTTTAGAAATTAGTTTTTGGTTATATTTTATTAAGTTGTTTTCTATACTGTTAGATCTTCTCTTCACAATTTCTCATAATATTAAACGCATACTAATTATTGATTTTCGTAATTTCAAACACGTAATTGGTTCCAAAAACTAGATAATAAACACCCAGTCTGTAACTCCGGCACTGCTGGAAGTAAATTAATTACGGTCAAGTTTGAATATAAGCTTGTGAAACAGCCAAACTTTCCTATTATGCTACGATGACATACTCAACTGCAGACATTGCGAAAGTGGATTTCTATCATAAAGTTTAGGACATAATTCGTACTAAATTACAACTATAATAATAATTGAAAATATAATAATTTTCTTTTCGTGCAGTATTTCCGACGAGTGGATAAAATCAAAATTCCTCTTGTCCGAGTTCTATTAAAAGCATCACTATTTGAAATTAACGTCTAAAATCCCGTATGTACGTTCCGTAACGGAAGAACAAATAAAATCCTCAACTACTCAGGGCAGAGGGCAAATTATATAGAACAAAGCGAGGCCCCTTATGTCCAATTAAATCCTAATTAGAGTGAAGGAAAGTTTGGTAGGGTTTCCAAAACGCGTGGAACAACCCAACAAATCTGTGAGATGTTGACAGTGCTGGCTCTGCCGCTCTTAAATAAAAGAAGAAGTGGTTAAGCGCAGTAAAACAATTCGTTTAATTGTGTGTGCCTGTTAAATAAAAGATGTAAATGTTGGTGTGTTCACGAGCATCATGAGCAATTAAAATTTAAAAATTTGGACGTAATGAATATGTTACCTTTAAATTAAGAATGAGAATTTATTAACTTTAAAACACTGTACTAAAACAAATGTTGGTAGGATCATTAAACCGCTATCGATGGGACTTGACTAAGCTAGGAAGATTACATAACATCACTAGGACAGATTTTGCACAAAGCCAATTACAACATGTTAATGCGCTTACTTAAAATTTACTGCATACTAAACTTCCCCCAAATTATGGTTAATGCTAAGGTTCGTCGACTTCAAATATATATTGAAGCTTAACGATTATGCTTTTTTCGGCAACCTAATAGGACGACCCTTTAATTGCTGATAACGATTAGAAAGCACCTCGCGTTTCAACTACGGTTTTGTGATAGATTTATCAGCAGTTAAAATCCACTTAATTTCGCACAATCCTGACAAATGGCTCTTTAATAGGTATCGTTTCTTCATTTAACGCGTTACGTCACTTGAGTTTCTATCATACTTTTGCTGATCGTACAAAATTTTAAGTTACGTCGATAACAGATGGCGTAAGAAAACGCCCGAAATCCATTTCAGTTTTTCTATAAAAGAAATAGCCTTACATGATGGGCCATCAGTTATGTTTTGACAATATATAGTGGTTTAAAAGGCCGAAGGGAATAATTTTCATCTTTATCTTTGTCTTACGTAATGGTTGACTTTATTTAATGTGCGGTGGAAATAGAACTTGGGGATTGTGGATAATGTGTCGTTCGTTATGTTCTGTTTTATATACAGTTTGCTTATGATTTATTATTAAAAAGGGATAATTTACAAGACTTGCAGTTGTTATCGAAGCAAAATCAAAGCACTTAATTAATAATTAGAGCTAATTGGATAACACCTTTCCTTATTTCAAGCTGAAATTTTAAAACTCAAATAGCCTATATAAATACAAAATTCTAAAGTTATATTACTTATATTTTAATAATATGCTAATTGTGTTGTATTAAACAATAAATAAGGGTTGCGCATAAACAATGACATTTAATTAATAAACATGTGCTGTTGTTTTATTGTCATAACAGTAATCTTCTTCTTCTTACAACTTCTATACAAGCTCCGGACCAGTTCATTTCAATTTATGTTGACTCTTTCCATCTCCTCATCGGTCGTCCTCGGAATCTTTTCTTTACTAGCGATTTATCTCTAGCCTGGTGTACTAGGCGGGTTTCCTCTATTTTCGAAACGGAGTTGTTCCACTCCTGCCATTTGGTTTTATTTCACTCATCTTGCATTGATTTTGTATTTATTCGTTTCGGATGCGGTCCATCCTTGTTTTGTCGACTATCTTCCTCCGTTGGTTCATCTCTGTCTTTTCCGTTATTTGTCTCATCTGTTGTATATCTTCGCTAGTTTCTGCTGCATATGTCAGAACATGTCACTCTACACTTTTATACACCCTGCTTTTAACATCGGTGGTAATATATTTAATTTGCCATATGATGCAATTCAACGCTTCTGATACTTTCGCGGCTTTTATTGCTTGAGATTTTACTTGCTCAATTACGTCTTGCTCAACTTGTAGTTTGCACCTTATGGGCTCTTTGCTGATCGTCATGCATTTAGTCTTTTTTGTTTTATCCATTCTTCGTCAATGTTGTTTATTTCTTTAAGCTTTTGTATATCCGCCTTATTGTTTCTTATTACTTTCTATACTTGTGTCTGTGTGTCGTTTGCCATTTTTTTCGAAAATTGTTTCCAATAGCTGTCTTTGATCATTCTTATTTTTCTGTTTTTTTCTCATTTATTACTTCTTGATAGTAAGTATCTTAAGTTCTGTTTGCCTTATATTATACAAACGCTTTCTTTTTTTTAAGACTATTTTTACTATATTTGTAAACCATTGCGAATTTAAGTTCGTTCTTACAGTTGGTATTGTTTATGTTCCTAGGGCTTCTTTGGCAGTTTCCAATATATTTGTCTCTATTTTGCTCAGGTTTCGTTAATTTTATTTTTTGTAAAATCGGGTTTTTATTTATTTTACTAGCCAATCTTCTTAAGTACAGTTGTCTAACGGCCTTATCTTCTGTGAGTTTTATTTTTAGCTTTTAATTTTTTCTGATTCTTTTATCTAGTGTCTAATTGTATTCTAATTTTTGCTTGTACTAGTTGGTAATCGCTACCTATACCTGCAGCGTTTAATGTACTAACTGTTACTGCTTGTTCTAAGCTTATTTTTCTATTACATTTGATATCATCTATGGTAGATTTTTGCCCCGTTGTATTATACTATGTGTATTTGTACCGTGGTTTTAGGTTGTAGTAAGTATTGTAAATTCTAAAATTGTTGTCCGCACATGTTTGTATTAACATTTCTCCATTCTGATTATCTGAAAATCTTTTTATTAGACCTTTGCTTAACTCCTGAGATTAATTCATTGCCAATTCGGGCATTCATATCTTCCATTATCAATACCATATCTTCTTCAGGTTTTTTGTTTATTTAATTGTTAAGTGTTTTATAAAACTCTTGCTTTTTGTATTTGGGTTGTCTTTCTTCCGGGGCATAGGCTCAAAAATATGTGCCTTGTTCTTATTAACCGCCATTGTACTGTCAATAGCCTTGATGATAACGTATGATTCAAATAATTTCAGATCTCGGGCGGCCATGGGATATAATTTCATGTCTTAGCTAACTACTTTGCTCATTGCTGTCATGTTGACATTTTGAATTTAATATTTAAAGTTGTATCATTTCATACTTAAATAATAATTTTTAATTTGTACGTCATTTTTTAGGTTAACGTTTTGTTTACTTTAATAAATCGCGTCTGTTATAAGCTAAGACATGATTTCTTTTTTCACCGCCGCCTGAGATCTGAAATATTTTGAATCATACGTTATATAGTTAATCTCTGTTATGTTGATTGTACGTTTATTACGTACTAATAAGGCAAGATCCCTTTTTGCCTTTTTTTCCTTGTTAACACTGCTATGAATCAGAGTATAGGACTTATATTGTCTCTTTCCATTATTTATATGCCTCTGTAAGCGCCCATAATTTGTATTATATCCATTTCCATCACTATTTCTTGATTTTTTAGATTCCAACTTCTGGTATTCCAAGTAGCCATACTAGTGTGATTCGTTCTCCATATTCTTTAGTTTCTTTGTCACGTCGTACTTGTCATTAGATTATCCGTCCTGTTCCGAGGCAATATAATGGTTCAATGAGCGTTAATTCGTTTTTACGGAGAGTAGGTTGCTGGATCGTCCCTCCAACCCTCCTCCTTTATCCGGGCAGTAGTTTTAATGTACGGAACGAAACATAAATAATAGTAAAAAATGTTAAAGAAAACTTATAAGCACTGAAGAATAAGCGACAAGTGTAAAAGATACAATCTAGTGGCGAATACGTTTCCTTATAAAAAATTGAAGGTTGATACACCTAAATAAAATTAAGTGCACCGTCATCAAAAAGCAAACATATATATGTATACTAGCTGACCCGGCAAACTTTGTTTTGCCATGTATATTATTTGTAGGAAACATTTTTTTAGTTCAATAAAAATAACTATCTACTATAAGTGTGCGGGGATGTACTTATAATCGAAAGCGTTATAAACAATAAAAGTATGCTTTATTTAGGGTAATAAATAAATCTTTATTAAAGTAACGAATATATTTTAAATTACAATTCTTGATAGCTATCTAAACATCAAAAATAATTATTCATATTTTTACTATCAATTATGGCAGTTGAAAAAAAAATTAATCTCTCAGCGCAATAGAGTGTACAATATTCTTGGTTAGTCCGTCTTTAGCCAACACAAACAAACTGGATGGTTTTCCCACGCGAGAACATGCCACATATAGTTGTCCGTGGGAAAAGCATGGTGTTTCCAAATCTAAGCCACATACAGACAATGTCTGGCCTTGTGACTTATTGATCGTCATAGCGAATGCCAATCTAATTGGGAATTAATAAATGTACTTTCTTCCCAAATAAATATTAATTTAAATTTAATAAATTAAATAATTGTCTTTAAATAAATTATTAATAGTTAATAAATCCTTCTATCAGTGTATTGGTGGAAAACAGTGACTTAATATTGTATTCATTTGCTTATTATTTGACTTACCTTTCACAATAATAAAACGGGTATATTTATTAACCACGTACACGTTTTCGTTTTGAATTAAAACTTTTTCCAAAAAACGTTAAGTACAATATATACAGGTACGGTAATGGCCGTTGTTGGCGGGAGCTTACAACACGTGTTTATTTACATGAGATCACTTAATTAACTGAGAGTTAAAACTGTCTTTGTCAGATTAATAAATTGTAAATAAATAATTATTGCACTGGAAATTAATGATAAATTTACGATGACAGTAAAATTAACATGAGAGTTGCACAGAAAAATTAAAATAATAGGTATAACAGTCACTGCTACGATTGATACACTAATAAAACCAAAAAAAATGGCTGAAAAATGTATAGTGAGTAAGACAGGAGACCGGCTTCGTCCTCATCCCTACTCCGTGATGTTTGCTGGATGAGTGGTGACACCTGGCGGGGATAACTGATCGATTGATAGTTGATCAGTTATCGACCGGCGAGGGCGGGAGATCAAATTGAATTTAAAAAAAAATCATAATTAAAGGAACTTGAAATTATAAACTCTGAATAAGAATTTATCGTACTACAATTATAATATTCGATTGCCATCTTGCAACCCTATTGCGGATCTGTGGATAGAATGAAAAAAATAAAAATCGGGATGGAAAAATAGGGGTTGATCGTATAAGAGTGAAAATTGAGAGTAATATGAAATGTTTTATTCTAAGTCATGACAAATTAAAAAAAAATTCTCAAAAAAATTAAAGTTTATAATTAACAAATAAAAATAGGGGTTGATCGTAGAAGGGTGAAAAATGAATTTTTTTTATTCTAAGTCATGACAAAATAAAAATAAAAATCTTGCCAAAAAAAATTAAAGTATTTTATATTAATAAATAAAAAATAAGGGTTGATCATAGAGGGGTGAAAATTTAGGGTTGTATGTATTTTTGTATGATGTATCATAAAAAAATAAAAACAAAAAATTTTGTCCAAAAAAATAAAAAAAAAATTTAAGGGTGGACCACCCTTAACATTTAGGGGGATGAAAAATAGATGTTGTCCGATTCTCCACCCTAGCCGATATGCTCGCTAAGATTCACGAAAATCGGTCGAGCCGTTTCGGAGTAGTTCAATTACGCACCCCGTGACAGGAGAATTTTATATATTAGATTAAGTTACGTTTCCACAAGCCCCAAGGCGCAGCAACTATTCTAGCGTGAAACAAAAATACAAACAAACAGGCAAAACGGATTTAGAAATGTAGAAGTCCCTAAATGAAATTATGAAAAAACCGGAGGCGAACGCATAAAGAATAAATTGGATGTATATCAAAAAGAATCTTAAAAAGGAAACCAAAGAACTAAAAGCCGAAAATACAAAATCAAAAAACAAATGCTGGAACATGAAACGCGATTAGAAGTTCTGGAAAAAGAAACAAAGAAAAATAAATACTACAAGGACTAAATAAATTGGGGATAGAATTAGAATTAGGTCTGAAAGAAAACGTTAGGTGTATGTTGAAGGATATGGATATACAAAGCAATATTGAAACAGAAATAGGAAGAATCCAATATGAATGGTAATAAATACCTGGAACAAGAAAATGGAAATTTTGAGGGGAAATTAAAAAGTTAAAAAAAAAAAACTAAAACATTTATTACGGAGAACTACACTAAAAAAGTACAACAAGCAAGAAAAACACTGACTGATCGCATTCAAAAAGCTAGAGAAAGCAGAAATCAAGCTATCATAAGATACAATAAATTAATAGTGAACGGAGAGAGTTTTTCAGCGGATCAATTAAACCAATATGTCTCTGATCATGAACAGGAAAAACTATTAAAAATTGGACAAACAAATAAACCGACAGTCTACGCTAAAAATATATAAAGTTCTAATAGGACCAGTAATTATCTATGCATGTAGAACATGGACCAGAACCAACAACGAAGAAAACATGCTAAGGATATGCGAAAAAAAATAATACGAAACAGATTTGGATTTACGGTAAAAGAAAATGGCACCTAGAGAATAAAAATGAACCACGAACTGAACACTTTAATAAACGGGGGGGGGGGGATTATTAGATTCACAATAGCTCAACGAACACGATGAGTTGTGTGTATGGTAAGGATGGAAAATCAAACATACAGAAATAAATTAATGAAATAGAGCATGAGAAAGATCAAGAACAAGATGGATGTACAATGTAGTGGCAGATCCAACCACGATAGGAATAAAGAACTGGAGGGTGTTAGCACAAGATATACAAGCATGGCAGAATGTCACGAAGTAAGCCAAGACTTACCTACGGTATTAGTGCTACAGAGAAAGAAAATAGTCGACAAATTATTAGAGCTCGAGATGTAGCTTACATCGAGGATTCGATATCGTAACTAACAGTGAAAGCTGTAAAACAAAAGGAAATGCTGTACCGTATGGCGCAGTGTTGTCACTTAAACACATATAAAAATTGTTGGTGAACAATACTTGAATCACGGGAATAAAACAGGCAATTTTTAAGCCCAGTTGTTGTAAGCAGGTGATCAAACCCGCAATCTGCTCCAGATCTTGCCCTTCTGTTGACGGTAAAGGAACTCCAACATCTTCTGATCAGAATATAATCAATCTTATTTCATTAACGATTTTCAGGAGATGTCTTCTTATTGGTAAGGTGAACATGGGTTATTTATATTTAGTTCATGGACTATGCAGAAATAGAGGACTTTTTTGCCTTCTTTGTTTCTTGTACCTCTACCATATGGTTCGGATGTATTTTTCAGGTAATGATCGTTTGTTGTGCCACCGGTTTTCGCGTTTCAGTCTCCGAGTATCATCAATAGCTGTTTCTTTGATATTTGCGCTATTGTTTCTGTTAGTGCATTACAAAATTCCTCGATTACCGTAAATTCCGCTTTCGTTGTTAGGACGTGCACTTGGAGGTATAAGGTGCAGATTCAACAGTACTGCTTTAAAATTTAGATATATGATTGTTGAGTTGACTGTATGGTAGCCCTCGACAATGAACATAATTAAAAACAGAAAAGCACCAGGTGTAGACAATATTAGTAACGAAATAATAAAAAACGGAGAAATATCTATTACAGAATACATATCGAAACTCTTGCTTAAAATCATACAAGATGAAACAGTCCCGGAAGAATGGAAAACTAGCATGACTCTCCTTATATTTAAAAAAATATAAAAAGGGAACTAAAAAACTACCGAGGAACATCACTGCTGAACGCCGTTCTTAAAATATTTATAAAGATATTAGCTCAAAACGTTAAACTTAAGGTAGTAATATGCAACGAACAGCAGAGCTTCTGCAAGAATAGTTCCGCCATAGATGCAATTTTTACAGTAAGTGAATTAACAGAAGAAGGAATTACATTTGACAAAACCTCCTCTTCCTCTATATGGTAAACACCTAAAACAAGCATTTAATACCGAAATGGGCTAAATATTAAAAACCGCAAAGCAAAAGCTTTCCAGGTCGACCCCCTAAAAGATGGACAGATAGCTGGACGTGGAAATCCCAAGAAAAGTAAAAAGCAGAAATACAGAACGACGTCCTAAAAAAAGAAAAAGAAGAAGATTGTATGGTAGCCTATCAAGCTATGTCGATCTTTTTGTTTACCAATACTGCTACACTTGCGTAGTTGTGATGGTTAGCTGCGCCGGCAAAGTATATGGTATTACCTTCCTTAGTTGTATAGTGTCTGTTCTCTTTTCAGTGTATTTCTGCGATACCAGCAATACTGGATTTGCAACGTATCAGTTTTTGTTTGGCGATGGCGTATTTTTCAAGGCTTAGTAGGCCACGGACGTTTCATGTCGCTATTTTTAGTAGGGCTCGTAGTCTGATTCCCACCCTTTTTTTGTCACTGGTTGCATATTTTCCATGAGGAGCCAAAGAATTCATTCTTTTATGGCCAGTCACAACCTGTCTTACGTCCTGCTGTAGAAGCAAAAAAGCGCCGAGTGTCAGTTGAGACGCAATACAAAATAACGCCATGTTGAATATTTATTTACATTTAAGTTGCTGGTGGGAAGGATAGTGTAGTAGGTTTCTCGGTTACATTACCGTAGTATTGTAGCTAGTGAAGTTGCTGCAAACGTGCCTGCAATTGCGTCAGACAGCACCGTATCGGTCACTTGCTTCCGCTGACGTCCATTCGTCATAGTTATTGCCCTATGTTATTTGAGACTGTAACCTATTAAATGCATAGTTTGCAAGTTGCCTTCTATGTTGCTGGGCTTGGTCTGCCTCGGGTATTTTATTGTCTTGGTACCCGCCATATCTGGCGGGCATACCGTGTGTTACTGCAGATGTTACTAATTAAATTTAGAATTAGGTTGAAACCAAAACAGAAACAAAATAATTAAATCTGGATGATTTTATAAATTTTTCTTCTGCATAATCAAGAATGGTTTAGGTAATGGGGAAGATCACTGATTGCAGTTAGCTGTAGTTTATTTTTCGTATTTTAATTTGAGTTATAGTTGTTGCTCAACGATCGCTTTAAATATTATATAAATATTAAATAAATTAACTTTCCTCCTTCCCCCCTTTCTCTCCAGAACGTTTCCATTATTGCTTTTGTCATTTGATCACATCTATTCATCGTCGGTTGTTTTGAACACGAAGTTGTCTGTTATTTTATTAATGCTCTTGCGTTAACGTTCCAATATTATTACTACGAGTTAAGTGTAGATGTTCGTGACACCCTTAAGTTTTCAAGCATCGCCGCGTTTGTTCTATAAAACGTGAGTAGATCAAGCGTCTTATTTAGTTAGTCGAAACCCTTGACCCTACACTCCCAACTCGCGTAGGGTTAACCACATCTCAAGTTTGTGTACGTTTCTACAGCTTTGGTTACATAGGACATTCAGGTTTTGCTCGTTTATACGTTTTTGTAAATAAATTTGCGACTAGATAGTAATTACGGGATGATTGTCGATGTACTTATGTAATCTCCACTTAACGGGATCGATGTTGGAAGTGAAATATTTAACGTGTACCGGGATGCAGTGTTGAAGAATGCCGTTTTTGAATATTTATGAGCCTGTCTAAACACACACAAAGACAATGCAATTTTCCGCATCGCATTTTCCAAGCGCCTTAAACTTTCATAATAGCGGCTCAAAATAACTTGTTTTAATTGTCTACCTAAACAATGAATTAAAATGTAAATTTGTTTTGAGAGACAATACAGATTAATTCTGTAAAATATATTAGCCGGATGAAAAATGAGATAAACTCTTGAAGAATATCTTTTATAAATATTAATGAAGCTTATAAAAGTTGAATTTAGAAGAGCTTTTTTAAAAGCAATTCTTAAGCGCAGAGAAAAGGTACAATTTAGTGTGCAAGCAGAAGCTGTTCTGTAATAAACGCAGCCATTTGAGAAATGGCAGTTGCCTCGTAATAATAAATTTAAAATTTTTACAATAATAATCAAAAACTCTAATAAAGCAACAAATAATGAAAAAATAATTAAAGGAATTCTTGTTAACTTTTACGAAAAATTCAAAACGTTATCAAAAAACAAGGTTACTCCAATAATGAATAATAATTAGAAACATAATAACATACAACGGCTTTATAAACAATAGAGCAATTTGCAAATTTCACGGTTTAAAATAACGTCTACTACCATAGAGCCGATAACTGAATTTTCCGCATTAATTCGTGAAGTTTTAATTAGTTTTCTTTGCAAGTTATAGAAGTACGAAATGCAACTTCTTCGAAGTTTGATCAAGTTCGTTTTTTGTGACACGCAAAATTTCACGCTAAAAGAAAAGTTCTGTATTTCATTTAGTTAAGTACATAGCTACAAAATAGTCCATTTTGTCTTAGTATGAGTTGAAAACCATGTACCTATAAAATATTGACGCATAAAGAATAATCAATCATTCTTGTTTTTTAAAGCAATTATTACGTATACCAAAACAGTGAGTGACGAACTAGAGGGTTATTTGAAAGTATGTTTTATTTTGAAGCTGTTGTAATTTATTTAAAAAATAGACTATGCCCACAAATTTTTACATGCTGTTATAGGACATTAAGTAAAATTTTTGACAACGTTTGAAATGTGACATAGTAGGAGTTTGCCCATTAGCGCACTCACTTAGGAGACAGTTAATGAGCTGCTAGGTTGTTTAAGTGAATTCTGATGCAGTCTTTGGTGGTAGGCATATTGAAGTTTCTGTGGATTTTGTGATTTGGGACAAACCACGAAGCTTTGATTATTAATCCCAGTGTCTTTTTTTCCTTTTCGAGGTTCGTTTGCATGGTTCCAGAGGCACTGCAGCCTAAAGGGTTTATTGTGTTCACTCTAATTTTTCACACCCCACCGTGATTCTGGTTCCTTGTGTTATAAGATACAGGTCTCTCACTGCGTGCGCCTTAAAATCATTCGGTTTTATTTTTGTTTTTCCGAATATGCATTGTCTTTTTCTCACCGACGCGTCGGTGAGAAAAAGACAATGCATATTCGGAAAAACAAAAATAAAACCGAATGATTTTAAGGCGCACGCAGTGAGAAACCTGTATCTTATAACACCGAGGGATCGCTGGCAATAAAAAAAGCGGATAAACTCAGAAGGCAAGGATTAACGAGGGCTTACTCGGACCACAACCTGCCCTGGCAATGCCAAGGAGCGTAATTCGTCGCTATGTCAGCAACTGGATGCGAGATGAACAGACAACGCACTGAAATAACAGAGCAGGACACAATTACAGCAAGGCGTTTATAAACGGAACTTGCACAAAAAAACTGCAGAACTGCCACTGCTTAGCAGGATGTAGCTTAGGATTGTCACAAGTTTCCTAACAGGTCATGCGACTATCAAGGAGCACCTTCAGAGGATCCATAAATTTAATGGAGACCCTGCTTGCAGACTTTACTTGTCGCAGGAACCAGAAACGGCAATGCATATTTAATGCATTTGTAATGCGTGCGTCGCACCTCACTATTGAATGAGACATCGACAGTCAGGCTGGCTAGGGGATGTCCACAGGTCCGTTTATAAACGCCTTGTTGTGATTGTGTCCTGCTCTGTTATTTCAGTGCGTTGTCTGTTCATCTCGCATCCAGTTGCTGACATAGCGACGAATTACGCTCCTTGGCATTGCCAGGGCAGGTTGTGGTCCGTAGTAAGCCCTCGTTAATCCTTGCCTTCTGAGTTTATCCGCTTTTTTTATTGCCAGCGATCCCTCGGTGTCCTGGGAATCAGAGCAGTCTCACCTTGTTGTACTCCGCCAGGCGTTGAATTTTTTGCAGCATTCCTATACCAGTCTAAAAGAGGCTTTAGGGCTCTAAAAAGCTTTTAGGGCCGCTTAGCTCACGGACAAAATGTAAATATGTTTATCGTTATAAACCCTTGTTTTGTATTCCTGCGCACATTGTAGAAACATAAATCTCCGTTTGAAATACGGAGGCGTACTTTCCCGGAGGATAGCTGAGACTAAAGACCCTATAAGAAGCCTTGTCCATGGAGAAGGCCAGGATACTAATTTCCTTTTGGTTTTTACGGCTGAGTTGTCGCCAGTCTCCCGTCTTTAAGTCTGGGTTTCGACGTTCAAGCCTGGTCTTGACGGTTGCTTCCTGTGGTGCTCCAGCAATCCACACCAGTACCTCGAGCCTCTTTATCAGATCTTTAGCCTGAACTGCAGTCAAGTTCGCCCCTTCCCAAAGTTCCCCCGTACTTTTTATTAACTATTTGAGCCAATATATCGCAGATTCGTTGGCACACGTGATCCAAACTATATCTCCCGTGTACTTACTGCTCTCAAACTGCAGTGGGCTTCTACTCTTTAAAGGAGTTTGATTTAGCGCATCTGCAAGTTTATTCTAGATCAGTTTTGCTTGCCCTTGATCCAGTACTACGTCAGGATGGCGTATGTCGACTATCGCCATTCGTAGTGCTCTGGCTGCTTTACTACACCAGACTGGTATGGTTCCTGGGTCTTCTTGTTTGCTGCTTCTGAGACAAGGAAGTGGAGGAATCTGAGTGGGGCTCTTGGTGCACCCGCTTTCTCTATTTTTTCCTCCTTTTTATTCTTTGCGTCTACCTTCTTCTTCTGAGCAGAATTTTCGCTTGTCCAGATCCCAACATTGATCTTTTCTACTTTTATGAGCTTCTTCCTTTGGGCTCCTTAAACCTTCTTTGCTTGCAGTCCGATCTTGGCAACGCCTGCAGCTATTTTACCAATGTCTGATGGGCCCGAATCAGATCTAGCAGGCAAACCTGCTCTCTGACTTTGAGCCGTCTCCATCGGCGATGGGGTGCCTGCCAAAGGCTCCCCCTTTTTTTTTTCCTTGGGGTCTCTCACTAGTGAGTCCTCCTCTTCTTTATTTTTACGGTCTGAAACAATTGTGTCTGACATAATTAATCCTACGAGTAGGGAGGAAGTAAAAGGTCGCCACGCCAGGAGCTCTCTGCTGACGTGAAAGGCTCTTCTCCAACAGGGGTACCCGGTTCCCCAAGGTTTGTCGGTAGGTGCCGATCTTCCCTTCAACCATGCATCCCTTAGGAGCGCACAATATTATTGAGATTAGCAGAGTTTTTTTAGAGTGATGCATCCTCCACACGGTCTGGGCGGTTAACCCAAGACTCCGGTGCTCCCGAGAGCGTCTCCCGGCGGTTTACGGTGTAAGTCGCAAGTTGATCCGCGGCGACAGCCTTGGTTTAACCAGACGGTGTTTTAAGACCGCCGCCGCCTCCTTTATAACTGTCACTGACCAGTACTTCCTGTGTCCCCTTTTCTTGAGCGTTCCCGCATCCGCTACATTGGCGACGCGCCTCTAAGGTAGCTCAACTCCGAGGATGTCAGTGCCTTGGACTGGAAGCGTTTAAAGCGGATGTGTTTTGTCCATATCAAACGTCTGTCTAGATGGATCTTTTCGGTCTTTAACTGCGTCTTTCTGGGGCAGTAGGTTTCAGTTTAAATAAACTGGAGTAAGTGTTCCCCAGTTATTGAATTGAAACTTGGGGCCTTTTTCAAATTTATTTCGGTTTAGATGATAGATATTTCACGCAACATAAATTTCTTAGTTGGTGGGTCTATTTTCAACGAGGCTTGGACAAACTCTGGTATAAATATTTCTTCTTGCGGATACGTTTCTATAATAGCGAGCGTGAATACGTTAACCAGATGTGTAGCAATGATATTTTTGTCAATTTTAAAAATTTAAAATTGTTTGAAAATTTGATTATATTTGAAAATTTAGAAAATTTTGAAAACTGGGACATTTAGTATTTGTGAATTGCAAACGGTCTTTCATGTTTAAATATAAAATCCATTTCATAGTTTGGTGAAGACCGTCATTAGCATATGAAATTGTAAACAACCAAAAGGAAACCTCTCGGATGTGCTTTTGTCAATGGAAAGTTGTTCCTATTGTCATTCAACATGTTCATGCCGATTTTGAAGTCAAAATTTGTACATTTTTAAAGTATTTAAAAATTTTATTTATAAATTCTAGGTTTAATTCGTTAAAGTCCATATTTAATGATTATCTGTATATAAAATACTTAATTACTTTAACAGTATTGGTTAATTATGACCTTAAAATAAATAAATATTGTTAAAGCAACTTAGTATTTTATATACGGATAATCGTTATTAAAAAATTATTGATGGAGAGACTCGCCCGATTTTATGATATTTATTTTCTAGTTGCAACCAATATTTTTGATCCATTGAAAACTCAAAATCGATTTTTAACGTTCTATACACATTTTTGTGTTTCTGACCGTTGTTTCTGGCGAAACTAAATTAAACTTTTTAGGTAAACGACTAAAACGAAACCCTTCAATAGTGTTTTCTCAACGGAAAGTGGTTTCTATTGTCATTTCACATGCTTATGCCGATTTTAAAGCCGATAATTATGAGTATTTTAAATAACAAAAATTTATGGTGGTGGTAGAGGGGGGTAGTGATACGAAGATTGTGTTTGCGCAGATTAACTATTCAACACGCGTAGAATACGAATCTAAGGTTCTTGTTTGAGCATGTTTATTTCGAAGTAGAACACCCTTCCCTTCCCCCTTTTTTTGGCGAACCAATCTCATTTTGTTGCATTACTTTGTATAGCAAGGAAGGTAAAAAGAAGACCAGTCAGCTAATAATCCTGAATTTTACCTGCATTAAATCAAATTGTATTTTTCCTCTCTGTTTGAAATTTTTAAATAATGCACGAGTGGAGAGCACTAAACACTACGTACGGTGTTACTCCAACCACAGTAAAGTTTAAAACAAAATAAAACCTTTTGACAAATATACATTTTTTTATTGTAAATTCATTTAAAACATTTTGTAGCAGTACTGTCATTAAATTGTCGTTAGCTTCTTTAAATTTTCTATGTGAACTATACTGTCAAAGATAAAAACGGTATAGGAAGCGCCACAATTTGAGTGCGTATCTCTAAAAGAAATGTTAACAATGTTTTTGATATTTTTACTCATTTAACATGTTAGTTGAAAAACAGAAAAGTTTAATCTTTATTCGCAATGAACACTGGTGTCCAGAAACACGAAGTTTTTTTAGGTTTTATTTGACTGACTTACGGGGCTCCAACTACTATTTTTCGTAAATCTTCTATGAGTGAAGATTTTTGGGACGAGTTTGTCATCCTACCTTACTCCTCTTCAAATTGACACAGGTTTAGTTTTCTCCTGTAAAATATTCTATCGTTTGTTTTTGCGATGTAATAAATTTAAATTCGCGCCAAATTAGGAAAAAGTTTATCAATTAACTTCCTTGACGTATACGTAATTTAGTTTTGTGCATCAAAATTTTTACGTTTGCGACAGCTCATGACAAATTCATTTTTTCCAAAAATTCTTAACTAGATTTGCATATTCCCTTGGAAAGCTTCGAAGTCAACCGTCGTCGTACGAATTTAATTTAAAACGGACTGCGACTGAAACCGATATAAGCGGGAATATCTGCTCTGTTTCAGCTTCGTTTTAGATTAATCAAATTATTGCGATTCCATCTAACCTCATTTAGGCTATGTGAACGATAACGGTGGTAAAGGAGAGGAACGGTAATAGTCTTATTATAGCTGAGTGTGACTTTTTTGCCAGTTATAGAATCTCGTTTTTATTAATATTGCTGCCACATTACGTTTATTCTGTTTTAATAATAATCACCCATTCTGTTTTTTTGATGAGAGATAGTTATATTGATTAGGTTCATAAAATCGGCTTGAAATTAGGAAACAAATAAATATCTGCAAGTATTCCTTCGGAGATTTAAGTTTGATTATAACAGTTAAAGCACACGAAAATTATAGTTCAAGGGTTGTGTGTAAATCAAGTTTGATGAATTAACACGCATTCTAGTTTTACGCAGTGAAGATGAGGTACGAACTTTAACGACCAATTCTAAGGAGTTACCTCGAATAGCAGTACATTACAGGATTTGTAATATTCATACATTATACATGATTTCGCAACGTTAAACTAAAGGAGTATACCGTTTATCTTTACTACGCTACACCCTATCCCTTTTCATTTCGCGAAAGTTTAGGGGGCGAAAGCAGCTGAGACGCTCCTAAATTGCGGATGGTAAGACACAATTATGGTTGTAAAATGAGTGTATGGAAATATGCGAAGCAATTAACGTGTTATGCAAATTTTGTGGGAACTTAAATTGTTGTTTCCTTATGTTCTGCTATTTTGCCGAGTTTGGTGAATTAAAGATGTTAAAAACCTCTTAAATTTGCGTGTGACTCCAGCGGGCTATTCTTTAAAGCGTCTAAAGAAAATTTTCAAGATTTATGGATATTTCTTCACTGCATAATAAAAATCTACAGATAAATAATTACGAAGTTTTTATTGTTGCTCTTAAGGATGAACAGCAAAATGAAAGTAAGACTGATGTTGAGCTGTTAGAGGAATCAATAAAATTTAAAATTTCTAGAACCGTTTGCTTAGGAAAACTATCTATTTCTGTCATTATGTCACGTCTTCATGCCGAGCGTAAAGCCGAAACTGCGTTAGGGTGGACTACAGAGTGGTTTGGAAATGTTTTTTCTTTAAAGGAATGATTCGGGTCATTGATTCTGTTTTTTGTTTTTTAGAGTCTGAAATATTAGCAAATAGTCTATAGATGTTGCTGCAAAAAAGGGATTGTTTTTTTGGTATTTGTAATAATTTACATTTTTTAGATATTTTGAAACGGAAACTATTCTTGTTAATTTTAGATTATTTAGTTTACTTTTACGGATTGAGGCTTTAGTACGCGGTGGTTTAAAGGTGTTTCTTTATTAAAAGGGATGATTTTATTATTTTTAAAAAATTTTGTTTTTCGGAAGTACTTGAGCGTAGTTTAGATTATTTGCATTTTTTCCTTATTTGTTTTTTTTTTTCTACGCGATTACTCAATCAAACTGTTGAGGTAATTTATCACAACACAACTTCCAGAAGTTTTTTTTTCATTGGGAGGTTGTCCCCGCTGTCACTTGATGGTTTCATACCGATTTTAAACCCGAAACATTTGATATTGGAGGTTAATAACGAGTAAAAGGAATATTGCGCTTGTGCACATTAACTATTTGGTAACCATAAATTACAAAACTGAGCTTCCTTTTTGAGAGTGTGTGTCTTAAACACCTCGCCTTCCTCTTCTTATTTTTTGATGGCGTTTTCAAGTAATATGAATTTTTGCTATTTTTCTAATTGTACGCAATGCTCATCCCTTCCTACCGCAAAATTGATTTTTCACTTGCTACGCACTTTACGTAATTATAAAATGTTCAGGTAAGCCACCTTAAAGATACCTCCCAAACGTTTTTTTTGTAATTGAAGGTTGGTGCTTCGCGGAATTTGTACCTGAAGTTTGAAAATAAGAAGAAACAACAGGAAAAAAACATGATGCAGGGCATCTGGAGGTATTACCTGAAAAAGAACGCAACTGGTGAATCACCTACAGTTCAGGACTGTTTACCAACGCAAAAGACACGTCAGAAAGATGTGTTTTTTGTGGAGGCAGTCACAAAACTACAGACCAAGTTAAAGCACACCAAATGTCACTTCAGGAAAGACGCTAGTCGCTGAACCAAAAACGATGCAGGGTACTTTCCTAATTTTACAGAAACTGGCCGAGATGTGTAGTTTGTGGAAGATGGCATCACGTTTTAATGTGTGAAGGCCTATTTCACGCACAGGCTAATAACAGGCAAAAGATAACTGTGATAAAAGACCTTTGTCCATTTCCACGACCTTATTTCGATGAAGCACAAGAACCTCAAAAGGACAAAGCACTGGTCAGAGTTTCGAGTACTCCTGATGCGTTGTTACAAACTCTGCTAGTGAATGTAAGCAATGGTGCCGAGCGTGTGGCACGAATAATAATTGATTATGCTTTGCAACGTTGGTACATTGTAAAGGAGACGGCCTCACAAATAAGATTTTAACTTAGCAGAAAAGAGAGTATTCAGCATTCATTATTTGGCGGTTTAAGCACGGGTATCTGTAATCATGAGGTCTATACTCTTTACTTATCAAGTTTAGGGGGTAAATATGGTGGTCACTTTGAAGTTTTCGATTAACCTGTGATCTGTGGTAATATTTTTTCTGTAAAAAACATTGGATTTATAAAGTATATAAACTAAAGCGTCAAAATATTTATCTGACTGATGTTGAAGAGGGGCTTATAGAAATCCTGATTGAAGCTGATGTAGCCGGAAAGCTGTTGCCAGGTGCTGGTTTTTGGTTTAGTAACCGTCGTAACAAGCTTGGGATAGACACTAATAGGTCGACTCCCAGGAGCTCGCCGCCTTGATTGTCACCTCTATGCTAGTCAAGGAAGCTGGTATATCTGATTTGTAGACTGTTGATGTTCTCTAGGAATAATTGATTTTTCAGGAAAAGAAGAGCAGGCTGTAACTGCGCGAAGCAGCTCAGAAACAATTTTTAAGTACAGTGATATAAATTCCAAAGGCAGATATCACTTTCACATGCCCTGGATTGAAAACCGCCTTTTTCTTCCTAGTAATTTCAACCTAGCATTGAGAAGACCGAATACTACTGTACAAATTGAAGTCAGTCATTTACTTTGACGATCACCAAACTGTGCTAAAAATGGCTTCGCGAAGGAACTATAGAAATACCTTAAACTGAATTTAATGGCCCAGGTGACGTGACATGTTGTTTTGCTACTTCACAAGCACCTGTTTTGAAGGACCCAGAAATTCAAAATTGGGTTGGATCAGAAAGTTGACGTAGAAATTAAATCCCAATTTTTGAGTTGGTTAAATGGTCTACCCTACTTGTCAGAAGTCAAAGATTTTCAGTTACAAATTAGCAGAATAAATAGACTTTCCACAGTTTTTGTGATGCAATCTAAGAACCTTATGCTGCAGCTGCGTTTGTCCAGGTTGAAGAAGCTAACGTCGTTGGTGTACAGCTGTTAGAAGCCGAAGCAAGAATCTCACTAATAAGTAAGGCTTCAAGACAGAAGTGGAGACATGTACTTAAAAAGTTGTTAGAATCGAGATGGTGGGAGGGTTGACTAAAAGATCCCCCGATCTTATGGTTTGCCTTCAACATCATCTATGATGAAGATGAAATTATCGGATATGAACTTAAGCTCAAGCGGTTATGTAGAGCAAGTTTTGGTGCCGAGAGTGTAATAAATAAAGCTGATATTGAAAACGAGAGTGTTAATGAAGCAGAGCCAATGATCACTTGTTTCAGAAAAACTGAATTTACAACATAATGTTACAGTTGAGAAAACATAATTGCTTTGTCAATTCTAAATGTAATGTTAGTGAGTCAAATCAAAAATAATGTTCGTTAACTTAGATGGTAAATTGTAAAGAATTGTATCTTTCACTAAATACGTAGTAGAAGAATTGTTAAAATACTTTTGGCGCTATTCTAGCTAAAACTATAATTTTAGATTGTTAGATGTGGTTATTTTACCAAAAATCAGTCAACTCTTAAATAATGCTAAGCCGCTTAACTTTTATGAAAACGGTTTTCAAAAGGTTTTTATGTTATTTATCGACTCAGAAGAGACTAAGGTCTCATGAATAACACACTTTCAGTGGAATCCGTTCCTCATGAATTCAATTTGTTCTCCGGACTTCTTCGCTCGAGTGTTTCGTCAATGCAATATTCATTTGGGGACTTGAAAGATGTCGTATTTTACCTTGGTTAAACTAAATCCAATTTTCTTAATTCGTTTTAGTGTTCGACCCACTTTTAATTTTCCCTTACTTAATAGCTAATTTAAATCAGAACTCAGAAATGTAACTGCATTTTTAACTACCTAAACTTTTATCAAATATAAAGTAACTAGATTAAAACTTTTATGTGCTTTCAACATTTGAGGCTCAATTGGCAATTCAAAATTACAGAAGTTTAAGCCGTAAAGAAAGTAAGAAATTGTCTTTCCTAATTCTGCAATTTCATTTCTTTTTATGGTTAGTTAGTTCCTGTAGTACTTTTCGCGAACGAGATTTGCATTTAAATTTTTGTTTTCTTTACGTTTAAACTTTTGTAGCCATAATCGTTAGCTGTGTTTGTGCTCGCCTAATTGGAACTTAAATTTTGCAAGATACAAAACAAGAGTTCTGCCATTTCTGTTACGTATTTTGCATACCCAATTCATTAGCGGCAGTCGCAGGGAAGCGTATGCTTTTAAACTGACGGATGTTGTGTAATTTTTTGTGGAAAGTGGTTAAAGCTTTTCGGACTCAAAATAAAATTAGCACAGCGTACGTCATCACGTAGAGGCACGCAAATATGATTATGTTCTCATATTTTGTATTAAGTTATTTTAATCTCATTTACGTAACAATGAAAACAATAATATTATAGTTATTACACGACACATAAACGTTACAATGTCTTTTGCAGTAAATTTACTGGCAGGCAATACAAATACCAGTTTTCGTTGTCAGTACGGCGAATTAACTCGTGTAGCAAGTAAGAAATTTGATTAATCAGTAGCAGTAAGGGAAGATTATAGCAGCGGGGTATCTGTAAGACAGAAGGATGCTAAGTATGTAATTACGCAACCTTGGTAATTGGTGTTTACAGGTCACAAACTCTAATTAACGCTGTAAGCTTATTACATAATTAATCTGAAACAGATAAGAGCAAACAAGAGCTCATTTACCGTTATATCAAGATTATTAAGCTGTTTAGAACACGGATTGGAATGTACAATTAGTTTTAGCAATATCACAGATTTAACTTCGGGCGATAATTATGTAGATTAACAGCAGATAAATTATTGAAAATGATTAGATAACGATTTAGAGAAAGGCCCTCTTAACCCCTACCTCTATACGTGTAATAAAAAAACAAAACAATTATCAAAGCAAAATTTCCTCTAACTACTATTAAAGGTAATAAGTTAGAGTGGTCGGTAAAGATCTCATCAAGAAGCTCACCGTTTCGCCCAGAGCTGATCCCATCACTTATAAATTATTCGTATTAAAAACATTTAAAAAATTTAGGAGATCTAGCCCCATATTCATCTTCTTTAACTGTACAAGTAGGACAATTATGTTAGTCCGTTCTCCGCAGTAAGAGATTTCAGAAACAAAAATTCGACCCTAAATCAACTGCCATGCAAATACTACGAGAGTGATTAGAATACAATTTTTGTTGGAACAGAACAGTTAATTGACACCAGTGTCGTTTTTGGTCGCAAGACGATCCTCATTAGATGTGCAACAATGTTTTATACAAGCATCATCTCTACATTTTAACTTGGAGTTTTACACGGTATAATCTTTCCTCCTTACGGAATTATAGTTCAAAATTATCTTATTTAGTCTGCTCTACAAGAAAATATCTAACGGCCAGCTAGGTCTCCTAACCCCTCGTGAAGGTTTTATAAACATTTATAAGGCAAATTTCGATATTTATAAGACCTAAAAGCTTGTGTTAGGAATTAGGAACATGTCTAATATGTCGACACAGCGTATTTTCTATTTTTCAAAGGAAGTTTGCAAAAAAACATGGGAAGTAGACCACGGGTTCCGCTGGTTTTATTTAATTAACAATGGACGATTAAAGTTGCTTACAAGTAATAGTGGAATAGAACTCTAAACTTAGTTTTGAAATGCAATACTATTTAAGGGGGCTTATTTTCTATCCCACCTAATGTTGCGTGAATTAATTTCCTTTTCGGTTTCTGATGTTCTTCAATCACACAAATCCTTTCCCAAAAAAAACAGTTTCTAACCACCTTACATAAAATCCTGCTAAAGTGGTAAGATGTGCTATCTTATAGTCACAGTTGGCGCGTACAATGTAAAATACACAAATATTTTTTAAAATCGGTTTGGTAACAATTTAAAAATAGATGAAAGTTTCAGGCGAAGCGCGTCGGTCTTTTGTTCTTAATGCGTTCGTACGTTCTTTCATGGCTCCCGAACAGATCGATGATGTCTCGTTTCTATTGATGAATGTGGCAGTATATTGCTATGATATTCGGAGTTGTATGATTTGACTGGAGTAGTGTAATGCCTGGAAGGCAGTTTTGGGATGCTTGTTACAATTTAATTTACGATTGGAGGTTTGTGAAGACTGTAAGGTTTTGGTATTCAAACTTATAAACTCAAGGTTGCGTATTATTGCTGTAATTTCTTGTTTTAAAATTCAAATAATGTGGTTATCTTTATATCATTTATATTTTCATATTTGTGAAGATTTGTTTACTCTGAAAGAAAGAAGAACACAATCAAATTGATACGATTATTGTTTATGTTAATTTTATATATAAAATTACTTCAGAAATGTTTAAAAGGTTTAATATGTATATAAAAAGTTTTAGACTTACTTCTTTGTGCATCGTTAAATGTTAATTGAGGGGGTAATGGATGTGAATGTCAATTTGACAAATGTATGAAAAGAACACTCATTGTTTCATGAGATTTATTTGTTTAAAAAAAATGGGAGATCAAGAGAGAAGACAAAAGCAAGTAAAAACTTATTAGTTAGTCACGGCTCGTCCTGAAAACAAAGACACATGATTTTTTATTCTCTGAAAGAAAAAGAAAACGAGTTATATGAAATTAAATAGTGGTATTGAATCGAATAGAAGCTATAACAAAACGGATACAAGTGTTTCTCAACTAATTTTGGAAATATCCAAAAGAATAATAATATAAAAGCGGTCCAGAACGAGTTTACAGTTATACTGGCAGAAAATACGAATTATTAGTCAATATAAAAGCAGTCGAGGACATTGGTACTACAGCGGAGGAAGATTCTTACTAAAGGCGAGTGCTCTTGGTTTTGTGGAAACTGCAAACCAGAGAAGAGGGAGTTTATCATTCAACAATTGTCGAGTTAAGGATATCTTTATAAAGAAGAAACAAAGATAAGTGTTCAGTTTTAAGAACAGTAGAATAAAAAGAAATTTCTTGATTTTTAAAAAATTTAACCTCAAATTGACTTTTAAATAAAAAGCTGTTGTAACGTAGATATTGGCTTGTGTATTTTTTTTGAACCTTATTTATTAATAATATTTCTTCCCAAGCTTAATAACGGCCCTGAGAAATTTTATGAAAGAGTCTCATATAAAATATAATTAGTTACTAGTGTTACCCCAGCACACAATGCACTGACAGACAGAACCAGCGAAATGTCAAGTCAAGTGATGCATTAGTTCCAAAAATGACACGCGGCGTTATTGTAGAGGGCGCCCCAAGTGACGCGCGTCTAGCCGACCGCCATATATATTATAAATTACAATAATTATTATTAAAAAATCGACGTACAATAAAAATATAAAAATGTTTCATGTTCCATCTGTGGATAAAGACCTTTCATTTAAAAAAAAATGGTCCAAATTGGTGAAGCGGTAGCCGCTGGAGGAAGGGGAGAAAAAAAACCTTTGTGCTTTTATATATGTATGGATTGCGTAAATTGCAGGCATTTAAAGAATTGTTTTTCTGGTACATAGCCTCATATCATAGCAATATATAGAAGTTGACTCAGAAAATAACCTCAGAATCAATCTTACTAGCTTTAGAATAGCGATCGCTAACATTTTCTGAAGGTTTTGATTGCGGATGTCTGATTATTAGAAAACGACATGGCAGATGGAAATAAAATTAATTGTTGTAATTGGTATATCTGCGTACTTGTTAAGTTTTAACTATTTTATTATACACACAGTTACACTATTACAATTACGTTTTGGTGGTAAACGGTTAAGTCTTGGCTTGCCCAACATTCTTCGATAGCTCGGTACCGCAATCCCCCTAAGCCCATCACCCAAGGCAAACATAAAAACATATTTACTTAACTACAAAATGGGATCGACATCTTTACCTAGTAATAAAAAAAGAACAACTAGTGCTGGTTCATTCCCCGTGAAGGGGCGGGCCGCTACAGGGGTCTTTCGGACTCCGCATCGGAGTCCTAAGCCTCCTGAATGTGTTCGATTGCTGAACCGGTCTAGTAATATATCAACTTATAAGTACGCTAGCTAAAGCAATAAACTGCACTTGCAAATCTGTCTGGCAGTTTTTTTTCCTACTACTTTTTTTTTACCGCAACGTCTGCTACATTTACTACCAATTAATTGCGTCGATTCCTTCAGCATCAAATAATTTTGGATAACGAATGATTTGATCGTCATAGCGCTTTCATATTTGATTGCTGCACAGATAGGGTACGCGACCTAGTTGTTTTCTAATAATAGCAGGTGCCCAATCTTTCTTGTTCTCAGTTTTCGGCAATCATGTACCATCACTGTTTCACTAGGTGCAGACTTTTAATTTTTGCCGTGGTAGTCCGGTGTTTGAACTTCTGATTCACAAGGTTTCATGAAATCGAACCTGGTTCTAAGTATACGCCCGAATATTAATGTAGCTGGCACGTCTTGTGAGGTATCATGGGGAGTATTTGTGTATAATTACCATTGAAAATTTGCTAACTTACCTGTTTATCGCAACGTTTCTGTTTTGAACATCAATTAAAGCCTCATGTATTACACACTTAAACGTTTTTATCGAATTTTTCGCCGACCCGTTTGACGCTGGAAAAAACGTGGGTGACGTTATATACTTGGTTTAGTTTTCTGGCATAAACTCGTTAAACTCGCTTGAGGTTCCCAGGAAATCTAAATGCACCCTCTGTCATGGTCTTGCCGTTTGCGGCCATTCAAACCTAACTGTTTTCCGCAGATCACTCTTAGTTGTCAGGCATGGTAATCACAATGCGCTGACATTTCTATCTCTAAATCAATGTAGGGCCGCCACAATATCCACAATATCTTTTTTCATTTGGCCTTGTTGCTAGCTAAAACTTTTATTGTGCCCCATGACATTGAGGCGTTCTCAGCCTCTTTCAGGATTGATCTTTTCCAAGTCAATTTAAGTCTTGCACTGGTCTAGTGCCTTGAGGATTTCAGTTCAGGGCTCTTCTCAGAATGCTGTTCAGAGGTGTGCCCAGAATGTGGTTTATTCAGTTCCATTTGCGTCTCTTTATTTGTGCTGCCATTTTTTCTTCTCCCCTTTTTGTCCACAGATCTGTGTTGATGATTGTATTGCGCCAGTATTGCGCGTGTAATATGATTTGCGCTATCATGTTTGTGACTTTTCAGGTTTCGTAGCCGTAGAGCAACCCTATAACCCCACATTAAACATCCGCTTTTAACTGTTATCTCGTTTTTTTTTAATAAAAAATAGTTTTAGTGCTTCGTCGTTATAATCATTAGGCCAACCGTTATGAACAACTGGATCTTTTTTAGATTTTGTTTTAATTAATTCGAAGTCAACTGCTTGCTTAAAACGTAAATAAGTCCCCTTACTTTTTTAGATGCCGTTTCTTCTGTATAGCGGCTTTAGCGTCAAATAATGCGCTACATGATTATCCACCCTTTTAATATACTTATTTTATAATTGAAAAATGTATATGCCAGATTGCTGACATTACGGGTATCTTCTTGTTTTTGCCAAAAATCGCGATTAACCGCTTGTAGACTTTTTTAGAATAAAATGTAGATACCTTAGTTATTGTTGAAACTTTGGTTAGCCATAATAAATACCTACACAGTAGGTACAGCAACCAAATGTACTCTTACATTTTAATATACATAGGTCCTATTATAATAACGTTATAACTGTTGTAACATACACACTATTTTTCTTAGACAATTAAGAGAATACAGTAAATTGCTTTAAATTGTTGTTCCAAAAAACGAGTCAGCCTCAAACTCAGACAAAAACTAACAAAACAATTTAGAGGAGGTGAAATAGTGTTAACGACAAACGATTCAAACCGCCCGCGCACACTATTGAAACGTGACACGTGTGAATACGATCGATTCGACTATATTTTTATTTAAATCCCCTAAAGGACACCTACGCAGACAGGCTGTATATACATTTTTCTTTTCTCGCCTTGGATATCATCTTGTTTTCCTGGTTTTGTTTTGATGGAAATTGAAAACAAATTCTTTGTTCGAGTTCAAAACCCGAGATTTATGAAAGTATAACGAAAAGAAATAAGAAAAAATGAAACAGGAGCCACTCTCTAAATCAAGAAATTGCTGCAGGTGTAAAATACAAAGCTTTTATTAAACTTGCAAATAAAAAACACTAACAATTTAAAATTGAAATAATAAGAGAATGTGTACAAAACAAATTAAAATACATTGACATTTCATATATTTACTAGCAGAGCTCATGAGCTATGCCCAACCTTTTGGTTTGACAATTGATTTAAAAAAATGAATAGAACACTTATTAAAATATATACATTACAAAAAGCGCGCGTAAATTCAGTAAAAACATAAATTTATGCTAAACGCAAAAACTCTTAAACCCGCGAAAAAAGATGGTTAAACTTGTTTTCTCATTTCCAAGAGATTGCTTTAACGCAGATTTTGAAAGTAACAAGCACGCAGTAACAAATGTTGTTAATCCTTTGCATATAATTTCAAAAACAAATTTGTTCTTATTCATAAAAATTAATCAACAAGAAGAAAACACGTTTCTTTTTCAGGGTGAGCTTTTTCTTTATTACACATTAATCCATCAGCAAGGAGATGAATGTGCTTTTATTTTTGGAATGCTTTTTGGCGTTTTTTTTCGGGAAATTATTTTACCAGAAATTGTTTCTACCGTAGGGTCTGCCTACCAGTTCATTTTGGATGATTTTTGTAGGTGGACGTTTTTTCCATCGACGTTTTTCCCAGCAAATTTGTCGGGAAACTTCTTGCAGGGACGCTTTCTCCGTGAACCGAAATTTGCCCCATTAACAAAATGAAAGTTAGACGCTACTGATGGTATTAATAAACTCATTAAAACGACCTTAAATTAACCCAATGCATTTATGATGTTTATTTTATGTAGGTCATAACACGTCGGACGCTTTGGCAGCAATGACTACTACAGTACGACGTTAGTTTTGTTTTGGTTTTGCTCTTAATGTTTGTATCATATGATTTCAGCAAAATTCACATTTGTATTAACATAACTTGTGATAAACAAATTATGTAGCCGCTACTAAGAAACGTTTTAAAACCTTCTTGCTTTGCCTTATAGTAATTGCCGCACCGACCTACCCTGCCTGATACATTCACATTAGTTGAAAATAATAAATAAACTATATCGAGAAGTGAGAGCTCGTCGATGTGCTATGGTTAGACATTTACGAATTCGCTATTATGTATGGGACCAAAGCTCCCCTGGTCAAACGATTTGAGATATGCGTTTCATATTTGGTGTATATTAATTTGAGGTTATTTTGCATATTCTGAAGTAAAATTTTTTTTGCATATAGTTTTTAAGCGAAGCCGCCATCTTGAATTTTTTTTTAATAGCAACCTAGGCTGTGCGATACATCAATAGAAAGCTTAGTTTTTTCTCTTTTAAGAAATATTAAACATGTATATGGTTACATAAGAAAATAACGCAGAAAAACTAATTTACATCGTTTAGGACTCACTTTTTTTCAGGAAAATGTTTTTTAAACAAGATCGTGGTTCTGAAAAGAACCTTTTTTTTCTTCGCACATCAGTTCCGCAAAAGGAGATGGAGCGACCTACTTCGAGCTGGTGTACTTGGTTAATTCGTCACTGCACATTTACTCAAATTTAGTATCCCTTACATTAACAAAACGTCATAAATAAACAAAACACAAACAGTAATTAAAATTAATAGGATAACAAACAACATTTCTTAAATAAAAATGAAAACACCAACATTATTAATTAACAGCAGTTAAGAGAAGAGATGTTCAAATTGCTGACCATTTACTTCTTGGCAATAATGAATGCGCTTTTTAAAATTGTCTAAAGAGTCGCGCAAAGAATTGCGAGAAATAGCAGTCATTTCAGCACGACCACTCCACGGTTCCTCTTCTTCCGATCCAACGCCGCGCCGATGAAAAATGTCGCTTAAATAATTGCACACTGCAAGTCCATAGCGGGGAGGCGCACCATCTTGCTGAAACCAGATGTTTTCGTTGACTGCATTTGGGTTATCATGATTTAGAAAGAGTTCTATAATTTGAGGAATAACATTTTCGCAGCATTTGAAGATATCAATCCAACGTAAGGTTGCCTTCAATGAAAAATGGTCCACTAATATTGTGACCAACGATACCAGCCCATACGTTAACTTTCTGGGATCGCTGGGTGTGAACTTCTCCCATCCACTGGGGGTTGGTGTCTAACAAGTATCTACAGTTGTGCCTGTTTACAGATCCATTCAAACGAAAGGTAGCTTCATCCGAGAATACAACTGAATTGGCAAAATTGTCATTTTCAGAAATAACTTCCATTGCCCACTCACAAAACTCAAGCTTTTTGTCGAAATCGTCTTCTGCCAATTCCTGTACTAAATATACTTTGCAAGGGTAAAACTTATTTCTTTTTAAAATTGTTTGAATGGAACGTCTACTCATATTATGGTTTAAGGCAAGTTACTGCACAGACGTTGAGGTTGCTCAACCACATCCAGTACTACCTCAAGTGAATTCTCTTCATTTGTGGCAGATTTTGGTCTACCAGATTTAGGACGATCTTTTACGCTTCCACTTTCAGAAAATCTTTCTAAAGTCCTACTTACTGTAGATCTACTAATTGGATTCCGATCGGGATGTACCGTATTAAATAAATGACGTACCTCGTCGTGTGTTCGTCTTCTGTCATCATAACCAATCATCATGAGAATCTCTATCCGTTCTCCTTCTGCTAAACGATCCATATTGCAGAAATATAAAGATTATTTGCCAGACAACACAACTACAGGACGAATTAACAATGTGTGATGTTTATTTTGTCACCTATTAAACTCTTGTTTTTGCTTGTTTTTTGTTTATTTATGACGTTTTGTTAATGTTAATGTTACTAGATTTCACTAAATGTGCAGCGACGAATTAAGCATCATGCCTCAAATGTTTTTTAAAATCTTTCTGCGTTATTTTCTTATGTAGCTCTATACATGTTTAATATTTCTGAAAAGAAAAAAAAATAGGCTTTCTATTGATGTATCACACAGCCTAGTTTGCTATTTAAAAAATTCAAGATGGCAGCCGCGCTTAAAAGCTATATCAAAAAAAAAATTTTACTTCAGAATATACAAAATAACCTCAAATTAACATGAAACGTGAAATGCATATCTCAAACCGTTTGACCAGGGGAGTTTGGTCCCATACTTAATAGAGACCCTGTATATATAATAACATTTGGATGTCAACTATAAAGACGGTACAATTTAACAAACTTCTTACTTTTGAAACGGAGCCGTAGGTCACTGTCTAGTGGTTAGAAAAATCACGCACATTGTGAACCTAACACAAACATTAATATTACAGACCTCATTGCTCTTCGTTAATTAACGAAGTACAAATAATTTTTATAAAAAATTAAATTATTTGAAACTGTGAAAGTACGAAAGTTCAACGTTATCCTTAATTAATTACCTGCTTTGGATACACTAGTAAATAAATAGTGTTCTTTCTGTCTTTCTTTACTTTTGAATACTGGTGTTTTTACGACTCTTTTTACCTACTTTGTATTGAGCCGAGCAAGTAAATTCAGCCCCGGAATCCACGTACTAGCGTAGAAAAAATCCTTTTCTCTTTTAATCCTTTCAACAATTTACCTACCTTAACGTTCTCCTTCACCACATTTATTTATAATTTCCGGTGGTTGAAATGATTAGCCCTTTTAGTGATACCTTCTTGTTTTTATCCAAAACAAAGTATTTTTTTAAATTTTTTACTATGAGCAATACTATAATGCTACGCGGTGTTGATTTGGATTTGATACGTAGAACTTTAACCATGTAAATTATTGGCAGCCCTAGCTGTTTTGAAACAGGTTACAATTTCTTCTTGCAAATTTTACACCATTTTTCCATAAATACGAGATCAGCGGCTAGCCGTTTAATCATACCGCTTTTTTAAAAACATAGTTGTCAGTATAGGTGTTATACGCAAGGTTAGTGTTGTGAAATGGTTGGTTGTTTTAAATAAAAATACCAAAACAAAGTTCTACTTGTCCAAATCTAGTGCAGTGAAATCAGGCGTAGGTGCCTTAATAAAAAGATAGGCGTTGCTGATTTAAAGTCTTTGCCGAGAGCGATGGTGTGGAGACCATGAATGGGCGGTCTTTGGGACTGCGCACCAAAATCATAAGCCTCTTGTCAGTCAAGAAAGGATCGGTAAGAAGAGAGAATTTGGATAAAGGGTATAAATAATACTATCCCAGTATTCATCTTGTGGCCCAGGAAAACCACAGAAAAACCCGAGCTAGGATAGTTGGCCGGGCCGGGTGATCAAACCCAGGTGTGTCGAATAAAAGGTAAACGCGCTTACCGCGGATCTACATCAGAGACAGAGCTAGTATATACTGGCTTTGAACGACATACGATAGATCTTTTGGAAAAGGTGTAAAGCTTCCAGTCTCGTGTAGTAACTATGCGATACAATTACACGGTAAACTTTCCTAACTTTCGGCTAAATTCCCAGATGTGGTGGGTTTATTTCCTGACATTGGTTTTTAGCTTTAGCAGCAGAAATGGGCCAGCTTTAAATAAAATTTAAATAAATTATAAAATGTTTTAAAACTAATAACAAATTAACAACTACCAAATAAAAAAGGTCTAAAATTTAAAAATAAAATACTTTATACATAAATAAAATGTTTAAACAAATCGCTATTCGTAGCTAAGCAGTATTCTAATAAGAAAATTCCCGTCTTACACTTTCCAAGATTGCCAAGGGATTCTACCTCATGCTTGAATTATTGCCTTTCGGCGAGCTTTAATTAAATAAGGGTGTGTATTGCTGAAAATTTAATTTTTTAAATAGTTTTATAAAACAAAGTTGCATGGGACTAAATCCAGAATAAACGCCACTCAATCAAAAGCCTTCATGTCTGCCTATTTAGTAATTAGAATACGTTGTATTTAAAAAATCCCTAACCAACTGTTACACAACGGATAGCTTTTATATTATTGAAATAATATTGCATGTCTGCACATACATTAACAAACTGTTTACAGATATTGACTTCAGTTTTAAACTGTCAAACTGTAAAAAAACAAACACTTGTCAGTAAATATAATTTGCGCTACAGAATTATTGTTCTTTATATGCATTTCACTCATACTTACATAAAATACTACTCTCAAAAATCTTCAGGTTTTGCCGTTTATTTTTATCTTCCTCACTATACGAATTATAGCTACCTATTGTTATCCTCAACAGATTTATAATCACATATTGCATATTGCTTTTGAAACGAGAAGTTCAGACTTGATTTACTTGTTACCACCCGGTCTCTTCTACCATCGATTTTTTTTAGAATTATACTTACCACGACTTCAAAATGGGTATGAACATCTTAAACGATCATAGGATAACCTCTAAATAAGAAAAACCTTTCAATATGTTTTCTTTTAGTCGTTTACCTAAACAGTTTGAAAAAACAATTGCCAAAAAGGCGTATAAGACGTTGAAAATCGATTTTCGGCTATAAAGTCAATGCGTGCGTACAACGTCAATGCGCACCTAAGTCCGGCTGATCGAGGCTCTGGAACTTGGTCATTTTGCCAGAATTTTACATTAAAAAATAGGGTTAAGAAAATCTTTTAATTAAAAATATAGATCTTTTTAATGAAGGTATTAAACTACCAATATTTTAAACATATAAGAAATCTTTAAATTCTACTTTTCTTAAACAAACACTTATTTTCGTTCCTTCACAATTACTTTTGGTATCCTTGACTTGATAACTGTTGAATGAGATACTCTTTCTTTTTTAGTTGGAGTGTTCCAGAAAACACTACTCGGCTTCAACAACAAACTTATTACCAGGCTTAGGATAAATATGCACTTAAAAGTTGGAAAATCTGCATGCAAATATGCACGTAAAATAGCGAAAATATGCACTTAAATATGCACTTAAAAAATTATTGTCGTTATAGTAAAAACAAAAAGTAAGAGTCAGATGGATGCAAAAAATAATTTTTATTAACTAACATGCAAACACATACATTTATAAAAAGAAATAAATTGTCACAATTACCTATATATTTAATTAAATTAATAATAGAATAAAAATAAGAATAACAGTAGTACCTAATTAATTAATGTTAAGATAAAAACAGGAATCAGAATTTGAATGCTACTATTACATTTAATAATTACATGGTGTAATAAATGTTCAAAGGTAAATTTACGCCTGTTATCTGCAAGTATATTTTTGTATTCAGAAAACACTCTTTCGACATCGCACGAAACCATAGGAGCAAATTCTAACTTAATTATATCTGCAAGTTTTAAATTAACAAGACTGTCATCAATTGTTGCCTTATCTTCTAACACGTCACTAATATTTTTGAGCTAGTGATAGCCACTGTTTTTTGAAAGCACTGATTTTAACTTTACGATGAAATCCGTTTTCTTTAGCACACTCAAAGCACGAACTACTTCTTCTACTGTTTCGATGTTTGTTTTTATAGGAGTTCCTCTTCCTTGTAATTTGCAAATAGCAGATGAAATGCAAGTAAATTTGCTTGCAATAAAAATTAATTCCTCGCGGACTCCTTTCTTCTTTAGAATGGATTGCGCATCTTTAATACTTTGAGCTTCCTCGCTATCAAATTCATTCACAACGGTTTGTATAGTTTCAAAGTTTTCAGTGTAGTATTTGGCAGCTTCGATCCATGTTCCCCATCTTGTGATTACGCGTACAGGAGGAAGTGGTAGATTGTTGTAAAGTTCTCTAAATTTTTGCTGACGGCTGGGTGCTTTCAAAATTACTTTTTTCACGGTAGATATTAAAGCATTCACGTCAGGATAAAGGGAGCGAACTAATTCTGCAACTCTGTGCAATCCATGAGCCATACAGGTAACATGTATCATTTTGGGGTACAATATTTTCAGGCCGGTCATAGCTTTGCACATATATGGGGCTGCATCCGTACATACCACTAGCACATGTTCATAAAGAATTCCTGAGGGCCACAAAAGACTTAACGAATCGTTAAAAAACGCCGCAATTGTGGAATGGTTTGTATGGTCCAACACTTTCATCGTCAGTAAATGCGATTTATTTTTTTCCTCATTTAACCCCAAAATGGCAAACACAAAATTTGCAACGGCTCTGTTTTCCACATCAGTTGTCTCATCAAGTGAAACCCAAATATTTTGAGAGTCTTTCACCTCTGCCCGCATTTGGTTTAATGTAGCAGCATACAATTCAGGAACGTAATTTTTTCTTAACGTTGACTCATCTGGTATATCTCTTTTCATGTACTTCTCGAAAAATTCGGTAAGTGTTGGGATTTGTAACTTGGCCATAGGTATATCGGCAGATATAAAGGCCTTACACAAATCATAATTAAATTCGGAATGTTTTGGCCCTGGCTTTGGCATTGCACTTATCAATAATTGCTGCTGTTTATTAACAGTTTTTCTATTTTTATTGCTAAGATGTTTTCCTGTTTGCATATGCTGAGTAATTTGAAATTTCTTTGTAGCCGATATTGTAATTTCACAACATTTGGAAAATAGCACAGCACCATCGGTGGAAAAGTCTGGAAAATCACGCACAAACTGGTTCATAACTACACTTAAAGACCTTTTTTCTTTTCCCATTTTAAATTTTAACACTTTCACTTTACTGTTTTAATATTTCAATGTTAACGGTTCGATGAATATTATAGAACTAAGGATTTTACTATAGAATAAAAGTTAAGTAGTTAGCAAGAAAAAAAGGGTTGTTAGATATTTCCCAGAACATACTTTTTCCTTAAGTAGTTTGAGGTAGGTATTTAATTTAACAAAGGCTAGGTTCCGTAAAAGATACTTTTACCTGGCTTGCAAATTATTAGAAAGTGATGTAATCCGTAAGCCTCTCTTACTTAGTCATTCTAAGAATCTTTGAATTGTTTTTAAATGTTTTCAAGGGGTTTTAGATGTAAAACAAGTATAAGTTTATAATATGCATTTGCATATGTAAATATGCAAATCCATAATTATCCTAAACCTGCTTATTACCATTTATGAACTTATTTTAATTAGCCCTCCACTGCAACTGGAAACACGTACTGAACAGCTTTTATACTATCTTACTTTTGAGTATTTCCAAAATAATTAAAAATACTTCTATTCGTTTTATTATAGCTTTTATTTAATGAAAAATTATTTTTATTTTATAAAACTCTTTTTCTTTCCTTTTCAAATCAGAAATCTTGTCTCTCTGTTTACAGGACCAGCCCTAACTAACCAACATTCCTCTAACGTGTGTTATATATTATCTCAAGAAGTTCTTGGCAGACATCACTACCAACCACAGCTCCTACTTGCTTCACCTCTTGGTATCAAAAACAACGTAAACGTCTAACAAATATTACTTATAGAATCATCCTCTACTACACCTTCATCTCTTAAATAATAATACTAACTTTAAAACCTTACAAATATATTATCAAACCATCTACTAGTGCACCCCTGGAAAATAGAGAAAATAGTTTGTTTAAGCGCTATTTAAAAAAGGAGTTCTTTGCTATTTTGCATACTTGCATGTTCTAGCAGTTAGTGTAAGTAATTACGTTTTTTTAGTCGAACTTACATCTTTTTTCTAAAGGTTTTGTCTGTAGAACTGTTAATATAATAATAATAATACTAGTAATAATAATAACAACTTGCAGGAAAAACACTACAATAAAAAAGCAAAGTATGTAGAGCTGGCTATAGAAATACAGCAAATGTGGCAAGTGGAGACGGTAGAAACGATACCTATCATACTATCAACCTAGGTTTGATACCAAAGTCGATGCAGGAAAGCCTTATCAAACTGAATCTTCATAAAAACACCTACATTGACAAGAAAAAAGCCGACATTTTCTAGTACTTGCCACATAGTAAAAAATTGTTGCAAAATTAGACAAGATGGGGTCTGCTTTGATATGCACCACCCGGTACACTTTCAATACCAAGGACACTCAAGCAGTTTAAAATATAAAATAATGATAATAAAAATATCTGGACCAATTAGATGGTCTAATCAAGACAATTCAGAAAACGGCAATTGTGCAAACTTGCCCTATTGTGCGCAAATTGTTAAGCTAATGATAGAATAAGATGAATTTCTTTCCTGATTGAGATAAGAGATCCACCAATCACCGGTAAAACCGAGAAAACAAAATACAATAATAATAATAATAATAATAACAATAATAATAGGTGCATGTGGTTCCAATAATAATACCTGTAAACTGATTGGTAACAAACAACTTTTCAAAATACATTAAACAAATAAACGTAAAGTAAAATAGTCTTTCAACAATGCAGTAATACTCTCTTCTCTCTTCTGAGTCCTTTGCTGTCGAAACGGCCTGGTGATTTTCTCTCCTATATGTGTGGTGAACGTGCTTAATTAAACATACAGACATAGGGATCCTACTATTTACCGCGGGCTCCGAACCACAGGAAGTGCAAACACTTCTTCTCCAGAAAAATTTTCGTGGCAGAAAACCTCGCTGGTTTGCCATGGCCTTGCGATGAAGAACGACTGTTAATAATCCGATGTTCCGGTACTGGAATTTAAAACCCGGACCCTAAACATAGCAGTCCAACGTTCTGACCGCTAGCCTACGGCCGTCTCTCAGTAATACTAGAAACCTGTAATATTGTAAGAAGAACGCTTAACATCAAAAATACATACCAATTTAGGGATTGTTTCACACTGAAACCCACTAAGGCGAAAAATTAGACAAAGTCTGTGAAAAAATTGAAAATATTATAGTATCGTTACAAAACAAATTAAGTAAAACATACTTACGAAGCGCAGTTTAACTTGTGTTCAAAAGCAATGCTGCTTTTCCACTTAACCTTTATTATTTATATTGAACTTGGAACATTGATATCTTAGTTTGATAACGCGATCTAGATTTATATTAATGAAGAAAAACATCCTGTCTTAGAACTTTGCAAGCAAGGGAAGGAAAAAGGTTTTGATAAATACCTTTCTGCACGACACAATAATTTATTATAAATTATTAAGCGGTAGTAGAATACGATTCCATTGTTAATTTACTTACATTTTAAAATTCGGTGTTAAAACCTCTCTCTATCCTTTTCTAAGCGGAACAATCTCGCTGAAATGCCTGTAGAATTAGTAATACTTAATATTTATATTAAACGTCATCAAATTTTATGCTAATGAATGAGACGGACTTTATTGGTACTTTAGCTGAAAGGGGAAAGCGGATGAACATTTTTTTGAGACTAATAGACCTATTTAGGGGTCGCAGAATAAGAAATGGTTTTATTTATCATCTATCCGCTATGTATATGCGTGTATAAAAAAGTAATAAACTTGTTTGAGTTGTGTCTTTAATTAATGAAAGGTCATCAAAAGTACATAAACGTATTCTTTTGTTTCAAATAATTTTTTTTTTTTGTGTTAAATAAAGTAGCAACTTTCAGCCCTAAGTAGTTTTACTTATAATTTTCAATTTTGTTTCAGATTAGTAACAACTGGATAATGGGTCCAGAATTGTGTGATATGTGGACTTCCAGCGACGTGCTCTGTTGTACGGCTTCCATCCTTCACTTAGTCGCAATTGCTGTAGACAGGTAACATGACTAACAGCTATACATTATCTACCACTTAAAACGTTTTAACTCTCTGCAGATATTGGGCCGTCACGAATGTAGATTACATCCACACCCGTAACAGCAATCGCATAGGAATTATGATAGTACTCGTTTGGAGCGTGGCTCTCGTTGTATCTTTAGCACCCCAAATTCCACAATTTGGATGGAAAGATCCTGACTACTTGTACCGCATAAACGTAAAGAAACAGTGTTTAGTTAGTCAGGATGTCGGCTACCAAATATTTGCGACGTGCTCAACTTTCTACGTTCCCCTACTTGTTATTCTCGTCTTGTACTGGCAGATTTTCCAAACGGCGCGAAAACGTATTAGGAGGCGCAGGGAGCAAAGGAGTCAAGTAGTTGAAAAATCCGCGAAAACTAATAATAGCAGTAAAGTTAAGAAAAATTTTTTAACAAAGAGAAAATTTCTGAAAATGAAGCGCTGCACGAACAAGAAGTCTTCCGCAACCGAGGCGCTGATGGCGTCGTTAGTCATGGTCGAAGGACAATCGACCACAACCATGGAAGTGCTGGAAGAGCAAGACGAGCAGCAAAGCAACGGAAAAGAACAAGAGGAAACCACGGCGTTTACGATAACCAAACCGAAAAACCAGCTCATATCTCTGCACAACAATACGCACCCGCCCGTATCGAACAACGTATCCCCTGAAAAATCATCAACCGGAACGACTAATAACGGCTCCGCCAGTCATCAAAGTCACATGAGCGATATCAGTCGAGTGGAAATACTTTCGCGAGAAGCTAAAGAAGCGCAGTTAGGCCCCGCTGCTGTAGTTCCGTCCAGAAGGGACAAAAAAGAGAGCCTGGAAAGCAAACGGGAACGTAAAGCCGCCAAAACACTGGCAATCATAACAGGAGCTTTCGTGGTGTGCTGGCTTCCATTTTTCATCCTCGCTCTATTAATGCCGCTATGCGAGTCCTGCAACATAAGCGGCTACATAATCAATTTCTTCTTATGGTTAGGCTATTTTAATTCCACATTAAATCCGGTTATCTACACTATCTTTAGCCCGGAGTTTCGACAAGCATTCAAGCGTATTTTGTGTGGCGTGCACGGAGGACGTGGTCCTAGAAACTTTCGTTCCGGGAAAATAAGATAAGACCTACCTACATTTTGTTGAAAGTTTCCTCATGTATATATAATGTGATGTTTGTTATAAATTAGGTAAAATGTGCAACACTGTTTCAAACGACGCTACAATGTCTTTCTACATTATAGCCATATCTCGCTGCGAGGCTTTTCTGACGGTATTTTCCGAATAAATTTTTTGAAAAGTTACCACGTTAGTGAATTGCCTCGTTATTGCGTGTATTTAGATGTTTTATTTTTATTCCGCGCTCTTTTATACAGTGACGCTGTGTCGTATATCAAAATCTGTATTATCATCATCACTGTAGACTAATTCGGCCATACGGGATGTATATTCATGTATATACAACTATACTGTAATTTAATAGGAACTGGTATAACTAAAAATCTAAAATAGATTATATTATAATAGATCACATCCATCTCTATGCAGCATACAGAATCAATATATTAAACATTGGTTTAGCCCAAACACCTATCTTTGCGTTGTATACAACTCCAAATGAAAATTGAAAAGTCAACATAATAAATAAATAGCAACATGGAGGGTCTATTATAATGGGGAGAAAGTGTTTTAAAAACTTCTACTAGCAAGTTCTCTTGCATGATAAGTTTGCGTAAACAAACTTTCAGATACTCGAGTATAAAGCAAATATTGGAAGTAAATTAGGTTGGTAGGTCGTTTTGGTTTCTTGTTACACAATTTCAAAGAAACAAATTGTCTTGCTAACTCAAAAGCATTTAAATTAATTTTTGTGATTATTTGGAAAACGAATTGAGTAATTTTCTTGATGTTTTAAAGTCATTTTTCCTAAAACTGTGGAGGCTATTTTTGTAGGTTTTGAAGTTCGTGGTTTTTTAAGTGGTTTTACATATGTGAATTGATTTCGGTTTTATTCAAGCTATATTTACTTTTAGTGTTTTGGTGCAATTACTGTTATTTAATCAAAAATTCACTTGATTTTCGACTAATCGTATTTATTTCAAATAATCCCAATAAAACATTTGTACATTCAGAGGCATTCAATTAATTTTTAATTCATTTCAATTTTCAGTACTTAAATTATTAATGTGGGTATGTGATTTGAAATTATGTTAAACGGGTTCAGTATAATTATTACTTTATTGTCAGGCAATTTCTAGAGATTTTAAGTAATCAAATATTACTTCAAATATTTTTGATATTACAGTTTAGAACTCTACTTTTGTTTAAAATGTTTAAAAAATTTAAAATTAATTTGAGATGGCCATAAAGTTGTTTTTAATTAAATAAAATTCTTGCGCAAAATTTCATTTTCAAATATTTTCAGCAGATTTCAAGCAGTTTTTCAAGATTTTAAATACTTTCGACGACGATGTAAACATGCCTGAATAATTTTCAAAGTTTCTGAATATTTCAATTGCTTTCAGACAAAAATTTTCTGATTGTATTGTGACAGATTTTAACTGATTTCATTTTGAACCATTTCGTATTCAATTTAATTATATGAATTTACGTAAGTTTACGTCGGCTTGCAAGTTTGAGGTAATTCAAGGTTGTCTACAGACAATTTTTGGGCAATTTCAGAGAAATTGCAAGTAGGTCAGGTCAGCATTAATTTCAGGCTGCATCATCCTAACGATTTTTGATTACTGCTATTATTATTTCTAGCACAACTTTACACAGATTCAAACACTACCGTTAAAATAAATAAACAATTAAAAAACAATCACACTTATTTTTGATTGAACTTAAGTAATGCAGTTTACTTCCTTTAATTTTGTGCAGAGTATTAAAAATATTAAATTATTTTCTTAAATTAATTTCTTTAATCGGTTTTAAAATGAAACTTTATTATTTTTAGGTTTTGTCAAAGTAATGCGATACGACTAAACCCTGCAAGGTTTACTTTGCTTGTTAAAGATTAGAAGAAGCTTTTAAAATTATTAAATTGTAGGTAGTTTGCAAAGAAAGCCACAACGTTTGTTGATAAGTTCTTGACTACACTTATCTACCTACCTACACCTGCCTACCTACAACTACCTACATACACCTTACCTACACCTACTTACCTACACCTACATACCTACATCTACCTACCTACATCTACCTACAAGTACTTACCTAAACCTTACCTACACCTACCTACCTACACTTACCTACACCTTCCTACCTACACTTACCTACCTACAGCTACCTACACCTACCTACCTACAACTACCTACCTACACCTTACCTACACCCGCCTACCTACCTACACCTATTCGCACCTTCCAACCTAGACTTACCTACCTACTGCTATTTACAGCTACCTACCTACAACTACTTACCTACACTTTACTTACACCAACTTACCTACACCTGCCTACTTACACCTACTTACTTATACCTACCTACCTACACTTTCCTACACTTACCTACCTACGGCTACCTACACCTACTTACCTACAACTCTACCTACCTACACCTTACTTACACCTACTTACCTACACCTACCTACCTACACCTACCTACGTACATTTACTTACCTACACCTATCTACCTACACCTATTTACACCTTCCTAGCTAGACTTACCTACCTACACCTACTTACCTACATCTACCTACCTACCTACCTACACCTATCTTTCTACAGCCTTCTGAGAGCCAACATACCTTGACTTTCTGCAACTGAAGATAAAGTAGCATAAATACAATCCAATTTTTTGAGTTATTATTTTACCTTGTTTCTTGGATTGTTGAGCAACTTGCATCAACCTTTGCATTTAGGTAGATATCAGCATCACAAATGGTGATTTTAATTTGTTCCTTAATTTTTAATCCAGTGTTGTTTCTCAAGTGTTGGGGGTTTGCTCAAAGTTGGTGCACACCTCAATCTCTTAAAATTTTGTTGCATGATGTGCTTGGGTTCTTTTTTGTAAAACTTTTATAACTTTTGGTTTTTTGACCTTCTCCTTTTGGAACGTGTTAATCACGTTGTTCATGTATTTGTAAAAATGTTAAACAATAGCAAGCTCTTCAGCAGTTTGTTAATTATCAACTGGTTTTTGGTTATTTTGTTGGTAACAAATTTGTTTTTAGCTTGGACTTTAATTGTTCTTATGGTAGCGTTTGATCATGGCGCCTGTCACTTCATTCACACAGTCCCATTGATCTTCTGATGATTGCGACAATAGTCATTTCGAATTAATTCCTGCAAGACTTTTGGTTCTATTTAGTGGTGATTTGTTGAAAATCTGTCTTGTTTTTACCCAGTTAACACAAATTTGTCGCTGTTACATAACAGTTACAGAAATCATGTTCGGTTGGATATCACAGCTACGTCATCGTTAGTTACAACAGTAATATACTGGCGTTGAAAAAAAAATTAAGATATCAAGATACAGCACACAGGCGTGAAATGTAATTCTATAAGACTGCTTTGCAGGATGTCTTATAGACATCCAATTCTGGATATCCTATGAACATTCATTTTATATGGATGCTTACCTGACCTAAAATGGACGTTCATAGGGTGTCCTGTGTTATCTGGGATATAATCAACATAAGTTAGAATAAAAGTAAAAACATAATTTTCTGGTATGCTTCCACAATACACAACAATTATTTGTTGTAAAGCTTTCACACATCAACACAAACCGTTGCCTCAGCCATTTTTGAAAACAAAAGGTTTTTTGCCTATAGGTGGCAGATCAAGGCGGAAGGCATTTTGGGACTGTGTTCAATGCGTAAACGAGTCTAGAAGTCCTTAAATTCAATGTGTCCATATGGTATTAACGTATTGCTTTATAAGGATAACAAATTTTTAAAACTATGATTTTATTGTCAATAAATTGATTTAAATTGAACATACCGTGATTTTTGTATACTTTACTTTAGGAGACTTTGGATGGCATTCAAGCAAACACCATTTAAGGACTTTTCTTTAATTATCTTTAAATATTAATAAGTTGATTACATAAATGTTTCCCTTGATGCAGCCAACTAAATCTTGTTGGTATTTACATTTAAAGTAGTAATTAAATATAAAAGAAACCTAATTATAAAATTTTACACTAAAATAAGTTTTCATCAATTTTAAACATTAAATCTGGTTGCTGGTCTTTTCCACGGCGAAGAGAACCGGAAATAATGAATACGCCTGCCATCTTTACCAAGTTTTCAACTTGTGCAATAACCATAAATAACTGAAATTCAAATTAATAAAGGAAAGAGCTGAAAATTGGGTTTTACTGGGTAATAAAAGCATCCCCGATTACAGCAATCGGAGTAATTAGAACGAGAAGTACATAATACTATTTTAACGTCAAAAGACGGAGTTGCTTTGGTTTTATATCAACAATTTGGGATAATACAACGACGTTCTGAGTTCAGATAAAAATGACGATGTTTGGGCTACGTTAGCCGCCGATGCTATTAAAATATGCTACAGAAGAGATGATATATACAACTTAATAGCTTCCAAGAAATATACGGTATATAATTGAGCCTATATATACGTATATTTTGAAGCACTTCTCTTATTTTATCACATTATTATAAATAAGCGAATCGCAGGGTGCGAATTGTACGTAAATATCCTGTGTAAATAAAAATGTACAGAATATTGATCCTATTATTAAGTATAAAGTGTAGTTAATAAATGTAAACTAAGGTAGACATTGTTATATATTGTTCTTATAATATCAGTGATACACTTACCCAATATGAATAAACTATACGTAAAACATCAAGATCTACTACAAAATTGAACGTACGTACGTCTGTTAGCTTTAAATGCCTGAAATGGTTTGAACATTGCTAGTATTTGAACTCGTATTGTGATAACGTACCTAAATGTATTTATTAATGTTATAGTGTACAAATAACAGAAAATATTTTTATTTTATTTTTAATTTTGATGTTATATGTGTGTATGTCGACGATAAGTAATAACTGTGAAAGCTTTCTCATTAAACTGGCCATCCACTAAAAAAATACACTAGTTGACTCGCATTTACTGTATGTATCAATTAATTAAACGCTATTTGAGAAACATTAAAGTCTGTCATTTACAGAGCAGTTTGTGAACTAATATTTTTAGCGTTGACAATGTAAAAACATTTTTAGTGGATGACCGGTTTGAAATTCTTATAAATTCAACGAACAGTATTTTTAAATTCTAACTGAACTTTGCAATTATTTAAATGTTACCTGATGTACAGCAAATACATTTCCTGGCTGTTTAACGTTTCACACAGTTAAGCAATAGTAAACTCTAAAAAAGGGAGAGAGACCAACACTTGTTGAAGAATGGGAATTAGACCAAATTGGTAATGTACCATAGGGTGGAGCGTCACCATAAGGAGGTTTTTTTTTATTTTAAAACTGTAAAAGTTGTATTATGGAAAAACCTTTTAATTATTATTTTGTTTGTAACTTCATCATAACATTTTCCACCGCCACAACATCATTAAATAAGATTTCTCTCTATTTCCAAAAAATTCAAGAGAAATGCTTTTTGGCCTTTTTGTTGCAAGAACTTCTCGTTTTCTTGACTATTTAAACGTTGTAGTGGGAAAACAGTTGTAGTTTCAATTTGGTATTTTCTGCTAACGTTTTCCACCTCCACAATGATTTCATCAAGTAAAAAGTTTTGTTATTACCTTTAAATTTGATAATATTATCGTGTTGTGGAAATCATGTTATTTTGTTTACCAAATTAATAGAAAAATTGAGCAACAATGATGAATAATAGCAGAGAATACATTAATTTAAGTAAAATTATTTTTCCATTCATATTTTGGCACATTTCCTCTATATTATAATCGTTATTTAATGAAAACCGTCTATTCTTTCATTTCTACAATCTAGAAGGGATGCTTCAGTGACTATTTTAATTGCCCTTTCAACCGCCTCGCCTGCAGTGTAAAGGGTCTTTCACTACGTGTGATAGAGCACTGGATTTTAGATTCTTAGCTCATTTCCGAATAAACTCAACGTTACTGGTGGTTGAGGTCTTAGATTATTTTGGAAGTCAACTAGCTCATAATAATATTTGGTTTCGAAGATGAAATTTGAAACTATAAAATTTTGGTCATTTGAATATTTTTTTGTCTACTTTTCATTATATTTTTGTTCAATAGATAATATTCCTAAAAGAATATTTTCAAGACATTCAAATTATCCATTTTTTTGTATAGTATTATGAACTATATTTTCAGATCTTGTGGTAGATAGCTCGAAAGTCTTATTCCATCATAGAGATGGTTTGCTACATAGATGCATGACGGCTGCGTTTTGATGCGAAACCACTTCGGAGCACAGAATTTGTGAGTATTTCTAAGTTTTCTAATGAATTTTATACCTGCTACGTATAAACGAAAAATGCGTATAGCGGTTGTTAGCCAGCGATAATGAACTAGTTTCCTGGGGTCCCGCTTAGAAAGCCCTGCTGACCAAACTCCACTTCTTACGGCATGACAAATCTTATATAAATTCTCTGCTCCGTAATTAGATCGTTGCTATGGGATTCAAGAATTAGAATATTTAATATAGAAAACTGCAGTCTTTCACAACTTATCAAAAATTTCCCAATTGCTCTAGAGAACGCACGTGGTCGGTTCACTTGTGTTTCCATCAAGATGTTGGAATAGGCGTCTCACGGGTAGCTTATTTTCGTGAATTTGACGAATGAACCAATGTAATGGTCTAACAGCACAATCATTCCGCCTCTACGTTCTGTATTGGTGTTGGTGCCGTCGCAACCAAACTATTTAAATCCACATCAAATTTTTCTAGAAACACCATTATCTTATTTACGACACCTGTGGCAGGTCCAGATGTTTACGTTTAAACAAACTGGTCAAAATACTTGGAACCAGACTGCTCTATCATTGCGATATGTTTTTCCACTATAGTTTTCTTTTATTTTCCTCCATGAATAAAATTACGGCCGTTGAAATAGAGACCCAGTAGACAAATAGTACTGAATCTTTCTAAAACTCAAGTCGACTTTCTTCCGCTGCTCTTCTTATTTTATGTATGTCGTTTAGATTTCTTGTATGTTCTTTAGCAGCAACTGCGTAATTACGTAATGTTGCTGAGGTTTAGCTGAGTTTCTCTATCAACAGTTTTTGCCAATCCAGAAACGACAGATTCCTTTTTTCCCCCTTATTTGATAGGCAAATCGCTTGTTTTATGCTTGATATGGGGGTAAGCCTATTTCCAACTATTCCGCTCTCTTTTATGTGGGTGTTTGGTTCTATAAGGAATCTTCTGCCTGTAGGAATTTCGTCTTTAGCGTTCTTACCCAGTCTTTCCACTGTCATCCTATTTATGTGATTTTTCCACTGCTTTCTGCGGTTTCTTGTCCACCAAACTATGTCATCAACTTCGCATTGTTCTCTTATTTCTGCGTTTTTTTTCTTGTCGTGTAGTGTTGTCTTTTGGACGTATTAATATTAGCTCTTGATTCCGCTGTGTATGGCATTACGGGTCTAAGGCAGGTCTTGTATATTTGCATTTTGCAGTGGATATTCATGTTTGTATTCCTTCATATTACGTTCGTTTAAACATCCAAATATTACCGGCGCCTTATGGACTTGTTATCGTACATTGTCTTTAGGATCGCCGTAGCTCGAGATTTTACTGCCTATTCGTCGATTGTTATTTTGCATCGTCATGGTTCTTTGGCTATAACCATACATTTAATTTTGATTTAGAAATGGTCATGTATTTTTCGGCTTTACTCCTAAATGCGTATAGTAGGCGTTTGTAAGTCGTCTTTCGACTCCACTATGAGGGCGGCGTCGTCTACATAGCAAAGCATATTGACTCGGTGGTTTAATAGACGATATCCGATATTTTCTTCTTTGACTGTGTCTATGATCGTGTCCATTATGGTGTTAAAGAGAAGCGGACTAATGCGTATTCTTTATTTCTTTTGTCAATTTGTTGTTAGTTCTGATTTTGGTGTAGTTGTTGGTGTTGAAATCATGCATTATTCTTATGTAGTCTCGGGGTGTGTCTTTTGCTTGGGATATTTGTAGGACGTCATTTAAGTGTATTTGGTCGAACGCCTTGGTGAGGTCGGCAAAACATATGAAAGCTGGTGTGTTATATATTAGTGGTTTTTTGGTTATTTGACGTAGGGCGTCTACGGTCGACTTACTTTTCTTAAAACCCAGTTTATAAAGGCGCAACTGATTGTATCTGCCAGTATTCTGGTCAATAACTTTATAATTGATTTTAGCAGCGTTATTCCTATGTAATTAAAGGAATAGCAATGACATCATCACACTTGGTTTCTTCCAATGAAGTATTTTCTTCAGTAACCGAGTAGTACAAAATTTGGTTATTTGGCGTAGAACGAATTGTCGTCTACGGTCGACCTATTCTTCCTAATACCCTGTTGTGCTTCGTTTATAAGGAATGAGCAAGTGATTTCATCTGCCGGTGTGCTGGTCATAAGTTTCATAATTGAGCTTAGCGACGTTAATTCCGTGTAATTAAAGGGATTTGTGTCCCCTTGCTTAAATTTTGAAATGGTGTCGCTGTTTTTCCATTTCTTAGGGACTCTTTCTTGCGTTTGGATGCGTTTCGATGTGATAAATTGGATAGTATCAATGTGCTGGATTGTGGAAGAAGAACTTTGGGCGAAACATCTTTGATAGCAATAGCATCATTACAGTTGGTTTCTTTAAATGAAGTATCTTTTTCAGTAGCTTAACTTCTTACTTGATGTGACTGTTGCTTACGTATTGCTATTTTCCACCTTTTTTTGTCGTTGAGCCTCGACTGAACCAATCATTATTTTTCGGCATTTTCTTTGATCTTGAATCAATTAATGTATGTTAAAATAAACAATAAAAACGTACTATATCTCAACTTGCATTGTTTCAAACAAGAACAAATCATTATTGGTACACTTGCAGGTCGCTATACCAAATATAGTTTTGCTTATTTTTCTGATATTCTCGAAGTAAGGCAAAAATGGGCCCAATAGGCCTACTATGGCCGCCGTGCAGTGGGCAAAGACCCCAACCCTTGAGTAAGGCAACAATTGTTTGATGATTCAATATTGGAACAGAAGCATTATTCCAGATTGTTTTCTTTTTCTGGGCCACAATTTTCAGTGCTTCAAACGCATCACAATTTCTAATAATACTCTCTTTTTTTAAATCTAACCGAACCCATAATGATTGCTTTGAAAGTTGGTAATAAGAATTCATTTGAATCAGCAGGTGTTCCAAAAGTAGGATATACCGTTGCGCTTCTCGTTGAAGCCGTTTTAAGAAAATCTGTCCACAATACTTGAAAATCCAATAAATACTGTGGGAACGAGTGCGTACGAGACCCAAGCCGTGTTGTGTTTGTCGCAGCTGACTCTCAGGAAGTAACGCTTGCGCTTTAAGCAGCAAAGTCTTTTTGAAATTGAAAAAAAATGAAATTTTTTTTTATTTTATTCAACATGGAAATCCCTGAGAGTGTGGAAATGGAATTTCTTGTTTAAAAAAGTTTCACCGTGACAAAGAGATTGTAGGCGAGGAAAATATTTTTTCCAAAACAGTTCCATTGTGTCAAAAATCATGTTTTAACTGTACACAACTTTCCTGAGCACAAGCATTTTGAATTTTGAGAAAAAAATGTCGCTCCACCCTATATATATTAAAATTGATTTCTGAAAATAAAGGGTTCTAAAAACATTTTCAGGATTTTGTTATAAATTTTTTGAAGAATAAAAAAATCTTATTTCAAATCAATATTCTTTCAAAAATTGGACAGATATCTTTTTTTTTGGGTTTATAAATCGAAAATTTCAAAAACAGTCTAAATATTCTTAGTTTAAAAATTAAATTCCTACAGAAAATTGCTTACAGAAATAGTTTCAAGAATTTGCGTGCTTTGGATAAATAAATAAAAAAATATATAAGCCTAAATGTTTAAAACCTCCCAAATCTGAGCTAAATCGTAAAGAACACAATATTCACAAAACAGCACAGTCGATAACAATAGTAAACTCCTCCTTTTTAAGCTTATTATTGTTGCATTACACTTTCTTTTCTACTGCAAATATTAAATTTGACGATCAAAAGTTATAAAATACTTGTTAGTTAAAGGAATATGTTGTTATAAAAGTCTTGATTTCTAATAAACATTGTTTACCAAATAGATATGTTAAAATTATAATATATTATGCCAACGACGTAATTAATTGTTTTATTGAGTGTAATATTTCAAATATTAACGTTAAAATGCGTTCGCGGCTTTAACCTGCGGAAAATCAACAACAACGGTATATAACAAATTTGCCAAGTTCGCAATTCGATTTTCCAGTGCAAACATAACCGGTAAACGAAGTCAACTGAAATAATTCAATTATAATTATGAACCTGTTTGTTCTTTAGCTGCAGTGCAGGCCGGATATTGAATCCGCGGAAGCGGAAATTGTAGCTTATTTTACTATACTTCGTTTTAGGAAATAAACTTTTAAAGCCTATTTGCAACGTCGTAAAATATTCTAACGGTTTTAACCCATTATCTATAAAAATGGAAAGCATTTGAAAAATTAAATTACACAGATAGCTTCATTGAAAAATGTTTAAACAATTAACTTAAAGTATGATCATTTTCATTAATTTTAAATAAAATGCATTTTTAATTTAAGCTATTTGTACAGTAGCAAAAAAATATTTAAAATATACAGCAGCCTTCCACACAAGTAACTTAACACCAATTACGTATTTCGACAGCAAAGCTATCATCATCAGTGGTAAACTGGCAGTTACTTGTGGAAAAGTTGCTGTATTTTAGAAGTGTTGTCATTCCACAGTTCGAGTGTTTTCACATCAAGAAAAAATATAGTTTTCATGAAGATTTGCAATTTCGAGAATTTAACGGAATAGCGTGTTTTGGGACCCAAGAAAACTAAATTAAAGTCTGTTTGCAGATGCGTCCGACTGTTCCCTCATATTATAGTGTATAGCAAAAACGTATAGATCAAATTTAACATTTCCCGAAAAACTTTTTTAAACTCTCAAACAGCTACTACAGCGATTTGAATTATAGCGCATATTTCAGAGGATTCGCGTTTGATATTCATTATTTTTTTCGTGTAAAATTGTTATATACTTGCATACTATGAAATATTTGACAAAATTACTAAAATTCATTTACTTCTCAGTAGGCGGGTGTAAAATAGCAGGTGCACGTATAATTCAAAACAATTGCTTACATATGCTTATGCTTACTTATTTCAAACCTAACAAAGTGTGAGAATTAAATTAGGTAATATATGCATTAATCTTTTTTTTTTGTTTCTTGAGTGAAGGTGGGGAAATCTTCAAAATACCCTTAGAGTTGCCCTGAAAAGCGTCATATTTATTATTTAGGAAGGTGCACCAAACGCCAACCAATTAACCCCCCTCTTCTTCTTTTTTCCCAAGTCGTTGCGGTATTGCCTTTCGGCATTGCTTCGCTGCGGCTTATTCATTATTTTTTTTTAACCTCCCTTTAGTTTCTTAAGTTGTCTTAGCCTATACTATTTATGGCTTAATTGGGCATCCTTTTCTCGTCCTCCCCTTTGGTTCTCATTATTTCTATCAAGGCCGTTGCTATCGCATTCTATATCTTCTCGCTGTTTAGCATACTATGTTACCCACAGTCAGAACTGTCCCCATCTCTTGTTAATCAGTTTCTTTATTGCATTCCATCTATTGCACACCATGTCCACTTCCACGCAGTATACACATCTCTATTGTCCGTGAGTTTAATTTTATAAAGGTACGTTCCGAAGTATTTATGCCCATGTTTTCGTGTGGGCCAGAGTCTCACAGTAATATTAATTTCCTGGTCCATCTGGCAGTTGTCCCGTCTAAGCTCTTTTCATCTACTAAGTGTTTCTTCTCACGCACTGCTTCTTCTGCACTCTTCCATTTGCGCTGTTCGTGTATGTACGTTCCTGCACCAGTAGGGGGTCGTCGGCTTCTACTTGGCTTGCCCTCGTTGACATCGTCTTATATGCGCTTGCCATTCTTACGGCGACCTTCCTCTGTAACTGTTTTAGCATCTACCTGTCTAGCCGCTAGTATATAATTGCTCCATACAGTGCTCCATAGAGTAAGATAGAATTTACTACCGCGCACATCGCCAAGGCTTGTCATGAATTGGTTGAGAGCGACTGTTGTCCCTTCCGTCTTTTTTGTTACATATTCTGTATAGCAGCCTATGTTCATGTTTCTGCCAAACGCTATCGAGAATAAGCCGATAAGTATGTATGCTTTTCGCGACCGTACATAATTTTTCTATTATTTAATGGAAACTTTTATTCTTTCTTAGCTTTCTCTTCGTATAAGGATTGGTACGCCATTTTTTGTGGATTCCCGTTTTACCCCGCTTAATTTTCATGTGTAGTTTGGTGTTTCCGCTGCTTCCGTTGTTATGTAGGATTTTGTAGGCTTGTTATACCCATGTCTCTCATAGTTCATTAATTAATTACGTTTTTTTTGTTCCTCTTATGTTCCAAGTTGATGTTTTGATTACTTTCGGATTTCGCGTTTTTTGATATGCAACGAAATGTCGTTTAAGGATGTCTTGATAATTTGTTGAATACAAGTTCGATCTGCAGCTTCTGAAACTTGCAGGTTTCAACTAAATCTCCATTTTTTTTTTTGTATCATTGATCATTCTAATTCTGTATGCTTTTATAGAGTTTATTACTGAAAAATACAATTATGTAGAAAACATTAATGTATTAATTCTTGGTTCTGGACAACATAAATTAAAACCTACATTATTAAAAAGTTCAAGGTAAGTCAATTATCAAAAGACTTTCGATTTAAAATACATTAATTTTACGTTCTTTGCTAAAAGTTGTTTAAAGAACTCTATGCTGCTTAATTGTTCTCATTTGCGCTTCGTTTTCAGTCTCGGAAATTTTAAAGAAACAGTTCGCAGTCAATACGAAAGTCATTAAATTAATTGAAAAATTTCACTAAGACTGTTTATTTTTCAAATCCTCTAAAGCAACTTATACAGAACCATTTGTTTAATTTCTTACTGCTTCTTCATTACGGCTGTCTAAACTTTAGAGTATAATAAGAATTTCCCTGAAAGATTTCAGAGTTAATAGATAATAATTTTAAGCTTATTATCTTTCCTATAATCTGCTCACAAGTTTAAAATGGAAAGCTATTTTTAACCAATTTAGTTTTAATCCCAAAGTAATGTGTTGAAGTTTTGTTCTACTTTGAAATCAATCAAATTTTGAAGACTCCAACTGCCGTGGTGTTTTGCACGAGTTGAATACATATTTGCGAAATTCAGATGCTATTATTAGAGTTTTGATACAACTAACCACATAATCTGATAGACGTGACCACTGTTTGGTTATGATTTATGATCTAGCGTATAGTGGATGTCAGAAGAACGATTAAGCCAGGATGGCCACTTATCATAGCTTATCTTACAAAACAGATGCTCAAGTCTATGATTGGAATCACAACAAACCATTTGCTTTATGTTCTTAAACAATTAAGAACTGTCGGCGATTTTATTTTATAAATCCCTAAATTTAGTTTTTCTTTATACATGATTTTATATAATTATCGCTGGCTTGTTTCTGTTGAAATTGAAATTTTTTTTATTGGAGAATATGTGTAGCTTCCGCCGAAGACGTCGGCGCTTTTCGTTAACCGTAACATATACAATATTACAAACTAAAGAAGCATTATAAAACCACAAATTAATAATTGTTTGTTTTCTTCTTTACTGTTTGCTTTGTTTTCGGAAAGACTTGGAGGATAAAGTCGAAAATGATCCATTGGTCATATGAAATTGTGCGAAGCCCATTGTAACGTATACCTCCCTAGCATGGTAAACAAAAACAGAACAAAACGCAGCTGCCAGCAAGCTGCAGATACTTCAAAGACTTGCTGTTTAGGTATTACAGAAGCTTTGCTTCTCCTCCTACACCATTATTTATTTTTTTTATGAAGAAGGGGAAATCTTCCTAACATTTTCCGCTAGTCCGAAGAGTGTCGGATTTATCTAGGAAGGTGGCCCAGATGCCTACCGACTAAAACCCCTTCTTCTCTTCCTTAACGCACACTGTCTATTAGTTCTTTTTTTTTACCATTACAGTTCCGCCTCTGTTCTTCTCCGCCTTTTGTCTTTATCTTTCTGTGTCATTGTGGTTTTAATGCCCTTTAATATGGCGGTCTATTTGTCTGGGATCTCCAGCATGGTTTCGATCATGTTATCCGAGCCGACTCCCGTATAACCACACAATACAGAACCTATATCGAACCTGTATTTAAATCTTTAGTCGATACAGGCTTTCTGTACCCTATGGATAGCGCGACGATAGAGATTACATATCGATTGGGTATAGTTGTCTTTACTAACTCTGTATATAAGATGTAAAGCTCCTGTACAGACAACATATAGTACAGATGCAGTTAAGATTGCGTATAGAGCACATGAAGGTACTGTAAAGATACGATATAGGTTTTTAAAGATACTATTCCGATGCTGTATCGTCCAAATTAAGGTGCGGTATAGATAATTCAAGCAATTAATTTTAGATAAAAAAAAAATATTTTTTTACGCGGATATATTTTCTTTTATAATATTTTATACAACCCCTCTGTATTTTTTTAGCTAATTTCATTTACACTAATGTATTTATTGATAGATTTTTAATTTTAAAAATGCGCTGCATACTTTACCTTAGCGGGGAATCGAACTGGCCATCTTTGGTTTGTGAGTCGGTCTCCTTGCACCCTGAGCTAATCTCGCCTCTTATAAGATTCGACCGCTAAATGTTTTAAGAGTATGACAGAAGGTTATGATGGACAATATGATACAAATGTACTACCAAGAATTACAGTTAGGGTTAAACCGTTTTTTTTGCAGTAAAATTTATAGTGACGTTGCATAATATCTCGTTAAGGGCGTATAGTATGCTTGGATAAAACGTGATTAACAGGGACTACGTAGAAAACGCATTGGACGCTTAATAATAAAGTTAGACATTTTTGTGGGCTCTTGAAATTTTTAAAGTTAAATGTGTTTCATGTTTCTCATTTTCTAATTTTGTTTTTTACATTAATTTTAATGTAGAGTAAAATCATTTTATAAATAGTTGGTAAAGTGTATCGTTTGTAGCTTTGCTAAGTTTTTAATAAACTGATGCCGAAACAAAAAAAAAGACAACAGATTAAAGTATTAAGAAAAATAAACAGTGAAGAATTATAGGGGATAAAATATAAAACAGTTTTAGTAGGTTCAGATATTTCGAGAATCTTACTTCGAAATAATTGATGTCTTTGTATTATTTTACCACCAACTATTTTAAAGTACATTATTTCTGAATTTCCCGCCATTTCTGAGGTCAGAATTGTAATTTCAAGAAAAAAATATTACGTAATATGATCATTGTATTGATGTCGGTTCGTACTTTGTACTGCTGGCGCTGGGATAAGCTTCAAATATCTTTATCTTTTTGGTGAGTGGACTTTCCAAATAGGTCTGTTTATAAACCCCCATAAAGGTTTAGAGCTAATCTTAAGCCATGCATTGTTTAACGTCCGGCTTGGTTTTAGGTTTTACCGTTAAGAAAGTTTCTTTGCAATTGAGTCATTCTTATTGTGTTTCGCTGAAACTTTTAGCCGATGAAATATATTTATTTACAAAGTTTTTCCAATTACATGTTCAAAAACACTTTACTTCTAGTGCTTTAGGTGATTTTTTTGGCCTTCTGGGGGGGGGGGGGGTTATTACCCCTACTACCATCACCACCCCCGTAAATCCGCGGTTGGACGTTATAAGTACAGCAGAACTGAGAAAATGCTCTCTGCTGTAGGCACATCAAAAGGTATAGTATTGGTTATAGGTGTAATAACAGTTTATGATGAAGGTTATCATTTTATTTACTTGTGGTTTATAGATATTGTGGTAAATGATCCCCCTATCGAAAATAACTTCACATTGGAGACAGCAGCCTTGGTTAATGATTATGTCATAAATTATTATTATAATTGTAGGAAGCACACAAATATCCAAGGTTCCATCAAATTCGTAAACTTTAAATTCTTGATCTTGTTGATGCGCCATTTTTAACGTTTTTATACACAAGGCGAACAAATAAAGATAGTGTTTAGATTGACGCTATACACAGCGGTTTTAGGCTTAAGATAAAACTGTAAAGACAGGCAGTATATATTTAGCACAGATTCGATAAAGACAAAATCGATAATTGCGCTACAGGTGCGATATAGCCTGCATGAAGATATTGTAGAGATTTGTTAAAGGTACAACTGTAAAGACAATCAGTATATATGATCTACAGATCCGATAAAGATAAATCCCTGCTTGAAGTACCGGTGCGGTATAGCATAGAATAAGATGTGATACAGATGTGATAAAGATAAAACTGTACTGGAAACAAGTATAGATATCATATAGATGCGGTAAATATTTATTGCTCGTGTCTTGATTGTCGCACCATTCTTTTGCCAGCAGCTCCCAGAGCATCGTACCTGCCAGGATTAAAGGGGTCTCTGTAACTATAGTTCTATACCCCTTGTTTACATTTATTGCCATTCTTCTCTGTGTTGTGAAAGCTATTTCTCTGTATTTTCTGTATCTAAAACCTTCTGCCCATAAAGGGGCCCCATACAAGAATGTGGAGTCCGCCATTGTGGTCAATAGTCTACGCTTTGCACCCCAGGTCCCCCAATCCTGGGCATTATTTTGGCTAAGGTCGTTACTGTTCTCCCAGTCTTTTCTGCCGCATATCTTACGTGCACCTCAAATCTCAGATTTTTGTCAAATACCACTCTAAGGTATTTCAAGGAGTTTTTGTACTATCGTTGTCTCCAGTAGATGAAAGATTATTTGGTGATGCGCCTTTTTCCTTCCGCTTAGCAATATCAGCTCATTCTTCTCGGGTGCCAGCTCAAGCCCTTTTTTGGAGCCAATATCTGATTTGCTCTAGTGTGATACTGACTAACCGTATCCTAGCAGTGGCTACTAAGGACAGGTCATCCGCATAAGTAAAGGTCTGAAATAAACGATACCAGTGAATTTAGAGTTTGACTAATGTAATAAACTACACCTCATATGCCTCTGAGAAAACCCCTTTTATGCAACAATGAGTTGCGCAAGATATAGGTAAGTTTTATTTAATTTTACTAAGGCCGATTACCACGAAAAACCAAAGAATCTAGAATATCTAACATTCAGTTTTCAATATCTCATTTTCCCAACGATTTTAAGTAAAAACTATGTATTTTTGAGTTCCCAGAAGTTCAAATATGTGTTGTCACAATCTTAAAATCCGTTTCACGATAATAATTTTAGAGCTATGGGAAAATTCTTACAACTGCAATTATTAAGTTATTTCATCCGGTAAATTTCGTTGTTCTATTTCTGTAAAGATTAATTATAGTAAATAATTTAGACAAATTTTTTATATTAATTTGTGTAGTTAGTTATATTGGCATTCTTTAATCCGTTTTATTCGGTATTAAATTTGATAAGTAGAGCTACTAGCGCCCTCTATAGCAAGACAGCATAAATATACTCAATTTTATAGTTTATAGTTTACAGACAACGCTAAGAGACGCTTAGAGCAAGTTCCTGGCGAGGTCGGTAGTGTGTTTAAATTGATTTTATTGCGCACATCACCTCCTGTTACGGCGGTATTAATCGTAATTATTAATAAAATTTCAAGGATCATTTACAAGCATTTATTTAGCTTGTTCTGCGTCTAGCAGTGACGAATGTTCTTGATTACATGATAACACTCGTTCATCTGTATTGGTACTTTTTCAATTAAATTGCCGACATTTAATTTTATTTTAAAAGTGTTTTGTCGGTACATCATAAAATTGTGTATTAATGTTTCGTTATTAAAGCATTAGGAATCAAAATGCCAGTGCAGGAGTGTAGGTAAGAATTGAGATTTTTGAAGATAATAATTTATACTTTACATGTAACTTAAACATTTTTTCTTGCAAAATTCTGCCAATAAAAATCAGATAACAAAAGTTCACCTGCAAAAATTTTAATAGTCTTAAGTTGCGCAAGCAGTTAGTAATACATTTACACAAAATCTGTGCGAAAGTAATCGTCAGGTCTTTTGCACTCGAAAGGTTATTTTCCAGGCGGGCTATTTCGCTGGACGGCAAAAAATTAGAATAACCTTGCAAATCGGCGTTTTTTTGAGCAGCATTTTTAAGTAGCGGCGGATTCGTCTTCAGTGTCATACAAGGATAGTTTGTGCACGGACGTTGTATTCTCCCGCAACATGTTTATTATACAGCCTGAGACAAAAGAATATTAAAATATTTCTGCTATTTGAGGAGATAGGTACAAAAATTACTAATAAAAGTTGTGCAAACCGACCTGTACTATAAACAGACATATGAAATTCGTATACAGGGCGTTCCATTAAAAAATTATTGATAAAACAATATTTTTCTTAAACAGAATGCCAATTCTAATGGAAAGACAATTGAATTTCTAATAAGAAATCTAAATATTTTTTTCGTAAATGATATAGTTTTTGAGAAAAAAAAATAATATAGAGATTGTCGCTAATAAAGAAATCGTGGCACGTGATAAAAAAAGAGATTGACACAGTTATTTAGTTTTATTGCATATTATGTCGTATCAAAATAAATATAATAATTCCATAATAAATAAAAGTTCAATTTTTGTAGCGCGATATACTATTGCAGTAGAAAAAATTAATATTCAATAAATTGTTCTTATTAAAAATCGAGATAAAAATTATTAAATACGGCATGGAGTACCCCCCAGGCTCCCAGGTCACGACCCTACCCCATACCTACGGGAGCGCGTTAAAATGTTTTGCTTAGGGTGGCAAAACTTCCAGCGCCGGCCCTGCTTAAAAGGAAGTACTGAGAGGTTGAGGGTACTTACCTGGGCATTGGGATTGTAGCAATAAGCGTTTATTGATGCAGCCCACCGTCCCGCTTTCATTCTTTGTATTAGTAAAATAAAATCTCAAATTGACTTGTCTTCATTTACCACCCTTACTTCTGGCTTTTGTAAATTATTCAACAATTTTGTTTCAAAGTCGCTGCTTGTTTTCTTTTGCCCGGTGTATGACCGTTTAACGGACTTTCTAGTAATGGATGGTGATTCTGATAAAGCCTGTTTAGAGGTAGAGAATTTATGTTTGACTAATTAGAGTTGAAATTTCCTCAACTTCTTCGACATCCTCTGTGAGTTCTTGCCCTTCGGTTTGTACTTTTGTAGTATGTTTGATATGGTAGCATTATTGTCGAATAGTTTTGACTTTTGACTTAACTGCTCATAAAAAACGTAATTTCTTCGTTTTTTGTATGCTTGTCCTAATTTTAGTGTTTTCATTTTTTATGATTTTTCACCCAATATACCCCACGTTGGTCCATTTGTTTATTAGTATTTTACCTAAAACAACATCCTGCACTGAGAAAACAGGATTTGTTGATTCAAAATGATTTCGACTTTCAAAATATTTCTGTTGAATCAACTGACTTTTGCTTATTCCGAACAAAAATTATATTGCTTTAATAGTTACAGAGTATTCATGCAAAATAAATAAACTGTCAAACTATATTTGGTTCATTGAACACTATTGTAGGGTTGAATGAATAGTGAACACAGCTGTGCTTTGAAAGAATACACTTTTCAGTCAATCCAATAAAATGTAAGTAATTGTTTCAATGCAAAACTGGTTGTTTAAACCAAAACGTGTTTGGTATTGTCTCAACATATTGCAACATTATTGGTAAAACTGTCGTACATCGATTCGAAATATGTTGCTTTCAATCTAACAAACATACAATTTTGAATATAGAACTTGTGGTAGTTTCTTCAATATACGAAAGGTGTTTGGAACAAATGTTTTGAAGATTTGTCATAACATTTTATGAAATGTAATGTGGATCACATCATATATTAGTTGGGGTGCTGACTAATCATTTAGCTTATCTTTGTTCAGTTGCATGTTTTTACTAAGTCGAGGAGCTCGCGCAAATTTTAAGACCGTTATTTCTATGAGAACAGTGTGGTGACTGGTGTCTTTAGTGAGGTATCTGGAAGCTTAATTAAAGTAAGTACAAAATTAAAATATCGCTTATACCTATAGTTACACATAAATGAAGCATATAGGGAAACGTTTTTTTATGTCGTGAAATAAAAGTTGAAGTATTTTTTGTTTTGTCATTTTTTATATATTGTAATGGTTTTTAGATTCCTGGAGAAATTCAACACTTTATTGAAAAGAAGAAAAACCAGTATCAACAAGAAAAAAGAAATATTCAACCCTATATGCGATTGTCGTCGGACCATCTATAACGGATATAACCAAAACATACTTAATTGTAGACAATTTAATATACAAGTCCGCCTCAGTTCTACAATGCTTTGACCTATTATTTAAACAATATCATGTGTTGTGCGCAGAGTACCCCCCAGAATCGGAACATAATTGGTTACTTATCCAGCATGCAATTTATAAAGTGAGTACAGTCTGGGATAAACAAATACCCTATGTTATTTCTCTTGTTAATGATCTAAAAGCTGAATTATAAAAAGCTGATTTGTGGTGAACTTCATTATAAAGATTTGTCTGCTTCAATGTTATTATTCTAGAAGGCATTATATTATTGTAGATACCTATTTCATATTGTTATTGATTCATTTTTATTTTTGAATTTTGCGTATTCATATCGTATAGGTATATAATATTTAAAATAGTTAGATTTAGTGAAAATGATATTTTGTTCTAACTGAAAGTAAATTTAAAAGTATGACCCAATTTGTTTGTCATCATAAAATAAGGCATAAACATTCTGAAAAATTTACTTGCAAACAAAAAAAATTGCTTTCGTTCATTTCATTTAAGAAACATCTCTGTCGTAAACATTTACAAGAAATAGAAACAAACACAGGCAATAGCAGTTTGCAAAAACCTAGTAGCTTTAGTGAGGCAACAACATGTGAGCTGAAAATTTCCTCAAGAGAAGAGTGTAATATTGCCGATGGAGAAAATGTGAAAGTAGATACAGACCTTACAAATTGTATAACTTTTGAAAACTTTGAAAACTGTGTAATAAGCTCATCAGTTACCTTCATTTCTAAACTTTATGGCAATTATGCAATTACAAGAAGTACTATACAAAACATAGTACGTGATGTAAAAGAAATGTTTACGGAACCTTTGCAAATGTTACAAGAAAAGGTGGCAGATCATAATGTACCAATTTGTAAGGAAATTCATAATTTTTTTTCAAGCATATCAAATCCATTTAATAATTTAGAAACAGAACATCTTCGGTTTAATTTTTTACATTTACATTTTACAAAATACTTATCTTTAATCATAGGAGATTTGGTACCACAACACAACCACCTATGGGACATTTATTTGACATTGTACAAAATCATAGAAAGCAAAAATGTGGTACCCGAATATTCCCAACCTCTAGAATCTCTTATTCAAAGTCATCATGAGTTGTACATTAAACATATAGGAAATGTTAAACCTAAGCACCACTTCCTAATACATTACCCTAAATTGTTGCGATTAATCGGTCCACTATCAAATGCATCGTCAATCAGATTTAAAGGTAGGCACAGAAATTTCAAATCAGCTGCTAATGTTGATGCCTCTAGAAAGAATATTCCATACACCCTCGCAGTAAAAAATCAATTAGCATTTTGTGAACGTATTTTAATTAAAAAAGGTTTAGTAAATAATTTTGAGTTTGGCACAGTGGATTCCAACTTTTTTAGATATTCTGTAGAATATTCTTCATTTATTGCTTCGATTGGGCAATTAAAAAGTGAAAATGTTTTTGCAACTACTTGGATTAAAATAAATAACATCATGTATCGGTTGAACATGATACTTTTAGTAAATTTTATAGATTTTATGCCAATATTTGCTAAAGTTCGTTTTATTTTAATACATGAAAGTAGTGATGTCTACTTATTATTAACAGAATATCATACAATGTCTTTTGTAGACCATTATCACAGTTATGAGGCAATAAAAACCAATAATATTAAGTATTTACATTATAACCATTTGTATAATGTACAACCATATTTTGAACATGTTATGGCAAATGGAAAAATATTCATTGTTTATTTTGAATAATAGATTTTGTAAAATTTTAAAATTTATTATGAAATCTATGTCTACTTTTTCAATATATACATACATAATGCATTTTTTTGTTTTTAATTCAACACTTAAACAAGTTTTCCATATTTAAGTACTTTGGTATATGTATGGTTTTGTGAAATTATAAACTGCTGCATAGAAGAAATCTGGGCTAGTGTTTTAATTAGGTAGGTGCCTGTTTATAACTAATAATTTAAAAGCCAACAATTGGCACAAAGGCTTTCTAAAAATGAAGTAAAAGTAAAACAATATATGTATCAAATAAATGATCTTTTATTTAATGCAATAAAATTAAGGTTCACAAAATCATACTAATTCTAGTAGCGAAGGCATGTACAGCTGTTCCGTTTCACTTGGAACCACCCCTGTAGAAGGCTTATTTTTTCTTTATATGAAACTGGTTTTTTTTTACTTTACTGTATGGAGACTTTACAGACAGTATGGAGAAATCAAAATTATGTATCTTTCTATGTCAAAAATGTGCTAAGCATATAATCTTCTTGAGGATCCCATAAAGTACCTATACATAAAAAAAATTCAAACAGCGAAATTTCTTCAGCAAATTGTCTGATATGAGATGTGTGTATTTATATTATCACAAAATTTTTAATTTGTAAATTAATTTTTTTCAAGTGCAAACAATTAGTTAATTGGCTTTTCATAACTCAATTGATATAACAACGTTGTTTTAGCAATAGCTACAGTATTATTTCCTTCTAAAATTTTTAATAATAGGTATAGTTTTTATGACATTTTGTGAAATGACATTTAAAAGGAGTCCTAAACAAGATTAAGAAACCGTTTTTCATTTAATAGTCGTCTAAGACGCAACTGACCTATGAACTAACTGCCTCCCATACTACAAAAAAGCTGTTTCAGTTGGACAAAAATAAACTTTTTTTTATAGAGGTGCTTAAAAAGGGACACCCTGTAGAAGGTTCAATCAAACCTTCCTTTTGCCTCAACAAGAGTGAATGTTGATTCAACAGTTTCAATACATTAATGTAACATCGTAGGTATTTTGGTTCAAAACAAGCAGATGTTGTAACAATCAATATTTTGTTTAGATTAACATTTCGAAAGTTTGTTGACTGAAATAATAGAATAATTATTTCAACAGTCTGAAAATATTGGTTGAACATGTTTTAAATGTTGAGTAAAACTCAGACTGCTATTGATTGAAATGGTATTACAACATCAATGAAATATATTTCGTGTTTGCAACAATACAACTTGCTTATTTGAAACAAAAATACTAAAGTTTTAGTGAATAACTGGCGTACATGTTCCTTTAACATATTATATTGTTCTCTGAAATAAATATCTTTGACATGTTTTACAAGTTGTATGAATGCAACTAGAATGTTGGCCACCCGCAAATGCAAAAATCTGTTGACTGAAGCTGTTCTCGTTTCATTCAACAGTTTTTTTTTCTCGGTGTGGTTAACTGCAGATATTTGGTAACCGATAAAACATTCACAGAACTGCACTATAGCTGTCGAATGGTAGTACAAACTGTTTGAAAAAATATATTAGAAGTATGTCTAAAAATATAGCCCGTTTCTAACAAAAAACCAGTAAAAAGAAAGTGAAGCCGGCCTTACAAAAAATGCCAACTTTTTAAACTGTGTTGGGGCAATCAACTCTCTGATCGTTGTTCCATGAATAGCTGACCGTTGATCGTTGAGGGTTAAGCCTCCAGCGTTGAGCGCTTAGCGTTTGTCGTTGGTCGTTGAGCATTGAACTTTAAGCGTTAAAGGTCAAGCGTTCAGAGTTGATCGTTCAGCTGTGAGAGTTTTGCGTAAAGCTTTGAGCGTTGAGATTTATCGTTGATAGTTGATTGTATAGCATTGAGCACCAATCGTCGATCATCAAGCGTTTAGAATTGATCCTAAGGCGTTGATCGTTGGTCGTTAGCCGTTGAGCGTCGATTGTCGATCTTGGAGTGTTGAGCTTTTACCGTTTATCGTAGAACGGTGATCGTAGATCGTAGAGCGTTGATCGTAGAGCTTTGATCATTAAGCGTCGATCGTCGAGTGTTTAGCGTTGTTCGTTGAGCATTGATTAACGAGCGTTGATCGTTGATCGTAGAGCGTAGATCGTGACTGACCGTTGATCGTTGATGTTGATCATTAGTAACAACTTTATATAGATACGTTTTTTTATTTAAGGCTATGATGTCCAGACAATCGTTCATGATCGTGACGCATTTTTGTCTCTGTCTCCCCTCTCCACGAACGAGTTTTGGTCCTACAATAAACGCAGGTGCCGGCAAAGAAGTTTCACTTAAAAAACGCTTCTGGTTATTCTTTTAAAAATGCCGATTTCTTAACAGAATATATTTCTTTGTATAAAAATATTTTATTCTCTATAATAGGTTATTCACCACTTTAGCTCAAGACAACGCTGCGCGACGTGTTCTCTACACATAGTGATAGATGTCGCGCTTTTAGTTGTGTTGTACTTATATCTGAATTACTAAATGGAAAAAGGGGAAACGTTCATTTTACCTATGAAATCTGTTACCGCTGTTTCATTGCCTTACTTGTAAGAAAAACAGATCGTTTACTACAAAAATGGCATACGTCCCCTGTGTAAAAATTAAAATATTATAAGATGGTAACTTGATACAAGCTAGTTATCTATATTCTCATACTGAACGTATGTCTTAATAGTTATACCACAAATTAATTGAAATTTGATCTGCTAAGGAATTAAGAAAGTTGTTGCATAGCAACGCGTGTATTCTTGTTTGAACAATTTTATCGTCGCAATAGCGTCAAAAAAATGTTTTTTAAACAAATCAAACACTAGTTTCTATGCAGATAGTTGGGGTAATTTATTCCTTGTCAGTTTTCAATCCTCGAGTGGTACATGGTTGGATTATTTAACGTTATTAAACTGCCAAATTAATTCTATTTTTAAAGCTACCAAACAAAATAAATGAGCATAAATTTATTCGTGATGAAATTTTGACCGGAAATTTGAGTGACTTACTTTGATTACTTTATCATGTTATATACACGGTGTGTTAAGTCAACTTAAAAAATACAATCGGTAATTTAGTTCTGACTCTAACCACCAATGGCGCTGATTGCAGAATATGTTTTGGTTACTAAGATACAATAGTGAATTACTTGTTGACAGTTCGGTGTTTTGGTATTCTCTGACAGTTCTTTTGAACTTTGAAAATAATTTACACATAATTTAGATTACAGATATTTTACGTTTAAGTTAGAGTATTTTATAACAATGGTGTTTAAATGTTGCGTTATAAATTGTAAATTTACAAATAATGAGAAGAAAATGCATAATTTTTCAAGTAATCCAGATGTAAGTTAGTTCTCTACATTATCAGTTTTATGTAGTTTTCACAAACTTTTGTTAAAATAATTATTGTAAATTAATAGATTTACAAGAAGTGAATTAAAGCTGTAGGACGAAACATTGTTTTTGAGAAGAAACGGAATTTTAGAGTCTGCGATGTACATTTTAACGAAGATATGAAATTTCAGGAACATCATAACAAGACCAATCTAAAATTTATTAGTTTTCCTACTTTACATTTACCAGAACATCTTCAGTTACCTGGGACATCTTCAGATAATTTGGATGTTTCCCAAATTTTACCCGAGATGGAAATACAAAGAAGTCCACCGCCAAAAATTCTAGAAATGAATAACTCCCCAATTTTATAAGCAGAAAATTTTCAATAAAAACCTTTAGCAAATTTTCCTAAACATTTCCCAATTCAGAATATTTCCTCCAGAAAATGTCACCCCACATCACTGAATGTAATATTATGTAATCCTAGCTGAACTGATATGGACATGTGTTTTCCAAAAGATAATGTAATAACACCAGTAACTGTATTGTACGAATTTAACTTATTTCGTAGGTCCTCATTTATAAATCTTCTTATATGGTATTAAAACGCTTTATTTCCGCTATATTTGTAGTTTTGCTAATACATTTAAATGGTATAATTTAACTACAATTTGAATTTCCCGCTATACAATGTTTAGCGCCATTTGCGATCATAGTCAGTACTATTTCATGTATTGTAGTATGTTCATAGAGTTTCCTATCTATATATACGCAATATATTTTTTATCTATGGTTATATAAGTGGATTATTAAATTTTACGTTGAATATAGAGAATTATCACATAAAATACCACAAGGGAAGGTGATTTTCCGGTCAATTTTTGCTGTCGAGATCATGACTGCATTTTGCTATACAAAAATTGATTTTGGCCGCAACAAGTAGTCGTTATCTCGACAGCAAAGACTGCTGCGAAAATAAATTATTTTATTAATTATAGTTTTTTGTGTTCAATAAATAAATAATTATTGTCTTCTTTCTTATTTAAAACAAAAATAATGCACCTGGAAATTTTGCAAGAAAATATTTGTGCACATGCAGCGCAACATTGTCAAACGGTAAAGAGGTGAATAACCTCTTTTATTGAATAAAATATTTCAAAAAAACTTGAATATTGTATTAAATATTTTGTGCAACATTAATATCTTATAATATTCTTACTTTTCAGATGCTGAGCTTTGCAGTGTAGCTAATAATTTAACATATGCGAGTACTCAAATAGCAGGTTTTTAGTAACTATAACAGCACAATATTTTGAAATACAATTTATAAAGTGCTCCAATCCACCTGATGTATATTGATTTATAACAACTAAACAAAATCATACGTTTAAACAGAATTGAAATTATGAAAATTAGATAACTTTATATCTACGATAAGGAATGTTTATAATTATAGTTTTTTGGAGTCAATGTACTTATCAGACTTTATTAATAGTAAGTGTATACAAATAAAATCGTGTTATCTGTAACTTCACTTGATGACTTCCAGCTTAGGGCAATCATAAACTCATAACAATCATAACGTACGAGGTGAAAGCGATTACTTCAAAGAACGACAGTAATTTATCACAGCCGTACAAAGAAGGTTTAGTATTCTACAACGTTACTACGAGGAGAGTGAAAGAATGTCAGTATTACTTTTTGTATTTTTAAAAATAATTTGCATCTGTGAAAGTGCGCGGATTTTGGGTATTTTTCCAAATGCTGGTTATAGCCAGTACATATTAGGCAGTGCTTTGATGAAGGGACTCGCTGCGAAGGGCCATCAAGTAACTGTAATTAGTCCGTTTTCCCAAAAAGTTACCATAGCGAACTATGAGGAAATCACAACCAAATACGAAAATAATTTACCTGAAGGTAAGTGTTTATTGCTGTTAATAAATTAATCAGTCTCTTCGATCTTGACATAGTCGATATTTTAATGTAACCTCTTCGTTTTCGTTTAAAGTTTCAAAATTGTATGATTTTTAAATCACGAAGTTTAAAGTTAACGAAACACAAGAATTGATAAAAGTATTTCAAATCAGCCTTGCATACTATTTCAAGGTTATTCAGCTGTTTCACAAGCAGCCTTGAGTACAAAAATATGTTTGTTAACCTACCTACTAAACGATATAAACCTAAACGTATTATTTAATTTTATGTTAAATTCACTCAGTAAGCAGATGTACAGCAAGGTGTAGAAGTAATGTCGCAGATCATAGCCGTGTATAAGCAACACACTTCTGAGGGAGACACGAGAAACGTTGTTACAAGGCATTTGGCAGTCTTGTAATAGAAACTTTACATTTAGCATATTTGCCTACATGCTAAGTTGCGGTGCCATATTTCAAAAATACTAGAAAATACGGGCTATTTAATGACACCTGGTGTATTTTTAAGTTTTCCATATTTCAGTTAATAATGTTTTGTAATCGTGAAAAATTCTGTTCTGCAATTTAGACAAAAATAGATGTTTTGGACCTCTAAAAACCCGCAAGAGGGGATTTTGAAAAAAAGTGTGTTGTGACGCTCTTTCTATGTTGCCGGTGGCAAAACAGTACTACATAGAAATACATAAAACTCGTAACAATCTCAACCGAAACCGCAGCTGTTCTTTCCACCAAGCTTAAAAACTACTATTTTCTACAACACATCATTACTGACAACAGCCCCGCCCTCAAACCGCTGAACAACTACAGCCTGACAGCCAATCACACAACCCTGAAAATGTCTGGTGCAACCGAGGACGAAACGGCGGCAGTTCATTTACGAATAACGCAGCCCAACCCTGAAGCCTAGATGCCATATCTTCTAATATACAAGTCTGTGATGACTCTTCCGCTCCATTTAACTCTCGCTCTCTCTACCTGCTTTTTGTATTTCAATTTTACTTTTTCGTTTTTTAACGCCTATTTTCTAGTGAGTACTGTTTTTTTTCTATATTGGATATTTTTCTTATTTTTGTTTTCATCGTAACTCGTTTGTGATCTGTACCTAATTTTGCTCCCTCTATTACTTTAACCACTGTAACGAGATGTTTGGATTATTGTGTATATACCATAAAATCGATCACGCTTTTTGCATTTCTTCCTCTACCTTCTAATTCCTGGTGTGCATTTTGTGATTGGTAGATCTGTAACTGCAACATTCGTGCCATGTACTAAACTCCTACCATCATCAAATACCTCTACGAAGTATTCTCTCTATCTTTCTACTTTTAGATTATTGTCCATTATTAGTTTTTCATCTCTATTCCCAAAATTTCCTGTAATGTGAAGAAGTGTCAGTGTCAGTTTACCACTGATGATGATAGCTTTGCTGCCAAAATACGTATCTGGTATTTAATCACTTGAGTGGAAGAGTGCTGTATTTTTCAAATTCCTATAATGTGATTTCTTCTTATGTAAGCTATTTTCTTATTTTATATATAAATTCTAGCTCTACTTCGTTAAAGTCCATATTTAATGATTATCTGTATATAAAATACTTATTTACTTTAACAATATTTATTTATTTTAACCTTATACGCATTTCGGCATGTTTACATGCCATTGTCAAAGGTTATATGAAAAAGTAAACAGTTAGTGTTGTTATAGCAATAGAACTTGGTGAGATCAAGTCACCAACTTCTATTGCTATAACAACACTAACTGTTTACTTTCTAATATAACCTCTGACAATCGCATGTAAACATGCCGAAATACGTACAAGGTTAAAATAAATAAATATTGTTAAAGTAATTAAGTATTTTATATACAGGTAGGTAATCATTATTTCCTTATTTGTTTTATGTGTAAATAAAATGAATCATGCTTGTTGTCATAAGGTTCGATTTCAGTGCATTCTTCAGCATACCTGTTCTAATTTTCATGTGGATTTTCTTGTATTCTGTCGTTTTCGCTTTTATATTTGCTAGCTAGGCCCTTTGGATACCGTCACCTTCACTAAAGTTCCCACCTAGGTTTTTTACTAGGTACGAGGGAATCGTGCACCTCAACGAGGGAAAAACCTCTCAACCAAAAAGTGAAGTCACTTTACGGAAGAACGACAAAAAGTGAAACCGTACTGGAGAAAAGACATTCTCAACCGGTGAATTCCGACCGGGGAGTGAACTTCGTTATAAAATCTGGCGCCCGAAAACTTCAGAGAGGTTGTACGTATAAGGCAACAAACAATTCCAACTGCAACGTAGAAAGAGCATCACAATAAAAGCGCTTAAATTATTTGGAGTATTATTATTAACATATAGAAAGATATTTTTTAATCTTTGCACTTGGCAGTAAGAACATACACCTTTATATCGTTGAAAACAGAAAACCATACATTATTTAAAAAAAACAAATACACTGCTAAGCTATGCTATGCTATGCTAATAACCTCATTTAATCGCATCTGTAGGTGTTATGGTTTCCAAGATATGGTTTGCATCTGTCAGCGGACACCCTGTACAAATAATATTTAATCAAGTAAAAGTCGAGCACTTCCAGCTAAACGTTACCAAATTGTACAACGTTAAATAAACGCTTAAGCGTGTTGCTATATAGATCGATTTGAAATAAATGTTTTTGCTATTTTCAGTTTTTTTAAATCTAAAACAAGAAATTATTTCTTCAGGTGTCAGTCTGTACGACCAGGAGTCTTTAAACGCCTTTGACAGCATCAATGGTCTGTACAATATGTTTGGTTTGCATATTACAGAACAAACTTTGAAAGACGATCAAGTTCAAAAACTTTTGCACTCGGATACTACTTTCGACTTAGTTATATCGGAGGTTTTTGTAAACGAAGCTCACATGGGATTCGCACATCATTTTAAAGCACCTTTAATACTATTTTGTTCTGTAGGTGCCATCGAATGGGCTAACCATTTAGTTGGAAACCCAGCACCGTTTTCTCACGTTCCTATTACCTTTAGTGGTTATACAGACCATATGACATTTTGGAAAAGATTTAGAAATTCGGTTATTGGATTATATGATGCTGTTTATAAACACCTATTCATTTTTCCTAAACAAAACAATCTTTTAAAAAAATACTTTCCCAATGCTCCTGATCTGAAAGATTTAATGTACAATGCATCTTTAATGTTACTTAATTCCCACGTCGCTATGAATGCACCAGTGGCTCATGTACCAAACATGATTGAAATTGGAGGCTTTCACATCTCGCCCAAGAAGTTACCACAAGAATTGCAAGATTTCCTTGACGGTGCTCATGACGGTGCCGTGTTCTTCAGCATGGGTTCGAATTTGAAAAGCAGCGATTTGTCTAGAGAAAAAACCGATGCCATTTTGAAAACGTTCTCCAAATTAAATCAGAAAGTATTGTGGAAATGGGAGGAACCAAACCTTCCTAGAAAACCAGACAATGTTAAAATTCGAAAATGGATGCCGCAGCAGGACATTTTGGGTAAGTATATAATTTTTAGTATTCCATATTTCAATTAATGAAGTTTTGTGATTGTCAAAAAATTCTGTTATGAGGGTTAGCCAAACATAGACATTTTGGACTTCTTAAAAGGTTTTCAAAAAATTGTATGTGTGCGTAACGTAACGTATTGGATTGGTTTGGATTGTATTGGATTAAGAATTGGGAGGGTGAGTTACCTCATGCGCACTTAGGCCACAATAGGTGGGCCCATTGTGCTACCTCCCCGACAGCTCTCTGAATTAGGCATCACCGAAGCCATCCAACCTTTTGGATGTCCTTTAGGACATTCGCAGCTGGAGTGTTGCTGATTTCGGCCATGTCAGGCCACAAGTCCCCCAACGTAGATCCTCTGATTGTTGCGGGAGCTGGGTAGTAACATAGGACGTGTTTTGCCGTCTCGTCGTCCTTGATGCTCGGGCAACAGTTTGGGCTGTCCGCCAGTCCCATCTTGTGCATGTGTTGCACGCAGTATGTGGCTGTTTTGACGAGGGTGCTGTAACAGCAGCCCTTGCTTGGCGACAGTTTTGAGTGTTAACCCATCTGTTTGTGAAACTTTTTAACGTTTTTTGGTATAGCAGAAAGCTTAACGTCTTCAGGGGTTTAGCAATTACGAGTTCTGGCCTCCAGAATTTTGTCAGCCTCCTCATTGTCGTCATATTCTACATACAAGGGAAACAATATTATCGTTTGCGATATCTTCGAGAATTTCACGGCACTGTGGTACCACTCCTGAGGTGATTTTGCAACTGCCTAGGGCCAGTAAAGCGGCTCTTCTGTTACTGTAGATACCAACACGTTCGTTCTTGATTTGTCGTTCAAGAATTGCATTTGCACCATGAATTATTCCCACTACCTGCGCTTAGAAGACACTGAGGATTACAATGTCTGTTTTGAGCTTTTCAATTTCTGCGACGACCTCTTTTTGTTTTGTACGTATATCTTAAATCTCCCATGTGCCTAAAGTCACTGTTCTTTTGTTCACCATTGTTGTTCTTTCCTTAGTTTGTTCTTTTTTAATTGTTTGGAACATTTCCTATGTGCATCTTTGCATCTTTACCCCCTCCCCCCCCCAGGATCCTTGGGGCTAACTGCCTTAACAGTTCGGGATTCTGGGGTATCTTCACTACTGGCCTGGGACAATGCCGTTTTGAAATTCACAAGCATGTTTGTGGAAGTTGAAATTTGCTTGTTTTAGTTTTTCCGTGGGCTAGGTAGTGATCCCTAACGCCAAACTTGCCTCCTTTGCTCGAACTTGGGACCGGCAAGGGAAGTCAATGAGTTTTCTACCCAACAGCCCCCCCCCCCCAGTTGGAGAAATTTAAAATATTTTGGAAAATTTAAAAAATTTTCTAGTTTTTGAATTTTAAAAACTGAAAATTTTAGAAGTTTAAAAATTTTTAATTTTTCTAAAATTTGAAAATTTTCGTTTTATTATTATAAAAAACCTTTGAATGGTCGAAATTTTTTATTATGCAGTATTTTCTAATTCCAAACAATGTTTATTCGTTAAAATTAAAAAATAATTTTACAACGTGGTTTTTTACGATTATCGAATTAAACTGTTCAAGTAAACGACCAAAATAAAACCTCCCAGAAATGTATTGTTATTTACGATCTAATATTAACAGTCAAAATAGTGTATATTTTAGAAAGTAGTCAGAGAATTAGTTTAAAAATTTGAACACAGTAGCAACCATAAATTTATTTGATCAGACAGTAAAAAACTAGTTACAAATCAAACAAACACATTTTGCATAAAGTCGTGTAAAAATGCAGTTTCACAATTTAAAACTAGTAATTTTGAGTTTAGTTGTGCCACTATACGAAGAATGGAATTACATGAAACACTAATAAAAACGAACTTGAAAGTAATTTTGCCGCTTAGGACATTTCATAATAAGTACGTAATTTCATACATGATTGATTACTAATTAGAACTTGTGGTGAATTGCTTTAAGCGATTTTTATTGCAATTCTTAATTATCATGTTGCGTGTTTTATTTTAAACATAAATAGCAGTTCCAGTATACTAATTAGTAATTAGTAATAACTAAAATTTGATGCAATAGAAGTAATGTAGTATTTGTATAAAAAATAAAGTATATTTTAAAAAGATTTTTGGATATTGCTACTAGTATTTTTAGTTTTGACCCAAATTAATAAATCGTATGAATAAATCTCTACAGCACATCCAAATGTTCGTGCATTTATTAGCCATGGCGGTTTACTAAGCGTAACGGAAGCTGTGTATAATGGAGTTCCAATCATATCAATTCCAGTATTTGGTGATCAGCTAATGAACACAGAAACCGCAGTTTTAAATGGTTTCGCCATCAAATTATCCCTGCAGGAAATTACTGAAAAGCAGCTTTCTTCGGCTCTAAATGAGATACTGACAAACACTTCGTAAGTTTCTAAAATTATATTATTATTGTACTAGGTACAGTTAGTCTATTTCAGGTACAGAGAAACAGCTCAACGAAGATCGAAAATACTCAAGGATCAGCCACTAAAACCGTTAGATACAGCTATATTTTGGATAGAATATGTTTTGAGGCATCAAGGTGCAACACATTTACGATCAGCAGCATTAAATTTGTATTGGTATCAATATTTGTTGTTAGACGTTTTAGTTTTTGTAATAGTTGTTATTGGAATTGTTTTACTTTTCCTTAAAATAGCGTTTTGTAGCATGTTCAAGCTACGCAAAAATAAAGAGAAAACTCAATAATGTTGGGTGAAGCAGGTAAATAAATTAAACATTTTATATATAATTTCAGAGACGCACGAAATAAAAGAGTAATTGAAAAATTATAAGTGGTTTTATATGGGTGTAACATTAAGGATTTAAAAGGACTTATAAATATGAATAGAAAATTAAAGTAGGGAAATAGTTAACATTGAGTATACATACATAAAACCCGTTATTCAATATATTTTTATTTTAACCTAATACGTATTTCGATGTGTTTACATGCTATTATCAAAGGTTATATTAAAAAGTAAACAGTTTGTGTTGTGACTTGTTCTCGGTAATCGTCTACAGATGACTTGATTTCTTATTCCAAAATGTCCAATAGAAGTGAATTTAAGAGATCAATTTGCTCGTTTATTAACGGTACAGTTTTTAAATGTTTGCGAATTTTAAAAGCTTCTCTAGTATATGTAATTTACGTTTATCATTACAAAAGTGTAAATATTTTATAGTGTTATTAAATGTCATTAAATAATTGTGTTGTAGCAAATGTTTAGCGTAATTGGATTTATGTGGGTATCTGTATTTGCAACAACGTACGTGTTCTTTATACTTAATATCAAAATTTTCAATTGTCTGGCCTATAGAAAGCGAATTACAATGCGAAGAATTTAGTTTGGAAATGCCTGATTTTAGCATATCTTCTGTTTTTGATTGTACATTAAACAAAGTGTTTAAAATGTTTGAAGTTGTTTGACAACTTACTTAATATTTATTGATTTTGTTTAAAATTTTAACAATTTTTTCTGATTTTATTGACCGAAATATGGGATCGGGGCATATTTAATTGTATTGGATGAAGTTGGGGTATTTGGCTAAATTTTTTGTATGACTAATTTATAATCCTTTTTAAGGTAATGTGTCAATAAGTTAGGTATTATAACCATTACTATATGCAATTTGTTTAATAATTAAAATTTCTCTATTATAATTAATTTCATCTAAAGGGGCCGTTAGAGCTCTATGTATTATGGTCTCGTATGCTGCTAATTTATGTGTTTTATAATGACAAGAATTGTGTGGTTTTGTAATATCTGTTTGTGTAGGTTTTCTATAAACAGAGTACTCAAGTTTATTAGTTAGAATTAATTTTTTATGTTTAAATCTAAAAAGTTACTGGACCTATTTTCGTTAGTTTCTAGTGTAAATTTTATGTTTAAATGCAAGCTGTTAATAAAAATTAAAAATTTATTAATTAATTTAAGTAAACTATCAAAACAGACAATATTTTTCAAAAAATGCCCACATTATTTTTTTTTAATTTTTTGAGCCGATAGAGCTTTCAGTGGACTACAAATTTGGTTTAATTTTATCGCTTAACGAAACCACAATATAACTTTCTGAGATTGATTTGATTCGAATATTTAATCATGTAGATTTTTCATAAATATAATAGATAAAGAAGGTGAAGTTGAACTACACATGGGTATACCATTTTGTTGAAAATAAATTGTATTATTAAAAGTAAAATAATTTTGATTGGTGCAAAGTTCAAATAAATGTATCAAGTCAGTCCGTTTTATTAATTCAACATTTTTGTTAATTAGATTGCACTCCTAAGGAGGTATTTGGGAAAACATATTAGTAACATCAAAACTAACTAGCTGGTAACTATTTTATTTAGTATTTTTGTTAGCATGTGGTTAGGTGCATGCATGTATGCTACTACTGGTATTGAAAACCGAGTGTCCGAAATCCAGTTCAGACAACCCGGCTAACATTCTCTCCCAAGGTGCTACTCCGAAACAACTTAGCGATTCCCCTCTGTGGTGGTTTTGTTCTACCTGCCTTCCAGCAATGGCCTGTCACATTAATTATTAAACATACAGAAATACTTTTCGCAGACATACTAGAAGAAAGAAAACTGATAGTTATTTCCTGCCCAAGTAGCCAAAAGCCCATAAACCCACTGTGTAGGCGTTTCTCAAACAATACATAACTACATCCCATCCACAATTTGGACCCTTAACGGTTCAAGAACTCCAAGAAGCCGAATGCCGATTGACTAATAACGTACAACGACCACACTTTGCCGATGAGATCAAAAACTAAAAAAACGGAGGCCAAGTTAAACCAAAAAGTGAACTTTGCTTCCTGAACTCGTTTATACATTCCAAGAATTTGATCAACGTAAGCGGTCGTTTGAAGAATTTCATATTTCCAAAAATTATAATGGAAATACAACATCCACTTGTTTTACTGCGGCCCTCAAGCTCTATTAGTAAACGTCTAAATCACGTTTTGGCCGACTAATTGAAAATCATTAATTCGCCGCATTGTCAAAAAATGCGTAAAGCACTTTAAGGTGAATCCAGACAGTTCTTACCAACTTATGGGAGATCTACCGCAATATCGAGTTCGACCTAGCTAACCGTTTATTAACTGCGGGGTAGATTATTGCGAAGGAATCCTCGCTCACCGGGTACAACAGTGACGATTCTCTTTAATCAAGACCTATATCGCCCTATTTAATTGTATGTCCGAGAAGTCCATACTTTTGGAATTAGTCACCGATCTTACTACAGAAGCCCTACTCGCTGCTCTTTAGCGACTTATGTCCAAGCTTGGCAAATGTTTAAACTTACAATGTGACAACGCCGCAACCTTTGTAAGTAAGTGCAAGAATCGAACTACAAATACCCAAGAAATTACTCCTTTCAGAAGCTCACCAGCACCAGGTGGCTCAATCATTGATAGAAGATCAAATTACATTTCATTCCATTCCAGCCAGATCTCTACACTTCGGCGGACTGTGGGAAGACGGCGCGGCGTCAAGGCGGTTAAGACTTTTCGGAAACGCATTATTGGTGATGCTCTTTTAAACTTTCATCAACTAAGTATTTTGTCAAATCGAAGCCCGTGTAAATTCACGGCCCATTACCTGTTTATCTCTTAATTCTAAGGGTTTAAACCCTTTAATACCAGGACATTTTCTCAATTGGAGGACCTTTAACCTGTTCCGTTGAACCTGACCTTACTTCACTACACATCACAAGTCATTCACAACATGTCCAACAATTATTGCAGAACTTCTTGAGCCGTTGGTCAGTCAAATACCGGTCTGCCTTACATCAACGCCATAAGTGGACAAACATTCAAACAAGACTCAAGACCTACCATTAGACTCTGTCGTCGTACTGAAAGAAGACTTTCGTCCTACTCTTAAATGGGAAACTTGAAGAAAAGTACAGCTGCACTGCCATTATTGGGACAACCCGAGTCGCTACAATGAGAACTTCAAATGGGCTCCTTTAGCGTGCTATCACCGAGCTCTGTCCACTGCCTCTCGAGTAGCTTCACTTGCTAAAGTCTATTTTGTAAGGTATGTTCACTTTCGTGCACCATTTAACGAATTAATTAGAAACAGGTTTCTACACATCAATGGGGCCTTTTAACACGACAGAAAAAGGTTGCATGATAAATGAAGTCAAGCTTTCAAGTATTACTGTGAAGCGAAGTTGTACATTCTTGTGAAGTTGGAATCTATATGATTCACATTCTACGTACAATTTTAAACATTCCACCACATGAAGATGATCCTGCATTTATCAAAGCATTGAGTGTGTATTGCCAACCACCTTTTGATGTATTTCAATACAAGATTCTATTACTTGTCCAGCAATGTAGTGGAATGTTTGAAATTGCAGAAAAATTCCCCGCAACACCAACCACGTAACAAAAGAGCGTCACAAATTATTATTATATAAAACGTAAATTTGTTTCCTTCTCTTTAATAAACGGAGGACGATAGAAAATGTTTGTTTAAGGTGCACATGATGACATGAGTAATAACGAAGCAAGACTAAGACCTTAATTTTTAGGTGCACTACCATTTAGGGGGTTAACTTTTCCCTTCCCTCCCTAATTTTGGCAAACATATTTGTCAAAGTCCACTTATATAGAATTAAAGCGATTTACATAATTCAGAAAACTAGGACTACCATCCACGGTCTGCTGCACTACCAACTTATAAATGGCTTATTTATTATTTTTTAAAAAGCATGGGGCATAGCGCACGGGTTCCGCTAGCTGTAAGTATGCGACAAACCGGTCAAGGCTTTTCTAGTATTGCGTAATAACATTTTTAATCGTCCGCTCCATTTCTAGGGAGCGAAGAAGGATGGCCTTTCAATATTGCAGAATCTTGGTGATTTTACAAAATAAATTTATTATTTACTATTCAAGAAATTTCAATCTATTCCTACAGTAATACCTAAAGGTGTACCCTCTTTACAACAAAAATTTTTTATCTACACAAACCAAAATGTACCTTAAAATATGCGTTTGCATAATGCAAGAACCTATGCAAAGGCATATCTATCCTGAGACTAATTATATCGTTAAATTACACATTATCATTTAGGCCATTCGTTTCTTTGTTATTCTAATCAGTAATCATAAACCGAAAACATGCATGCCGGTATAATAATATAGTGAACATCCATTAAATTTGCCACACTGTAGATTATGGAATGAGTCAACCTTGTAAAGAGTTTAAGGCTGCTGTTTATCTATAGAGTTGCAACAGATTTAATTCTATAAGGTGGCATATGAAAACTAATAGCAAGGTCGTTAATTAATGGAACACACTTGTTTACAGATAAAAACTAACTTTTGTGATCGCGCATGAAATAATTTCCTTTGCGCATTTTAAAGTTGTACGTGCTTAATGAGATTAAGATAGTCTGCAGCCAAGGCAATGCAAATAAGGCCGAATAAAAATTATAACTAAAAAGTGGGCCACTTTTAATTTATAACGCGCCCAACTACAATAGCTATCTACGCAAAATATGTAGTATACGATAAGGGCAGACATTCATATATAATAGTCCACTTGCCATTTTTGTATTGTTGTCTAAAATGATGGTGATTGTATGTTTTGCGATCCTCTTGGCGACAGGTAAGCTGGTTCTGAATTAATTTATTATTGAAATATATGGGGAATGCCATAACTAAATTTAAAGTAATCACAAAAATAATACATTTAAAGATTTTTCATAAGGGCATCAGAAATTGTGTAGGTTCTAACTAATAACTAGCGGAACCCGTGGGTTGTGCCTCACGCTTTTTAAAAATAATAAATAAACTACTTAAGTTGCTACTGTAGCGGATCGTGAATCGAAGTCCTAATTGTATGAATTATAAATAGAGATGGGTTAAATTCTATATAAATCGATTTTGACAAATTTGTTCGCCAGAATTAGAGAGGGAAGGGAGCAGTCACCCCCCTAAAAATTGCTGGACTTAACAATTAAGTTCTGAATCTTATTCTATCATTAGTCATGAGCACTTTAGTCTAAACATAAGTTTTTCATCGTTCTCCGTTTACTAAGGAGGAGCACGAATTTATGTTCCTCAAAAATTCATAGTAGGCGTCACAGAGAAATTAGTGGATTGGGACACGAGACAAACATTTTCACTTGACAATTTTTATCAGTAAAAACTTTTTGCAATAGTAACATTGTGTTCCTCTAGGGCTATTTTAATACCAAAATTATTCCCAATCCATCAACTCGCTTCTGAGTAAATAGGCGTTAAATCCTGTGATGGTTGTTGGGTGGATTGAGTTTAGCTCAGCGACTGCCACTGCCGGTCCCAAGCCAAGCGCGTCAAGGAGGAGGGTTGAGCGGTGGGTTAACAGCCCAGTCTCGTAAAACCACATTGTTGCGAAAACTCAAGATTTGCCTCGGACAAGACGGTCATCTAGGAAAAGGAATAAACAACGAAGAACGGGACAGTTTTTCCAGATACCTGAAAAACCAGAGTGGCTACTTTAAATTACTTTACAGATGATTGTTGGTCATAAAGTTTCACAACTTTAACTCTATTAAACCAACTCGCTATCTCTTCAAATAAACGAAATCTCTACGGCGGGGATCGTATTTGAAACAACCAGTATAATTATTATACTCCTTTTACTACTACTATAAATTTATTATAAATATCAATATTTTGTCAAGTGTATTTAATAGGTACTAAACTCATGATAGCAACTAAGTGTAATACAATTTCGCAAACAAATGTTGCAATTTTGCTCTATCGATATCGTCGACTTAATTAACTTCATCAGCTTTCTAATATTTTTACCATAAACATGTATATTATTATTTGTAAATGTTTTCTGTTTATAGCGTCATGCCAGACCCCACCTGGTGTACTAGAAGATCTTCTCAACATATTCTACAATGGTATAGTCGCTTTTCAGAGCTGTACTAACACTGTAGTCCTACTTTCCAATATTAACTACACGTTATATACACAAGAAGATCAGCAAAATGGTATAGTTTTAAATAGCACAAACCTTAATGCAGTAAATTCCCAAAATCGAGTCATCTTTATTATTCACGGATGGCTTCAAAGTGGTTCTGATGCATGGGCAATCGAAATGAAAGATGCGTACTTAAATCAAACGAAAGCCAATGTAATTATACTTAATTGGTCCTACTATTCTACCGCTCTTTATGGTGCATCATTTTGCGCAGTGCCCCAAATCGGAATTTTCACAGGAAACTTAATTTATAACCTTAGCGACACTGCACATATAGATCTAAATAACACGCAAATAAATGGATTTTCTTTGGGTGCCCAAATTGCTGGTTATGCTGGGCAGCAGGTTCAAAATAGAACTGGTGGTGCTAAAATTGGTCGCATAAATGGTTTGGATGCGGCAGGTCCTGGATTTTTAGGTCTTCCAATAAATCAACGGTTAGATGCAAGTGATGCATTGTTTGTACAAGGCATTCATACAAGTAATTGGCAATTTGGGTATACCCCTGTTTACGCGACTGCTGATTTTCAAGTGAACTATGCAATATTACCAGGATGCGGAGCAAAACAATCAGGATGCCCGCTTAACCCTGGGGGTCCCAGTAGTAATTCATCGGATATAAGTCAATTGCTACCTTATCGTAAGTAATCATTTTCATTTATTATCGTTGTCTTAGCTAAAACATTACCACAAAAACTATTACGGAATCTTACTTTTTTAGTTTTCTGCAATCACGTTCGGGCTACGACGTACTTCTCTGAGAGTATAGCTTCAAGTAATTTCATTGCCGTAAAATGTGATAGCTGTATGAGGTTTGGTACGAATGTATGCAAGTCCCAACTGACGACTATAATGGGAGAAAATTGTCCATCTACAGCTACAGGAGTTTATTATTTAAATATCAATTCCAGGTCGCCGTTTGCAAAAGGAGATGCTGGAGTAGCAAGAGAAGAGTCATAGTGGCTCTATGAGGAAAAACATTTGATAATTATTATAGAACAATTTATTTACCTTCCTTTATACATCTTTGCTCCAACCTAGCTAAAATTTTAAATTACATACAAAGTAATTCACTGTGTTTCATATATCTTTAGTCATGTAATAAATTTTTATTTGTATTCGGGACATTTTAAGGATTTAATTTCTTAAAAGGTCTCTTAAGTACCTTGGAATTAATTTCAAGAATTGGTTTTAAAGAGCAGTGATTTCTCCAAAACTAGATTTAAAAACAACTTCAACGTTTTGATTTCTGTATATTACTCCAAGCGGTTTTTGATTTCTCCAATATTCAAGTTTGCAATAAATACAGCACGAGCGGTTGGTGAAATTTAATTTTCAATTTGAATAAAATTTAAAGTATTTGACGGGTTCTCTGTAATTATTGCAAAACCAACTATCATCAGTCCATCAGCCCGCCAAATGGTAAAAAAGTAAATAAATTCTTACTGATTTTAAATATTATGCTTATTCAGATTTATTTATTGTACACTCACTCGTTTCTACTTCATCCTCAGACGAACTTCACTACAGTTGGGGTTAAATGCTAAAATTTTATAATTTGTTGAGATCTTGCGTTTGAATATACATATCTTGTATTCAACAGTTTTTTGAGGAATTTGTTTTGCTCATTGTTCACGTAATTAACATTATCAATTTTTTGTAAAATTTGCACTATAAATATCTAAAAGTACCTATCCATACGTATTCTCTATTTATAGCGCCATGTCAATAAAGCCAACCTGGTGCAGTAAAAGATCTTCCAACATATTCTAATGCCATAGTGACTTTTCAGAGCTGTTTTAACACCCAACTACTACTTTCTTATATCAATTACACCTTAAACACACAACAAAGTTAGTAAAAGCTGGAAGACAGGCCTTTTGAATCAATTCCAGAAATTTGTTTCCCAGTTGTAGTTGAAAAACAATATATTAAAAAAATCAATGAAACACGTTATCAATAATATATTAAGGGTGCGTTGATTCTGTTTAACTTCATCCATGTGAAGAATGCTTCTATCAGAATGCCCAGCATGCATCTGCGATTTAGAAACGATGCCTTGAGAAGTTTCCTGAGATTCCCGACCCTACACTGAAAAAAATGTATTAGTTTCTCCAACAAAAATAACTTTGCTACCTTGTATTTGTAACAGTTGCAATATTTTTTGTAATAAAAGCATACATTTTTGCTGTTATTACAAATCAAAACCAATAGCTGCAAACTCGCATTAGTTACATAGACAAATATTATTTGCAACGGTATTTCTGTTAATACAACAAATAAATTTGCTCAGACCAACAAGGTATGAGGCGCGCGCCGTTCAAAACAAAACTATAACAGGTGGGGCAAAACAATGCATTCTGTTTGCAAGATTATAAGAATTTTGGGCGATCATAAAAGAAGAGTTAAGGTGTAAACCAAATTCCATTTTTTTTATTTTATAAAACAACTCAACAGCACATGTGAACTTTCGATACATTTATTTTTTGCAACAAAAATTTGAAATTTGGTACTCATAATGTTTAATTTTTTTTTGTGGCCATCTACAATACAATTCCACATCGATATCTCAAATTCAACCAATGGAAAGCTTTTAAACAGAATACTTTTTTTTTGTCACACCCGGTATTTTACAAACACATAAATATTTATTTAAAAATAACAGATATATGTTAAAAAAACATATATATTTTTAAAATAGTATTGTCTTTAACAACCGTGTCTACTTCGTATCAGTGCATTCCTATTGAGGACACATTCAGTTAGCACTTTTTTAACAATAGGCCGTAATGGCACAGTTGTATATGCGAGTTATGTGATAACAATTCTCTGAAGAAGCACAGATAAAGAGTATTGTATTTCTTTTGATAATTTCTTTCCTGTGTGAAATCTTCTGCTTTTAGAGTTAGTTCTATTTTAGCTTTGCATTAAGTAGGCTGCCGGATTGAACTCCGACATTTCTGTAATTTTTAAAATAAATAGTTTTTAAAAATACGTTTGGTCGTTAAATAAACATAAATGGCGCAGTCGGTAGGATCTGACAAAAGGGCTTCATAAAATTTTCAAAAATCAAAATTAAATTTAGCTCTTTGAGTTTTAACTCTTAATTGTCGGATCCCCGAATCTACATCAACTCAGACGGCAAATTCCGTAACCCAGTAATCCGATTGAGAGGGACAAGCATCGCCCCAGGACCGAGCATCGCTGGTTGCAGGAAAGCAGTTCATAGCGAACACCTGATCATCGAGATCAATCCTGATCATTGGGATCAATATGAAATTGTAAGAGAATTTTTTTTTACTACATTAATCAAGTGAAAGTGATTATTAAATTGATTTAAAACATATTAACATAGATATAAAAATAGATTAAGTTCAAGTAAAACGTGGTAAGCGAGACAATTCAGTGTATGCACTAGGTATACTTCATTTCTGAATTTACTCACGTTTTATGTGTAGGAATTTGTGTAGGAATTGTAAATTTAAGCTCAAGTAAAACGTGGTAAGCGAGACAATTCAGTGTATACACTAGGTATACTTAATTTCTGAATCTACTCACGTTTTATGTGTAGGAACCCTGCCCAAAATAATTTAAGTACTTACTAACATAAAAATAAAATTTAATTTTTGAGTGATTAATGATTAGTACGGACACATCATCTGATAGCGAAACTGATCAGATAAACGATTTAGAACCACAACCTTTGCAACGAGTTATTTTAAGACCACCCCGTTTAAGACTAGCTATAATGGATAATCAACAAGGAGTAGCTCCTCAAGCAGGACAACCCCCGGTAGCACAACCATTTAATGGTTACCCACAAGGTTTTCATATGAGTATTCTTAATGAAATACCTAAATTTGAAGGAAATCCCGTAGAATTAAGCGAATATATCCGTGCTGTAGAAGATATCTTCTCGCAATTTTGGCAAGAACAAAACCCTGGCGCGTATATCAATAAATTACTTTTATCAGCTGCCCGCAATCGCCTAAAAGGCGCTGCTCTCGAAATTATAACTGGCCATCCATATCACTCTTGGGATGAGCTAAAAGAAGTTTTGATCAATAATTTTGGAGATCAACGTTCCGAATTAAATATTCAAATTGATATGACTAGACTCAGACAATCCCCTAAAGAAACACCTGTAGATTTTTTCAATAAAGTTCGATCGTTATTAGCAATAATAAATTCTAAAATATCTTTGGGAAATGAAGCACAGGCAATAAAAGATTACAAGATGGTAGCTTCCAAAAATTTAGCATTAAAAGTTTTTACAAGCGGTTTGTTAGAACCCCTTGGTAGTTTTATTAGAAGTCGCTCACCCAACTCTTTAGAACAAGCACTAACTTATGTTAAAGATGAATTGGATATTCGTTATTTTCAAGGAATAGGAAAAAATTATTCTCCCAATATTTACCCGCAACAAAAATTTAACACATTCGCTCAAAATCAATCAAGAACACCTAATAAAATACATCCCCCTTCTCAAAGCTATCACCAACCTAATTACAACCAACAAAATTATTTTTCCAATCAAAGACAACCTCAATTTAAACCTCAATTTAACCATACTTATCAACTAAATCCAAACCAACCCCCAACGCGATTCCCCGGAGAGCAAAAATCATTTGGAAAACCTGGACAAAACGTGTTCGCCCCGAAACGTAATTTTCAACCTACTAATAGACCCGAACCGATGCAAACAAGTACTATACAGAAACGCCCTGCTTCACAGCAATTGCAAAAACCTCAACCCCAACGACCATTTAATTCAAACCTTAACCAAAATTTTAGACCCAACAATTATTTTCAGCAATCAAATCAGTCTAGAAATTTCCACTCACAAGAATTGTATAACGCAGACTTTTATGAACCACCCGATTTTCAAGAAATTTGTTACGAACAAGAAACTATTGAAATTCCCGAAATGTTAAATCAAGACTATTATGAACCAGAACAGGAAACTTTAGATTCATTCCCTGAATACCCCGAACCACCAATTGAATATACGGAAGATACCGTAAATTTTCAATAAGTGCCTCGGTCGAATCTTTTTCAATTAATCCAAAATCAAATTTACCATATATAATAATCCCAGAAACTAACGATAAACTATTAATAGACACAGGAAGTTCACGCACCATACTTTCACCCCAATTCGTAAATACTTATTTTCCAGAATCAATATTCGAACACCCCTTTGAAATTACTACGTCTCACGGGACCACTAACCACAATTTGGTAGCAAAAGTACCCATTCAAAATTTGTTTTCAGAAGAAGGAACACACTTATGTTATTTATTTAATTTTCATACCGAATACGTTGGACTAATAGGCACTGACCTACTAGCCGATTTACCCGCAAATATCGATTATCGATGGATGCACATTCAAACTGATAAAACAACAGTACCATTTTACTATAACCAATCGAAATTAAAACAAGAAGAACAAAAACGTAATCAGTGCAATTTTTCAAAAATCCAACCCTCAAAAAAAATTTTGAAATCAATCACATTGCCACCCAGAGTAGAAAAATTCGTTACATTACCTGCGGTAGGAAAAGATGGTTACAAATTAGCTCCTAAATTACACCTAACTAAACACGTGCTAATGCCTTCAGCCATCATAACTTTGAAAAATAACTGGTTCCGTACCAGCCTAATAAATTTATCTAACGAACCCCAAACTTTGACTATTTCTCAACCACTCATTCTCGAAGATTATACTTCTGCAAAAGACCAGGTTCAGATTAATAATCATGACAATCTAACACCCCAACGAAAACACCTGCTTTTTCAAAATTTACAAAATAATTTAAGATTAGACCACCTAAATTCTGAGGAACGTGCATTACTAACAAACCTTTGTCAAGAATACAAAGAAATATTTTATACGCCTGAAATACCTCTGTCCTCAACTACCCTAACTAAACACCACATAAGGACAAAGACAGACACACCAATATTTACAAAAACATACCGATACCCACATGTACACCGACAAGAAGTAAAAAGACAAATTGACAAAATGTTAAACGAAGACATAATCGAACCCAGTGAATCACCTTATAATTTTCCGATTTGGATAGTCCCTAAGAAACGCGACGCCTCTGGTATACAGAAGTGGCGAATAGTTATCGACTATAGAAAACTGAACGAACAGACTATCGATGACAAATTTCCTTTACCCCGAATAGAAACAGTATTAGATAACTTAGGAAGAGCTAATTACTTTACTACACTCGACTTAGCTTCTGGTTTCCACCAGATCGAAGTTGAAAAACGTGATAGGGAAAAAACGGCCTTCTCTACAGAAGAAGGTCATTTTCAATTTAAACGTATGCCATTCGGTTTAAAGAATGCCCCCGCTACCTTCCAAAGAGCAATTAACACTGCTTTGACAGGACTTACCCCTAATCAATGCCTAGTATATCTTGATGACATTATTGTATACTCAAGTTCACTACAGGAACACATTAGTCGTTTAAAAAACGTATTCCAGAAATGTAAAGACACCAACATAAAGATTCAGCTAGATAAATCAGAATTTCTCCAAAAAAACGTAAAATATTTAGGACACGTAATAACGCCAGATGGAGTCAAACCAGACCACTCCAAAATTGAAGCCATCAAAAATTTTCCTTTGCCCACTACCAGAACCGAAATTAAATCTTTTTTAGGACTTTTTGGATATTATAGAAAATTCATAAAAGACTTTGCAAAAATTACCAAGTTTCTCACCCATTGCCTAAAAAAAGAAAACAAAATTGTCCATAATCAAAATTTCCTAGACTCTTTTGAATATTGTAAAAATCTTTTGACTAACGAACCCATTTTACAATACCCAGATTTTAATAAAACATTCGAATTGACTACAGATGCATCAAAATTTGCACTTGGTGCAGTTCTTTCGCAAGACGGAAAACCTATCAGCTACGCTTCACGTACGCTTAACGACACAGAACAAAAATATAGCACAATAGAACGTGAATTATTAGCTATCGTGTGGGCTACGAAACAATTTAGGCCATATTTGTTTGGAACCAAATTCACCCTTTTTACAGACCATAGACCTTTAGTATGGCTCCGTAACCTTAAAGAACCAAACTCAAAACTCACGAGATGGGCTTTGAGATTAGAAGAATTCAATTTCGACATTCGATATTTACCTGGAAAAACCAATAAGGTAGCAGACGCACTTTCTCGAGTTCAAATCCATCCGCTAACTATTAATGACGATATCTTTGACGAAATTGATGAAATTATACATGACGTAGACAGAATAAATACACCTGAGCCGACATCCCCTAACTTCAGTGTAATACCTAATCGGTCAGAAACGCCGAATATTGATGATTTGTTTGACATACCCATCGTCGAAACTCCTATTCAAAACGTTTCACTAGCATCCCCAAACAACGATGATGACTCATTGATAGATACTATTCACACCCAACAAAGCTCAACACCAGTAATAGACATTAGTGATAAACCATTACAACATTTTAATAAACAGATAGAATTTATCGAAGCTAATTTACCTAGGAAAATTCAAATATCAAAATTCGATGGAGTTACCCACTATTCAGTTTTTGTAAACCCTAATAACAAACAAACTAAATTTAATGAATTGCTTATAGAACATTGTGAACCAAAAACTCATTATTATTGTTACTTCCCCAACGATTCACTATACCAAGAATTTTCCCTATATGTAAATTCAATTACGAACGAAAACACCCCCAAATTTCACAAATGTACCACACAAGTTACATATATAATTAATCCAGAAGAACGACAAAATCAAATAATGAATTACCATCTCGGTAAAACAAACCACCGAGGAATATCCGAAACTGTTGAACATTTGCAACGTAAATATTTCTGGAAAGGTATGACTAACGATATTAAAATTTTTATTAATAACTGCCAAACCTGTAAAATTCAAAAATACAATCGAAACCCGATAAAACAGCCTTTACAGTTAACCCCAACTTTTAATCGCCCATTCCATACTATCCATATGGACATATTTCAAATTAATGGTCAAAAATATTTAACTCTAGTAGACGCCTTCTCTAAATTTGCTCAAGCCTATCAATTACGCTCTAGTAACATAATTGATGTAACCGATCGATTATTTTATTTCATTACAACTTACACCGCCCCTAATGTATTAGTAGTAGACAACGAATTTAACAAACAACCCCTAATTAATTTCTTGCAATTACATAAAATTTTGTTGCACGTCACAACGCCATATCACCATCAGTCAAATTCGCCTGTAGAACGCCTACACTCGACGCTTTTGGAACACTATAGACTTTTAGGTGAAATGCCTGAAAACAGGAAAATACCCTACTGTGTAATGGCATATAACCATTCAATACATTCAAATTTAAAACTCACACCTTTCGAAATACTATTTGGACACACTGACAATAAAAATCCTTTCGACCTAGATTATGAAAAATCATTTTTCGAAAACTATGTAACTAACCATAAAGAGAAAATGAAACATCTGTACGACGCCCTTCATGACAAACAAAACCTTACGAAAGAAAGCCGAAATGAAAAATTTAACCAACATCGAAAAACCAAAGTATTCAAAATAGGAGACCATGTTTACGTTAAAACTAACGCAAGAAATAAAAAAGAGCCTAGATTTGTAGGTCCCTACATCGTAGAAAAAATTCATGAACATGACACGTACGACGTTAGAAATACCCCTACAAACAGTATTTTGAAAAGACATGCCAATGACCTGATGCCTTTTACAGGACACTGCCGACCATCCTCTTCCTTATTACCTGGCGGAATTTCGAGTGCCACGTAACAATAGAGACTTTAAACGAAAATCCTGGACTATACCCTCTACAAAAAGGTAAAGCTCTTTTAAAAGAATCAGAATGGACCGTAATTAAAATTCTCGACTATACCCCTATATTGACTAATTACCATACTCTCAAAAATAATCTCATAAAATCAATATCCCTTTTAGAAAACCAGTACTATCCTATGTCACATAGAAGTTTTGTAGAATTAAAAGACATCCTGTTAAGTCATAATAACCAATTACTAATCCTTAAACAATACATTAACAAAGCTGATCAGTTGCTGAACCAATTGTTCCCTGAAATTCAAACTACTAGACAAAAACGAGGTTTAGTGGACGGATTAGGTACTGTCATTAAATTTGTCACAGGTAACCTGAACGCAGAAGACGGGCGACGCTACGAAAGCATGATATCTAAATTAACACGTAATTCTGAAAAGCAAAAAAATGTTTTGTTAGAACAGGCACATATCCTTGATAATACTATATCCACCATACATGATCTTTCTGAAAATCAAAAATTACTAAATGACAACCTTAATAAATTTTTGTTAGACAACGTAGAAATCAAACGAATACTAACTGCAGACTCTACTCATTCAATAATAAATCAATCTATTCAGTCATTACAACTATTCATCAACGTTTGGCTCGAATTAGAAAATGCCATGACTTTTGCCCAAGGACAACAACTACACCTCTCCCTCGTTGATAATAATGACCTCATTCAATCCCTTAACCAGATAACCGAATCTCTGACCCAACTCCAAAATTCTAATAAAAAAAGTTTATCTCTTCCCTATCCGGCGAATTACAAATATCTTCATCTATACGAATCAATTATTACAACAAAAATATATCAAAAAGACAAAGTCTTCACGTTTATTTTTGAAATCCCCTTAATCAAACCTTTTTCTGATTATCAGTTAATCAAATTGATTCCTTTTCCTGCATATTATAATACAGATGGTAAATTCCGTATGGTCGTACCCTCTTATAACACCCTGTTATTCACTAATGATTTCAGCGTCCCCATTGAAACTGATCGTTGTCAGCAAACCTCCGTAGGACATTATTTTTGTTCCCAAGATAACCATTTTAGCATTCCAAATTCAAAATTATGTGAAACACAACTATTATCTTTCTATGATAATCAAACATGTCAGCCATATGTTTTCGACTTAACTATAAACAAGATATTACAAATTGACACAGCTACATGGCTAATTAGTTCACCTACCAAAACCATTTTAGACATACAATGTAGCCAGGCTACTAATAGAAAAGAAATTACAGGGTCAAACCTAATACATCTGAGTCCAGACTGTTCAATTTTGATTAATCACGATGAATTACTGTTTACTATGAAATCTTCTTCTACTAAAGAAGTTACTCTAAAATTACCCAGTATCGGTAAATTGCGAGTACACCAATCTAATAATATCAATATTTCAAAAATTGACCTGTCACCTATCAATACCCAAAAATTGGTTAGAAACCAGTTAAAGCTTAGTGATCAAAAAGAAAAGTTACTAAATGATAACTCCCCGGTCACAGGTTTAAATATTAGTTCATTCATTATTGCTAGTTTATTAAGTATTATCTTCATATGTACTATATTATACTTTTATTGTAAACGTAACTCTTTCAAAGCAAAATTAATTGAAATTTTAAACACATCGCAAGGTAAAGCGATCACACCTGATAATGTACCAAATTCATCTCTGCTGCAATGCAAAACTTAAATATTGCTTCACATATTTAAGATTCTTGGCATGGAGGAGTTATGTGATAACAATTCTCTGAAGAAGCACAGATAAAGAGTATTGTATTTCTTTTGATAATTTCTTTCCTGTGTGAAATCTTCTGCTTTTAGAGTTAGTTCTATTTTAGCTTTGCATTAAGTAGGCTGCCGGATTGAACTCCGACATTTCTGTAATTTTTAAAATAAATAGTTTTTAAAAATACGTTTGGTCGTTAAATAAACATAAATTGCGGGTGTATACGGTTGTACTGCTTTTTACTGCATAAATAGTTGAGGTTCGAATCTAGGTTGGGGCCAAATTTTTTTTAAATTTTATACTGCCTTTAAAAAAAAATGTTGGTTTTTACTGTTTACGCAAGGTTTAGGTTAATAGCAGTAATATTTTTAAAGAAAAAATACGAAAAAGTTGCAATCACTCACTGCTTGACGGCATACTAACTGCGCAAGTTCGACCGTGCATGTATGTTAGTGTGTTTTGACTAACATGCATAAGTTAATGACTAAGCGAATAATTGAGTTCTAAAAACAACCATATTGATAGCAGGTAGCAAATATATTTGCTAAGGTTGCAATTTCTTAACGGCTTTTTCATTTCATGGTAAGAAGCGAACAGAGTTAGTCGGTGATTTGTGCGTATTTAAGTTTTTTTACTTCAACATGAGTGTTAGTGATTTATTGCAAGAATGAAAGTTCGAGGACTTGATCCCAGTTTTTGAAGGTATGTACGAGTAAATTCGCAGTAGTTACAGAATTTATTTCAACAACCACCACTAATATTGATTATAAAGAAAACACACGATTTTCTTTTAATGATGATTTATTTCCACAGTTGATTAAAATGCGAAATTTAACAATTACCCACTCACGTATTAAATTTTCAATACAGGTGCAAGTAGATGAAGTATGACGTGAAAGCATTCCTCAAATTATTTAGCTCAACAGTTAATGTTACATAATAGCTTACACAAATATCAGTAAAAAAATTAGAATCACATTAAAGAAACATTGATTTTTGTTAGCTGTCTCAGATTTGTTATTAATTGTGTTAGTTATGACTTATGTGAACAGATAATTATATTGCATGGTTTCAGGATAACAGTAGAAACATTTCAAGGCATTTAAAGTAGCATAGTCCGAATGTTCCCAACAGAAATCAGGGTAAGGTTGTTTCAAAAATGAGTAAAGTTCTCCAAATAAATTATATTTATTTTTATAGGAGATCTATTTTGCTATAAATATGAAAAATATTCAAGGAAAAATTCACAAAACAGGGACAGGAAAATTGTTCAGGAAGTATTATAATACGCGCAGACAATTTAAAAAGAACGGGATTACTAGCCATTAATAATGAATCCCCTGATGTTAATTTTGATGGTGGTGATAATGGGGGTATGTTATGTTTAATGATAAGGGAGGTTTTGTATTTTAAGCGCCGACTTTGATTATAGATGAAGAACAAAACGATGCTCTCACGTGGCTACGGAATAGTACTGACCCCTGGTCTCGAGTCCAAAAATTTTGTAATGCTACATTTTGTTTGCGTAACAAGCATTTAACAAATGAAGAAGGGGTTCTACGTCAATTGGACGCGGTAAATTAGACGCGCGACAATCGGACGCAATCAATTGGACGCGCGACAATTGGACGCGCGCGTCAATTGGACGCCAGATAATTGGACGCGAGACAATTGGACGCGTTCATAAACTTAATATAAGTTTTATTAGAATTTGTGAGGTTATTTACGTTTAATTTTAGACCAAGGTTAGATACCCTATTATTTAGATTGTAAATTTGTAATAAGATAAGATTGAAAATGTTTTCTAAAAAGGGATTAGCTTAATGACGGTCTTGAATTGTTGACAGCATTTTCATTTAAATGCTAAGATATTGAAAATGAAATTCATTAGATTTAAAATTTTCTAAAAAGGGATTAGCTTAATGACCGTCTTGAATTGTTGACAAACAACAACAACAATTAAAATAACACGCTTTAAGAGAGGCGGTAATTACGGTAGTTAGGGGTAATTAGAGGGTTTTCAAGTTGCTTACTTTATAATGTTTATTTTGTATCTTTGTACTAACTATAATAAACTGCATTTTTCTATATACATTTTTTTATAAATCTTAATTACAGACGCGTCAAATTGTCGGCGCGTCCAAAAGACGCACGTCCAAAAGTCGTCGCGTCCAATTGTCGCGCGTCCAATTGATCGCGTCCAATTGACGCGCGTCCAATTGACTGCGTCCAATTGACGTGACACCTGAAGAAGGTTCGGTGCAATCTTACATGGGTTTGTTTGTATCCGGCCCTGAAGCACAGGCTGGGGTATACTTTGCTGGAACAGGATTTTAACAAATTATACCCGGACAGCGAACTAAAATTATATTCCAATTGGCCAACATTTTCCGAAAATATAGTTAGATGCGCGAAAACTTTAAAAGATAAAACGATCAGCCAAAGACTGGCTGAAATTCAAAACGATACTAGAGAGGGTAATGACAATACATTTAGTATTAATCTTATTGATTTAGCCCATTATAAAATTTAATATAGATGGGAAAACCAACAGAATATTATTTCTTCTTCCATACTTGATGAAGCCTGTGACAATTAAGAAGAAAGTCGGTGGGTATTGGAAACCCTCGAAACTAGAAGTGCAAGAAGGTTTTATTATTCATCCAAACTCTAAAGGTAACTTTATCATGCCTTACTTTTAGAATTATAAAATTTTTAATTTACCCAGTTCAAAAATCATTAAATGTTTACTATTTGTTATTATATTTGGCAAGTTTGTTTACGTTATGCTATTTAATTCCCCTTTACAAGTGATCAAAATGTAATCCAATCGCGGGCGGTTTTGTTAAAAATATGGTTCGTCCTAGATTGAGTCATACTTTGGTATCTTGGTAAAGTGACATTTAAATGTGTATGCACTAGTAGCACTATTAGACATACAATTTTTTTCGAAGTCTACCTGTGATTGGATTTCTTTTTGATGGCTTATGTTTCTCTGCTTTGGTATGGTTTAAAAAAGAAATTAATGTAAAACTTTATATTTTTAAACATTTTTATATGTTTTTATGTTCTGTTTCTGTTCCCAGTTAATGCGTATTGTATATATTATATTTTTTATATTGTATGTTTATTCACTTAATAAAAAAATTATGTCGATATTAGGTTGTTATTTCTAAAAAAAACACGCTGTATATTTATAACAAATATATTAGCGTGTGAAACAAATGTATTTACTTCCTGTAGGAAATCATACTTGCTACAACAAAATAAAAATTAGTTACATAAACGAAACTAATTTGTTCAGAAAGGCAATGTATTGTTTATTATAAACAATATGTTTTAGTTGTTTCAACAAATAAAATTGCTGCTGAAGCATAAACAAATTAGCTGCACTTGCTAATATTTTTGTAATCAAACAAACGTATTTACTTCCTGTAGCATAATCATATTTGCTACAACAAAATAAAAATTAGTTACATAAATGAAACAAATTTGTTCAGAAAGTCAATGTATTGCTTACTATAAACAATATGTTTTAGTTGTTCCAACAAATAAAATTGCTGCTGAAGCATAAACAAATTAGTTGCACTTGCTAATATTTTTGTAATCAAAGCAAATATAAAACCAGCAAAAATTATTAGCTTTGACAGCAAATATTTTAACTGGGGCTATTTTCACTAAAATTTTTTGTTGTGGTAGCTAATTTTTGGTTACCTCGACAAATATTTTTTTTCAGTGTAAAGGTCATGGTCGGATAAATGACGAGGCTGGAAATGTCAAATTATCAAAGGCCGAGTAATGCCGGTTTATATGAATGGGAAAGGGCCCCATCTTTAATTAGCCGTTATTTTAATAAACTACCTATCTGAGATTGTCGTCATAGTTTTTCGACATCCTTAGGTACCAAAATATAACTAAGGTTTGAAGAAAAACTGGCACCCCCCAAATTATAGTCAAATATTCTGTGGCACATAAACTATTTCTTTTTAGACTATTAGTGGCACTAAAATTTCACAACTTTTCATTAATTGAACGGTCGTCGTATTTGTTCAAATAAGCGAGATCCCAATAGTTAACACACAATTTGATACAACCTGTAGAAGGCGAAATGTTAAACCTATATAATACATTAATTGTATAATGAAAGATTTTAAAAATTAAGGTTTTTAAAATGTAATCTCATAAGAAAGTCATGCGATCGTTTTGTCGACAAGTAGTTTTTTTCTACTTTTTCTATTTCTTTGTAATGCATTCAACTCAATTTCTGAAATTCAGAAGTGAATACGCTTATGTTCAGTAAACAGGAAATAATAAAACATTTACGTTTAAGCTATTTTATTTTAAATTTTGAAAATTTTGAAACGTTCTTGAAATTTTTGCAAAGTTTTAAAAATGTTGAGTTTCGCTTTTAACAAAAAAAGCGCATGTACGTTTATTTTGAATTGGTTTCGCTTTGCCCTTGATCCAGTACTACGTCAGGATGGCGCCATTCTTAGTACTATAGCTGCTTCACTGTAAAACCCAAGCTGCGTATGACTCCTGGGTCTTTTCGTTTGCTACTTCTGAGACGAGGGAGTGGAAGAATCCGAGTGGGGTTTTTAGGTGCCCTCAGTTTCCTTCTTCTTTTCCTTCTTCTTTTCTTTTTACTTTTCCTTCTTCGTTTCCTTCTTCTTATTCTTTGTATCTGCCTTCTTTTTCTGAGCAGGATTTTTGTTTGTCCAGATCCTAGCCTTGTTTTTTTTTTCGTTTTTATTAGTTTTTTTCTTTAAGCTCCCGAAAGCTTTTTCGTCTGCAGTCCAATCTTGGCAACTCTTGCAGCCATTTTACCTATGTCTGATGCGCCAGAATCAGGTCTAGCAGGCAGATCTGCAGCCTGACTCTGAACCGTCTTTATTGGCAATGAGGTGTCTACCAAAGGGTCCACCTTTTCGTTTTCCTTGGAGTCTCTCATAAGTTAGTCCTCCTCTTCGTTTTGTTTGCGGACTGTAATAAACTTGTCTGACATGTTAATCCCACGAGTATGATGGAAGTAAAAGGTCGCTACGCCAGGAGCTTCCTGTTGACGCGGAAGGCTCTAATTTAACAGAAGGTGCCCGGTGCCCCGAGGTCTGTCTCTAGGGGCTGCTCTTCCCTTCATCCATGCATCCCTTAAGCGCGCACAATACTTAGGGGAATTTCTTACGAGGTGCATCCCCCACGCGGTTCCAACGCTTAAGCCAAGACCTCCGTGCCCTCGAGAGTCTCCCGGCGGTTTACGGTGCGAGTTGCGAGCTGGTCCGCGGTGATAGCCTTTGTTTGGCCAGACAGTGTTTTAAAACCGCAGCCTCACTTACAAATGTCACTAACCACTTGGCCATTCCCGTATTCGCCACACTGGGGACGCGCCGCTAGGGTAGCTTAACCTCGAGGAACTGTTGTGCTTAGACAAGGTATACAATATAACATCGTTTTGAAAAATATAAAACTCAAACCACACCTAGATAAGCATTTTACAAACTCTCGGGTTTTGTAAATTACACTATTCATTTTATGGAAGCAAAACTTTTCGTAAACTTAAACATTTATTGGTAATGATATCAAAATGTAATAAATTTACTGGATATGTACGAAAATCAAACTCTAAAATTTGTAATAATAATTATATTAAATGCCACTAAAATCTTTTATCTTATGATTTATTTTTATCTATTATCGAAAATTAAATAAGCAATTTTCAAAAACAGTTCTAAAATTCATGGGAGTTCCCTCTACCCCGCCATAAAAAAAATGACGTTGCATCTATATGAGATTAACCGCAAGCGGCTACTTAACTGATATAATAGTCATGTTCACGCAGTTGTTTCATTGAAACGTGCGCTTTCATACATTTTCAATCATGAAACTTTTACTAATAATAAATGTATTCATATTATGTTTTACAAGTAAAATTAACGGTGCTCGTATTCTTGGTTTAATTCACATCCCAGCATATAGTCATCAACAATTAGGACATAAACTGCTTATAGAATTAGCAGCAAAAGGTCATGATGTTACTATGATAAGTCCAATGTTGCCAAAAAATCCAATAAAAAATCTAAGAACAATGGAATTGAAATTTGAAGAAACGGATGGTAAGTAAGGTTATATGTAAATTAAAAAGAAATTTAAAAAAATAATTTACCATTAGCCGTAAATTGATTAACTGCTGATATAAAGTAAAATAAGATTAGTCCAATTCAGTTACACTTGTTGTTTTCACATCACTGTTTACTGATTCACAAAACAAGTACCATTATTTATAGTAAATTAATACCAATTCCCTGCCAAAGTGGTGTGATTCATTTGAATCACCAGGTATTCCCCTGGAGAAAAATATAGATCTTAGAAGAGAAGATACAAATTTACACCGTGCTTGTATAAATGTTAACACGTGTTGCACAAACAAGGTACCAAATATTTATTATCAATAAACTTTTAAACATCACGTACATTTAATTCTTTCATTGTTGACTTTAAAGATAAGTATCTTTAAAGTCAACAATGGGTTATTTGTTCTACCAGACTTGTAATATTTATTTTGTTGTTAAAGTAATTAAATTATTTTTGATAGTTTCTTTGAAAAATATCGCCTAACGCGTTTTAAATAATCTTCTCCTACTTTGTTGTTTTTCTGTGATTTGTTGTATTGTGGTTAGCATTGCTTCGTTCGGTCATCATTTAATATTGGTTTGTTTTATCTGTAGATTGTAGATTGGAAAGTGGGACGTTCAGACTACAACAGCCTTTTTTTCACTGCGACGTGAAAGATATTTTGTGAATTGATCCCTTACTACAGTTCCCCATTAATTCCTACGTCCTCTACGAAGCGTAGGATTTTTTTGGGATGAAATGACCTAAGGTCTATGGGCGAAGGGCACCCATTACCTAGGAGTATGTGCTCTGCTGTTTTATCCTCAAAACCGAAAACATTTCAACGTTTTATTTATAAGAAAGCAATCGATGGTTTTTTTTTGATTGTTTGGGAAAAAAATTCCTTGGTGTTAAAGTAATCCAAAAACAGAAGGCCAAATTAGAACGCCAAAAATTTGGGGAAGGGGAAATTATCCTCCCTAAATATTGCTGCACCTAAAAATTAAGTGATGTGTTAAGACGCGTCACTCTTTAAGCCAAGCTGCTAATGAGTGATAGTAGAATAAGTTCTACTATCACTCATAAGCAGTTTAGCTCAAACAGACATGACTTATCTTCTCCAATTTATTAAATAGAGGGGCAGAAATTTTCGATTATCATGAATTCATAGAAGGTGTCGCAGAGCAATTAACAGACCGAAACACCAACCAACTAATGTAGCTAATTTCAACTTCTACGAGCCAACAAAAAGCAAAAAATGCCAGCTACTGAGGGTAATTATTTTGAAAATTTTGAACGATTTTCAAAAATTCTTTCACTTAGCGACATTTTGTTCTAGGCCCATCATAGTACCAAAATGCAATCTATCAATTTGTTTTTGAGTAATAAAGCGCATTTATGAAACTATAAACGAATTATTTACAGGCTTAAAATAGCAACACACCCACATGTTTGACCCTAAAAGCTTGTTTAGATGGGTATTTTTTGTTTACTTATTGAACTATAACATTTTTTGCTGTTCTGGCACTTAAAGTCCGGTCTTTGCTCATTAATAAATACATATCTGTTTTTATTTCAAGTACTTTCATTACGGACCGTATCCCCACAAATTGCGATTACTTTTGTAGACATGACATCATCTAGCTTTGGCCCTCTCGGTCGCCAGACTAGTTGTTTCTGCTTATAAAACCACTACTGCAAAGAAGTGTTAAAATAAGTTTTAATTTTAAAGATGCTGCAATTCTGTCGTAATCACATTTCCGTGTATTTCTTAAATTATTGCATTATTAGGGGCATTAATTAAATCGCTTTCAAAATTATACTTTTATACCTTTGAAAGTGCGATAATGTCGATAATGAAAAATCCGAAAAACAAACAAGTCACATTCCCACCATTTGGACTTCTCGATCACCAGATCTAAACCCAACCGGTTTCTGGTTGTAGATGTACCGTAAATATGTACTTCTGTACAACCACGAATATTAAAGTACTACAAATGGTTACAAAAATAATTTAATTTATTTTTAGAAACATATGCTACAACAAAGTTTGTTTTTCCGGGAACAAAAGATCTTGCCATGTACCCTCGCAATCATTTTAATATTTTTCTGCAACAATTTAATACCAGTCAAAACCTTTAAGCAATAACGCCGATCTTTTTCAGGTGATACGTTAGTCGACAATGCCCAGTCTTATGATTGTGCCCGTTGGATAGAAACCATTTATACCATTTTCTTAAAGCACCGCTGAGCTGTTTGTGTTTTTCTTTTAATTTTAGTTTTCCAACGGCTTTTTCCAGAATCCAGATGTTGGCTGATTTCCACGTCAACTTGTATTATCACTCTCTGAGGCAAGTGATCGTCCTCCTCCATGGGTTCAGACTGCACAAAGCCTTTGCTTACTTTGTTTTTTTTATTACTCATATTTGGCCCCACGAGTTGCTAGTGTAATATACGGCTGGAGCGCAAAGGAAGTCGCTCAAGTTGACCTTCCGAATGCGTTCCTTTCCTCATCTCTGTTAGGATAGCTATTAGCTGATGTTTTTGGAGTCTTAATTACGTTTACTACGGACTAATTTTGTCTAGCTGCTTTACTATCTCTTTTTCTATGTTTTATTGGCGCGCAAGGTAGGCACTTTAGCGGTACCTTGCGCTTGTAAAGACCCAAAATTTAGATTTGTTTACAGAGCTCTTTAAACACGTGTGCACTTACTCACTACCAACATTACTCCTATTTTTATTAGTGCTAAATTAATTAGCATATTTTTAAAACTTATTTTGTGTTCTAGGTGAAAAACCGAATATGTTTGAACATAACCAAATGAACGTAGCAAGCAAAATGTTTATGATAGACTCCATTGGATTATACTTTACTGAATATGTTTTAAATCATACCACTGTGCAAACATTATTAAAATCAGATGAAAAGTTTGATGTTGTGATAATGGAACAATTTTTAAACGAAGCATTCAAAGGACTTTGCTACCATTTTAAAACTCCCTGCGTTTTATTAAGTACTATTGGGACATCTCGCTGGACAAACCCTCAAATGGGAAACCCTGGACCTCCATCTTATGTTCCTGATATGTACTTAAGTCTCTCTACAAATATGAATTTCTGGGAAAGAGCATATAATACTTTTACTTATGTCGGAGGCGAATTACTAACTCATCTGTATACGTTTCCAAAACAAAACCAGTTATTACAAAAGTACTTTCCTGGAGCTCCCCACTTATCCGAATTACATTACAATGCATCCCTAATGTTGTTAAATTCACATGTCAGCACAAACGCTCCAGTACCTCAAGTTCCTAATATGATAGATATTGGTGGGTTCCATGTCAGCCCTCCCAAACCATTGCCCAAAGATTTACAAGAGTACTTGGATAATGCCAAAGAAGGGGCGATTTTCTTTAGTATGGGTTCCAATTTAAGAAGCAAAGATTTGCCGAAAAAAAAACTTGAGGAAATTCTTAAGGTGTTTTCTAAGTTGAAGCAGAAGGTTTTGTGGAAATGGGAAGACGAAACGCTTCCAGGACAACCTTCAAATGTCAAACTTGGTAAATGGTTACCACAACAAGATATTCTTGGTAAGCTACCGTTCTTTATTCTTTTAAGAGTTTTGATAACAAAATCATTTAGTAAGAAATAAATTTTGGTCTCAACACTATTTAAATGAGGTTGGTCCGCTAAACAAATTGAACTGAAAGAATTAAATATTTATTTTTGTTATTTACAGCCCATCCCAATGTTAAGCTTTTTATAACTCATGGAGGACTATTAAGTACAATTGAAACTATTTATCATGGTGTCCCTATTGTTGGAATACCTATATATGGAGATCAAGAAATGAACGTAGCAAACGCCCAAATTTCTGGATTTGGAATAGGGGTTCCATTCACTCAATTAACCGAGAAAACCCTTGGTGATGCTTTAACGGAAATTCTGAACAATCCAAAGTTTGTATATATTAATTGTAACATTTTCGTTCTTATATTCTTTTTTATTATCAGGTACACAGAAAATGCTAAACTATGGTCAAAGGTAATGCACGACCAACCTATGAAACCCCTGGATCGTGCTGTATTTTGGGTGGAGTATGTAATTCGACATCGAGGAGCTCCCCATTTAAGATCAGCTGCTTCAAACTTAACCTGGTATCAGTATTTACTGTTGGATATCGTGGCTGTAGTCGTTCTTGTCATATCAACTACTTTATTTGTATTTAGCAAATTAAATAAAGTACTTTTTGTCAAAAATAATACTAGAACTGTTAGTCAAAGGAAAAAAAACAATTAGTAAATACATTGACATTTTTTCATAAAGTATTTTTGCTAAAAACGTATTTTATATTTAATTTAACAATGCAAACTGTAAGTTTAAAAATAAATACAAATTTTTAAATAGGTGGAATTCTTGTTATAAATGTAGCATCCTTTTAGTTGTCATGGATAAATGTTTAATAAAGTGTTGTGTTTAAGATGAAAACTATTTTTGTTTTATTTTATATTCTAATGTTGAAAGACAAAGTTATTAAAGAGATTAGATGCGAAAATGTAGCCCTCCAGAATAGTATTCTACATCATCTTTCAGTTTATCATCAGAAGCAAAGCGCCTTCCCCTGCGGTTTTTATTTAAATATTTGAACAAAAAATAGTCACAGAGAGCCAGATAGGCGTTGTAAGGTGAATGCCTCACCTCAATGAAACCAGAATCGTTAATAACTTGCTGAACTTTATACGCCTTATGCACCCGACAATTGTCATGCAGCAACAGATTCTTTCGCCTACAAGAATGCGGCCGTTTTTGTTCCGGTGCTCATTTAAATTTACGTTGTCTTTTTATAGCACTTTCTACTTATAATAAACCTCTTTTTCATATATTCAAGTAGCAAGATTCCCTGGACGTCCCAGAAAATGGTTCAATCAATTTTCCTAAAGAAGAGTAGGTTTTGGTCTTTTTCGGTGGTGGAGAGCTTTTGTGAACCCACTGCATGGCGAGGGGAATTGCCAATAGTGTACTCAGATTTTATCCCCAGTCACAGGTTACGAAAAAACGTTTTTTTTTTCAAAGCAGCCAAATTTTTTGAGTAAATTCTTTTCTGCAAAATTTTTGCTCAGGTGTAAGCAGCCTAGGAATTGACCTAGATCTTTCAACCTCCATGTCTTTAAGGTTTTGCGTATTTGTTTTGGTTCTTCTTTTTACGGCTCGTGCGGACTTTGGATCATCCTGCATTGCTTCCCAACCTCATTGAAATTGCTTACACCAAAAATGTAACTTGCTAATATGTTGGTCCATTTTCACACTGAAATAATTTGTTGTTTAAATTATGTTTGTACTTCTTATTTTAATTAATTAGTAGCAGGTGCTTCTATTATTAATTCACTATGGTAAGTTGCAAATACAAAAGTTAAAATTGCGAATAGGTAAAGTACAGTGGTGTACTTAAAGATAAATGTGTGCCGAGCATTCAATCTCTAAATGAAACTTCTTAACGTGTTCTTACGGAAAGTGTTTTTGAACTCTAGATTTAACAGAAAACGGCCTATTAATAAAACATTCGTATCATCAAAATCATGGCCATTTGGTACCTATTTTTTGCTTTAAAATATTTCTCCTAATTCATTTTTAATTTTGTTCGCTGCATGTATATGTTAAAATCTACATATAGAAAAGCTTGGCGCTTAGTAAAAAGTTCACTACATAGCATGCAAAAAACTATTTTTGAAATTAAATTGAAATCATAGACATAGATGCAGCTGGCTTTAAATAAAAAAAATCAAGTTGATATGTTAAGTACGTTTAGAGATATTACATTATACTAGTGTTACCCCAGCACACAATGCACTGACAGACAGCGTTGACAGAACCGGCGAAATGTCAAGTCACGTGATGCATTAGTTCCAATAATGACACGCGACGTTATTGTAGATGGCGCCCCAAGTGACGCGCGTCTAGCCGACCTTCGTATATATTATAAATTAAAATAATTATTATTAAAACATCGACGTAGAATAAAAATATAAAAATGTTTCATGTTCCATCTGTGGATAGAGACCATTCATTTAAAAAAAAAAGGTCCAAATTGGTGAAGCGATAGCCGCTGGAGGAACCGGAGAAAAAAACCATTTGTGCTTTTATATATCTATGGATGTGTAAAAAACGCTTAATTTAAAAATCGGCAATTTTTTTATGAAGGAAGTGACTCTTACCGTTTACCGAATTTATATGAAACGTTTATCTATTTCTAATTTGCTTTCATATACAAATGTTGTCAATGTTTCAAATGTTAATATTTAAAGAGAAAAACATGAAATTTGTCATTTATTGTCAAAAACATTACATTTTACAGTTTTTACTGAGAAAAATTAAAAAAAGATGGGTAAGGTGAAAATTAGAAAACTATACTAATGTGTAAAATACAATAATGAATTAAAAAGAAAAACACGAACATATGTTGAGGGTAATTTTGATGCACAAAATATAGAAGCGTCAACTTTACACGGGTTGGGTCTAATAGGCCCAAAACCCTAATCTTTTGGAAATGATATAAGCTAAAAACATAAAAACTAGGTGAAAACATTTCTTCATTAATAAATATTTAACTATTAAAAATTAGTAGTTTATTAATAAACTAAAACGCTTGGTAATTGTTTCACAATTTGTTGGTTTTTATTTACTAAACTCGAGTTTCAACCATCCCGGTCATCGTCAGGAGTTTTGTAAACTCCTCCTCCAATCTTTAAGCCAAATTGGGTTGTTCTGCGTTAAGGAGTCTGGAGTGTAAAGTACATACAGACATACAGCCAGACACACACACACAGGCACAGACGCATATCGGTTGCTCAAAACCCTAAAACATGCTTATTAGTCCAAATGTTTAGGTTAAAACTGTTTGCTATAAAACGTATACCGGCTATTACACTCAAACCAAAAACACTTCGCTGAATGAACGCATTTGTTTCAAATCCTACCTGACCTTCACAATACCTTCCTCTATAACAGCTATACTTTTTTAGCGAGGAAAGTAAAAAGGTTCATGTTGTACGAGTATGTGGCTGGTCAGCTTGTTACTCCGACTCGATTTTAGAACCCAATCCAACCCTGTTCATAAATACAGTTTTTAAGAAGAAACTTCAACGACCTCTATAAACGAAAAGATACTTTGAACGTAAGCTACGTCTACCTTGGGCAACTTTTAACATGTTTAGTGTAGTATTTAAGTAAACGTTGCGTGATATTTCATAACAGTCCGACCTCTAGTCTTTATTCACTCAAATACCAACTACTTTAGTGATATAAATTTTGTGTTATGCAAGTGCGAGTAGTTACTTAGAAACCGATTAGGAGTACGTGTTTAAATTATTAAATAAAATCTCAAACCTGTTATAAAATAATAAAAGTGAGTTCACGCACATCCGTTAATTTGCTATCATCATGTGGCCTTCACTGGCTAGCCGCACTGTTGGATAGATCTTGAATGTTTTATCAGGCTTTTCTTATCTACTTAAATGTACATACTATATAAGCAGCGAGCAATACATTCAAAGTTCAATAGATATGTGCGTGACCTGCGTTTTTAAACCGGCAGGATAAAAAGCTAAGTGTTTAAGTGTACCAAAAATCAGAAAGTTAATAACGATATTTTCGTGTTGTGATTATCTACTTTTTATTTTATATCTTTATCTAATTCTAACAAAGAATACTAAAACAAATCGTTTTCCTCAGTTTTGCAGTGAAAACGCTTTGTGCAAAACACAAGAACTAAAAATTATTCTTGTGTAATTTTGTGTTAAATGTAAATATGAATTTGTTATTAAGTATTATTTGTGTAACTATAACATTCTATTCCCATACGACTGAAAGTGCTCGCATTCTTGGAGTGTTTCCTGCGCCTTCTTACAGCCATTATGCATTAGGAAGCAGGTTAATGAAGGAACTTGCTGTAAGAGGACACGATGTCACTATGATAAGTCCCTTTACTCTAAAACCTCCATTAAAAAACTATAGAGATGTGTTGCTTACTGGTCTTGTTGAAAGATACGAAGGTGTGTAACACTTACAATTCAATATGTTGTTCGTATTAACAACTGATTTAATTTTTTAGAAGAAAGAAAACACTTTTTTGAACGAATAGTTGGAGCAAACTTTATATTAACCGAAATATTTATGAATATAATATTCGCTAATGCTACCGACGAACTGTTAAGTCGACCTGTTCTTCAGGAATTTTTAAAATCAAACGAGAAGTTTGACGTTGTTATAGTGGAGGAGTTTCTCATGCACTCGCTTCAGGGATTCTGTTATCACTTTAATGCTCCTTGCGTCCTGTTAAGTACAATTGGTTTATCAAGAATGATCAATGCACAAGTCGGTAATCCCATTGCACCTTCGTATATTCCCGATTTAACCCTTGACTATGGAAGTAACATGAATATCTTTCAAAGATTCGACAATTCATTTCGCTACCTTTTTACAGAACTACTTAAACATTTATATGTTCTTCCTGCACATAATAAAGTTTTGCAAAAACATTTTCCAGGTGCTCCTCACATGAACGAACTTCACTATAATGTATCATTAGCTTTTATCAATTCCCATGTGAGCATGCATCCAGCAGCTCCCTACGTACCTAACTTGATAGATATTGGAGGATTCCACGTTCAACCCCCCAAACCATTGCCAAAAGACTTACAAGAATTTTTGAATAATTCCAAAGAGGGCGTAATATTCTTCAGCATGGGTTCAAACTTAAGAAGCGTAGATATGCCCGTGGAGAAACGCGAAGCAATTTTAAAATCATTTGCGAAACTCAAACAAAAAGTACTTTGGAAATGGGAGGATGAAAATCTACCAGGAAAACCTCCTAACGTGAAGATTGGGAAATGGCTTCCCCAAGCGGATATTTTAGGTAAGTACTAATTTGTATATATATACCTATCATTAAAATCTCATTAAAACTGATTTTAGCTCACCCAAATGTTAAATTGTTTATAACCCACGGAGGCTTACTTAGTACAATAGAAGCAGTGTATCACGGAGTGCCCATTGTTGGAATTCCCCTTTTTGGAGATCAGATGTTAAATTTGGCAAACGCTGTAACTAACGGATTTGCGCTTGCTGTACCTTATGCGGAATTAACAGAAGAGAAGTTGGTTCCAACCATACAAGAAGTTTTAACCAATTCAAAGTAAGTATAATCTATATGATTAAAACTAAGCATATTTTACAATATTATAATTTTAGATATAATGAAAACGCAAAGAGAAGATCAAAAATTATGCACGATCAACCGATGAAACCTCTAGATAAAGCAGTATTTTGGATTGAGTACGTGGTAAGGCATCGAGGGGCGCCCCATTTAAGATCTGCTGCACTTAAGTTGTCATGGTATCAATATTTGTTGTTGGATGTAGCCCTATTTGTAATTGCAGTATTATTCTGTACAATTACTATTGTGTATTTTGTGATTAAAAAATGTATGTGTAAGAAACGGTTCCGCAAACTTACAAAAGGGAAGAAAATAAATTAAAAACTTGTGTTTAATTAAATTGTAAATATCCAAATTTAATAACTATACAAAACTTTTCCATTTTTTAAATTTAGAATAGCTATTGTACTTTTAAAATTATTTTAAAATAAATAAATCATGAATTTAAACAAAAATTATAAAGTTCTAAAGATTGTGTTATTTAGAAGCATTTTCGCGTGGGCCGCCGTGGGCGTGGCCGTAAGCGTGGGCGTGTGCGTGGGCATAGGCGTAGGTGTGGTTTGCGTGTACGTTTGGGTGTGTCTGGATGTTTGTCTGTCTGTATACACTTTGCAGTTCAGACGGCTTCACGCAGAAAACCCGAATTTGGCTCAATGATTGGTAATTCCACTGGGATGAAACCGCAACAAAATAAGGTTGGTCCGCCTAAAAAGCGAGGGAAGGAAAGGGTGCTCGACTTCAATATAGACGCACTCGCGAAACAACTGTAGATTCGTATTCTACGCATGCTTCATAGCCGATCTGAGCAAACGCGATTTCCCGATCTCCCCACTATCGCCTTTATGTTATTTTTAAAATTTGAAACATTTTGATCAAAATTAGTATCAGCATGATGTTAAATTACAATAGAACGACATTCCATTGAGACAACACCACTGAGAGGTTTCTTCTTAGTCGTTTACCTGAACAGCTTGATTGAGCATTTGGCCGAAAAATTCAATATTGATTTTAAGATATTAACAGATAAACATTGGCTGCCACAAGAAAACACAAAATGTTATAAAACCAGGCAACTGCTTTAAAAAATAAGAGGGGGGAGGGTTCTCTGCTTTAACATAGATGCGCACGAAAACGAACATTAGATTTGTATTCTACGCATCTCAAGTATTCGATCTGCGCAAACGCGATTTCCCTATCGACCTGCAATTAACGATTTTCTGCTTCAAAATCTGTATGAGCAGGATAAAATGACAATACAAACAATTTTTCATTTAGAAATCATCACTGGGAGGTTTCCGTTTGGTCGTTTACCTGCACCGTTTCTTTAAGAATTCAGCCTAAAAAGTCCTAAAATTCAATATTGTTTATGAGATTTCAACGAATAAACATTGGTTACAACTAGAAAACAAAACATGTTATAAAAGTAGCAAACTCTTCAAAAAAGTGAGGCTGGGAAGGGGCTGTTTTGAAATAGAGACGCTCACAAAAAGAACATAGATTCGTGTTTTATGCATGTCTAATAGCCGCGATCTCTTTATCATCCCCAAGTGCCCCCTAACGATTTTTCGATATTTAAAGAATGTAGGAATTTCGGATTCAAAATCGGTATGAACATGTTAAATGAGAATAGGAACCACTTACTTCTTCGAAGGAGAAAACTACTGTGATTTCCTTTTGGTCGTTTACCTGAACCGCAACTTTCAATATTTTAATTTTAAAAATATTTATAATTTACGAATCATTTAAAAAAAATGATAAAATATAAAATTTCAAATTTTCAATTTTTTTTTAATTTCTAAAAATTTACAAAATTTCGAAATTTCAAAACTAAAAAATTTTCAAGAAAATGTGTTAAACCAGAAAGTTTTGAAAACTTTTTATGTTTTAACATTTTTCACAATTTTCATAATTTTGAAAATTTCCCTAAATTTCAAAGTTTTGATAATTTTTAAAATTTCTAAGAAATTTTTAAAAATTTAAATATTTAATATTTTTCACTTTTTACAAAGTTTTCAATAAGTTTCTACAAGTTTCCAAAAATTCACAAATTATGAAACTTTTCAAAATATAAATAAATCAATAATTGCACGAGGTTCATTCGGTAAGACAATTCCTGTTTCAGGAATTTAAACATATATTTATTATCATACAGTTATTAGTTACACTACAGCAATAACATTTTTTTTTGTATAATGATGCAGTACGAATGTCAAAGTGACAGTTGTTTTGATAAACTCGTGTGGGGATTCGCTGTAGTTGGACTGTTAAGATAAATTATAAACAATTAAAATGCAATTAAATAAACAGGTTTGACAAGATTACGATTCCAGGGATTTCTTATAATTTAGTAGGTGCGATGCATGTAGTGAAATATTTTTCAAGTTTACCATTGTCCAATGATCATTTCCTATTCACAATTTGAACTTGTTTTGTATTCGCAACTTACCATAGTCAACAATAAAAGAAACACCTGCTACTAATTTTTTTTTATTATTATACAGGGTGTGTATAATTTGGTGAAAGAACTACACGTGGCGATGTTGGTCATAAAATTCTGAGTCGAAAATCTTAATACCAAAATGTTGGACAATTTGACAACATTGGATCCACACACCACATGTGTTTTGTTATAATGCACGGTAACTAAGGATCATTGAACGTAAAATCCATTGTTAGTGAACGAATATTGTTTCACAATGCTGCCATATGTATTTTTACAATAATAAGTTATCGAAGAAATGTTTAAAACACGCTTTTGGGGCTGAAAAAACAACATCTATGAAAAAATATTTATTACAATTCTTATTTCTTCTAATTTGCAGCTCTTTCTGTCAACAGATAATGAACTAAAACACTTATTAAAAGACTCCATTTTCAAACTTGGAAGATCTCGTGCATACCCAGCAAGCATGGTACAATATTTTGGTATTAAGATTTTCAACTCAGAATTTTACCACCAACAGCGCTACGTGTAGTTCTTTCGCCAATTTATACACACCCTGTATACGATATTTACAATCTGCTCAACAGAGCAATAAATAATTGAATAACATAAAAAGAAACAACAAACAAATGCAATTAGTATTAATTTATTTTTTTCAACAAAAATATGAAATATATACATACACACATACATATTTTGTATAGTCATTTAGCACTACCTACAGTGCCTGTTCACGCCCTTTCAATTTCAAAAATGAAATTTACAATTAATTTACCTTCTTGCTCTTATTAATTCTTTGTGAACTTCTTTTGCAGAATAACTGTTTAAATATAAAATATATCAGTAAAGTGGTAGTTAATATAACTGCAAAAACAAACAGGGCCACATCCAATAATAAATATTGATACCAGGACAAATTTACTGCAGCCGATCTTAAATGGGGTGCCCCTTGATGTCTTATTACGTAGTCGATCCAAAACATGGCTTTATCCAAAGGTTTCATCGGTTGATCGTGCATAATTTTTGAGCGTCTTTTGGCGTTTTCTCCATATCTAAAATATAAAGTTCATTTTAAAATGTCATTATAATTATTGCTTTATCTAAAAATACTGCATACTTAGGATTCGTTGTTGCTTCTTGTATTGCTGAAAACAATTTCTGTTCCGTTAAATCCGCATAAGGTACATCAAGGCCGAATCCACTGTTTATGGCATTAGCTAAATTCATTTTTTGGTCTCCATAAATAGGAATTCCGACAACGGGTACCCCATGGTATACTGCTTCCATTGTGCTTAATAAACCTCCATGAGTTATAAACAGTTTAACATTTGGGTGAGCTGTAATCGTATTTAAATCATTTTTTTATTAAAATTGTATTACAAGCGTACATCAATACTATAATTTTTTTTTACGGTGACATTTATTTTATTGCCAGGTTAATTTAATTGTATTTTGATATTTCCGCGTGATTATAACACATTATTTGAATGTTTGTAATGTTTAACAAAATTTACGAGTTTCCTTTTAACTGATGTAGAGCAACTCGAAATGCGCCCTTATTAACATAATCAGTTAATGGAACATGTGCGTTCGTGGTGCGAACCACAACGAGTCTGTATTCAATCTATCTCCAAGTACATTCAAGTATATTAGTAGCAATAATTCTCAAAGCAATTTGTAGTTCCGTTTTAAAGTCTGCCGTGTTCTTAGCAGCTATGACTTTGTAAACAGAATTATACGAAATATCAAGGATAACAATTGGAGTACAGTCTGGTGACCGTGGCGGCGAATATATCCGTTTCGAAACATCGCATTTAAAAAATTGCAAACTATTAATTCGAGCACAGTGTTCTTGAACGACCAAATCCGTTTTCGTAATATTTTCTATGCCAATGTACTATTGTTGGATGATGGATCTGAATAGTTCACGCCAGAATTTACGAACTCACGTAGTGAAGTTGGTGATTATTTATTATGCACATTACTAAAAATAACAATACCTTAAAATGGTTTTTCAACAATTGGAGTATATACAGGCGGAGAACCGTGAAGATATAAATCCCTTCTTGAATGCACCCTTTTATTTCTCACCATTGCATTGATTAAAGCCTTTTCATTAAACGAAGAAGAGTTGATTAACTTGATGCTAGTAAAAGTAGCAGTTCCCCAAGGAAGTGTTATGGAACCGCTATTATACCGTCTTATTTACACATCAAACTTGCCCAGCAGTAAAAATGCAATGATAGACACATTTGCCGATAAGACAGTCATTATGGCTATAGAAGAAGACCCAGTAAGAGCAGTAATAAAACTATAAAACAATTTAGCTCAAATGCAGGAGTGGTTTAAAAAATGCCATTTAGATTTTAATTAATTTGGAATGTTATTTAGTTTAAATATCTTAGTTAGGTAATGCAAAAGTAAAATCATTGGTAGATGACTTTCCTTGTTACCCTTTCATGTACAAAATTTAGTTAATGCTCCATGAAGCAGATTGTAAATATATATTCGTTTGACAAAAAAAAACATTACTATAATAGTGGAGAAAACCAACAACATGTCTAATGACAGCAGGAATGACTCTTCTTGCACTTGAACCTCCTTTTTCTAGATTGTCACGAACAGACTCATGGCGATTTTTATATGGTTAGGCCATTTAAATACCTGTGACTTCTTAATTATACTTTTTTGATAGTGTGAGCTAAACTTTATTAAATTTTTATAAATTACCGACGAATTAAATTGTAATTGCGCTGTTTCAATAAGTGAACGGTTTCCATGACAACGGCTATATTGTATTGCTTGTAGTAATGTGCATAACAAATAATTGCATTAACCACTAAATTCACTATGCGCTGCGTAAATTTCGGTTTGGCGTTAACTACCTCATTATGGGGAACTTTCTTTGAGTTTTCGTCATTGATTTTGTTTCGGCAATTTAATATCGAACGTATTTTAAAACACTTAAAGGCTACAATTTCTTAGACTATATACTAGATAAGTATATAAAGACCTTTATTTTATCAAACTATTTGCCATATGATATAACGGACTAAAAATAGTTAAATATGAACAAGCATGATATTTAAAATCAGCGGTTATGTATTTTATTATTTGGCCAGATGCAATTTTATATGTGAATGGACGGTGTAAACGTTAAAGAATTCTAAAAGTGCAGAATACAAATAAGATAATAATCGTTGGTTTCATGAATAATTCTTGAATTAATAGGGGAAATTTACTAATTCTGTTAATACAGTACTAGTTACTTAATTTTGAATTGCAATTAAAATATAATTATTATTGTTATTATTATTGTGTATATTTAACATATCACTTATGTATAACAATTCATATAATAATTTGTATATTTGAAATTTTAAAGTGTTGCTTAAACACGTTTTCAATTTATTTTATTTTAGAAACAAATTCATGATTATTGCAACGGTTTTTTAAGGAACACCCCCCTTCTATATCTGTCATTTTCATACTTAACTTAACATTTAAAAAAATTTCGAAGGACTACTCTGTGCTCCTTATACACGGGAGATGGGATACACTCGACTCCCTACCAAAAAAGCCAGCGTTTGTCCCACCTTAGTAAGTTTCCTGCTGCATAGCAATTTAAAAAAAAATTAGCAACTTAAACAAAATAGTGTACATAAAATTTATTAGATTGCCTTAAAATATTAAACAAACGCTTAGTTCGTATTTTATATAACCAGTAAATTTATGTACATCTTTATTACAACTTGTTTTTTTCAAATTGTGGGGCTGTGGGTGAGCACAACTGCATGACTCCCGTCTAACCCGGGCTCAGCGCAATCAGCGCTATTCACCGGTCTAACATACCCCACCCCGCAAAGACATGCAACCTAACATACACAGCATGTAAAACGTCCGCAAACACGCCGGGTTTAACTTATTCAGAAAAATTTCTGACATGCGTAAGATTCCAACCTACTGCATGCCGTTGGGAATCTAGCTTTAGAGCTTAAGACTCTAACCACTAGATTACCCGCTGACCCTTAACTTATTATTAAAATGTAGCTATGGACCTCGAATTTGGAGATATTTATATTAGAAAACGTTTTAATAGTAAAATTTAAAACACGTAAGCACGTCAAAAACGTACTATTTATTTTAATCAATTTTTTGTAGCGAAATCTAGAAGAGTTTATTCATGCCATCATTAAGGGTTCATCCTAATCTAAATTTGCGATCTGGTTATTTAATTCTACCATTTCTAAAAAATATCCAATTTCTCTCAAGCATTTTGTTGCTTATTAACACTTACCTAAGATGTCAGGTTGCGGCAACCATTTTCCAATTCTTACGTTCGATGGTTTTCCTGGTAAGTTTTCATCTTCCCACTTCCATAGTACCTTCTGTTTTAATCTAGCAAATGTCTTTAAAATTGCTTCACGCTTCTCCACGGGCATTTGGACACTTTTTAAGTTTGAACCCATGCTAAAAAATATTGCACCGTCTTTGGCACTGTCTAAATATTCTTGTAAATCCTTTGGAAGCGGCTTTGAAGGTTTGATATGGAACCCTCCAATATCCACCATATTAGGCACTAGAGGAACAGGTGGGTGTGTACTAACATGGGAATTGAGAAGAACTAACGATACGTTGTAAAAAAGCTCTCTTACATCGGGAGCGCCTGGGAAATGTTTTTGAAGTATTCGATTATGCCTGGGAAAAACATATAACTGTGTAAATAACTTGCTAAAAACATAAGCTACAGAATTATGAAGTCTTTCCAAGAAATTCATGTTGCTTCCATAAGGAAGATTGAAATCTGGGATATAAGCAGGAGAACTTGGATTACCAACTTGATCATCGATTATTCGCGATAAACAAATGGGACTAAATGTGACACAGTGAGCGTTGAAATGGTAACAAAATCCTTTAAGAGCATGATTTGCAAAATCTTCTACTATTACCACATCGAACTTCTCATTTGAATGCAATAATTGTTGAACGTTGTCCCTACTTAAAGTATTTTCAATGGCATCGGAAACAAGAACGTTTAGAAATATTTCTGCAAGCACAAAATTCGCACTGTCTAGCTCAAAGAAGTTTGTTTTTGAGTCTGGAAATAAAATGGGTTATAGTTTTTTTAGCAAATCAGTGTTACCTTACATACCTTCGAATTCCTTAACAAATCCAACAAGCTCGATATCTCTGTAGTTTTTTAATGGGGTCGTCTGTGGATAAGGACTGATCATAGTAACTTCGTGACCTTTTGCTGCTAGTTCCTTCATTAGGGTGCTGGCTAAAGTGAAGTGGCTGTATGAAGGTGGGTAGAATACACCAAGAATACGAGCACTTTCGGTTGTATACGCACATACTGTTAGGCATGTAATTAATAACAGAGTCATATTTAAATATATGCAGGGCAGAGGCTTTTATTTTGATCGTGTGTATACCGTGTATTGCCGTTTTACTACTAACTGTAATTTGATCTAATGCTTCGTGTCAGTACTAAGTGTTTTAAATTACGAGCGATAGCAAATTACAAATAACATTGAGATAATTTGGTAATCAAGTGCCGACTCATCTACTTGAATTCAACTACTGCCAGGTAAATATATTCCAAAAAGCTGTTTTATTGACCTTCAATTTTAGACTGCGTACATGTTTGTACCTTGTTGAAGTAGGAAGCACTACTTAAAACTAAATTATTTATTTCAAAAACTTTAACGTACTTGTAAAAATGCTTCTAGCTTCATAGCCTTTTTTTAATCGCTAAACCTTTTAACCCCGTTGACCCTTTTGCTCATAGGGTCACATGTGTGAATGAGAATGTTATCCTGCTTGTAGTTTTCTACTTTTTGGTTAATATCTATCCAAACTATTTATTTAACAAAATTTTCATTATAGCATTTTAATAATTGTGTTGAGCAGCTCTGATTAAGAGAGAAATAAAAAATTTGTGGTTCTTTACTTTTTTTCTGTATTTAATCAAAGATAGAAAATTGCATTATCTGGGACTCGGTTGTTAAATTTTGCATACAAACTTTTACCGTTCAATTTTTTAGTTTTCTTCACAATTAGCGAATATAAGTTACAAATATCAAACTAAAGTACAATTTTTTTAACGATTTTTACTTTTCTCTCTATACGGAGTATAGCTAGAGACAGGCATTGTATTCATTATAATTTCAGAAATGGAAATTTTGACGGAAATGCACGTTTTAAGAATCGAAAAACCGTGTGTGTGTGTGTATGTATTTGTGTCTTTACACACCAGACGACAACGCAGGAAACCTATTGTAGATTTAATAGGTTAATAGTCACACTGGGATGAAACCGCAACAAACCGAGGTTGGTCCGTCAAAAAAAGAAGGAAAGAAGGGGTGCTATAATTCAACAAAAACTCGCTCAAAAAGGAAGATAAGATTCATATTCTACACATGTCAACTAGAAAACAATACAATATAAAAACAGACCAACCAGCCCCCAGTGTTCCCCCACCAACTATTTTTTGATATTTCAAAAATGTAACAACTTCGGCATTAAAATCAGTATAAACAATTTAAATGACAATAGCCACAATCTTCCATTGAGAAGGCACCCCTGTGAGGTTTCCCTTTGGTCGTTTACCTGAACAGTTTAAGGGATAATCGTTAAAAAAAACTACTACCACCAAATTATGAAATAAATTTGATTTATACAAATAAATATTGTTTGCAATTAACAAATAGTAAAAACAAAAAATGTTTAAACTCAAATTATGAATTTTATCAAAAAATCTTAAATGTTTTTTTGATTTTTCTAAAAAAATTTTAAATTCCTAAAATTTTCAAAATTTTGAAAATTATTTAAATTTGTCAAAATATCAAATATCAAAAAACTTTCATTTAAATTTTTAAAATTTTTATGTATTCTTAAGTCAAGAATTTTCAAAATTTGGAATAACCCATATTTTTTACATTTCAAAAAACTTCCAGTATAGAATACATTTGAAATTTATACCAGATTTTTAAAACATTTTACAAATATCTATTGTTTTTCTCCGACTTTTTATGTGCCACCATTCATTAGTTGTAATCTATTTTCTTTCTGTAGTTATGATTTCCACATAGTTAGGCTTTACGCCTGTATGGAAATAAATAAATAAATAAAATTTTTAATATATTTAAAATTTCAATAAATACGAGGAAGGTCCCGTGGCGGTTGCTCAGCAGTTTTTTTTTAATTCTCACGTAGGAATCTAGTGGAAGAAAATGAAACAATCCAAACAAACTATGTTCATGCTGATTTATAAGTTTGAGCTTTACTTCGTTGAAGTTTATTTTCATGAATTTAATTAATAAATATATTTACAGCACAAAAAGAATAACGGCACCAAATCCTTTTCTAAAACCGACAAAGCACATACACTTTTCAAATGTTAGTTCTTCTTTTTTCCTTGGCTAACTATTTTAACTTCTTTTTTAGAACATAGCCTTTTAAGTGCCTTACACAATACAAATAGAGAAATTAACAGAACTAAACTAACTACGCCAACTACATCTAGCAGCGAATACTGATACCATGTTAAATTTAATGCTGCAGTTCTTAAATGAGGAGCACCTTGATGTCGAAGTACATATTCCAACCAAAACATTGCTTTATCTAAGGGTTTCATTGGTTGATCGTGCATGATTTTTGATCTCCTTTTGGCGTTTTCAGCATACCTGTAAATTTATAATGTAGATCCATACAACAGTTTTATTTGTAATGAAAAACTTACTTAGGATTTGTTAATATTTCATTTAATGCGGCGGTAAGAGTTTTTTCAGACAGGCTTTTATAAGGAACCCCAATTCCATATCCGGCAATTTCTGCATTTGCCACGTTCATTTCTTGATCTCCAAATACTGGAATTCCAACAACAGGCACGCCATGATAAATTGTTTCAATTGTACTTAACAATCCTCCGTGAGTTATAAATAATTTAATGTTGGGATGTGCTAAAATGTAAAAATATTGTTAGTTAGTCTAAAGACAATTTCTCTTTTAAGAAAAATGGCTATGAAAGAAATATGCAGTTATATAATGTTATTTATAATAATACTTGTTTTGCCATTACTATGTTTATTATTTATTATTGTATTTTGAAATATCAGGTCAGGATATTAAGATTATAATTAAGTTATAGAAACTTTTGGTGTACGCACTATGGGCCATAGCGTTTAAATCACGTTGTTATTTTGTTCTGTGCTGAATCTACCTATTCTTGCGCCTGGTACAAAAACATAATCATTGCGGTCTCCAACGTAACTAATCATATCAGTGATATATTTATATATTTATTATACAAATAACGTAATAGTTTCATATGTAATAATTAAAAACGTTACGTATTCTGCTCTGCGCATGCAGATTGAACGAGGGCAAGACGTGCGACTATTCAACGGTACGAACGCGCAGCCTTTCCTCTAGTCAAATTTATGGCACCACAACAAAATTTGATTGTTGTCAACTATAAAACAATGGTACCTTCATGTGCAAATGCACGGAACTCAATTAATTGAAAAAGAACCAATTATTGCTTCATTAAACAAAAAGTATACAACAAATTTACGCGTTTGAAATTGTTGCGCCTTAGGCGGAAGACTCACTCGTACCCACCCTAGTTCTGGCACTGATTTGGTGGGAATCAAGGGATATTGTCTACAAACTTCTATTGCATTAGCTGTTTGTCTCAATATTCAGGAAATATGAACAAATCACGCACGTTGTGACAGTAGTTAATTCAAATGAAATGTTTGTCTTTAAGTTTTTTACTTTCCTATACTTTCAGTATAGGGAAGTATTGATTTCATGCAAATTTTCAAAATCGAGATTTTGACGGAAATACATGTTTTGGGCTTCCAGGATCCTAAAAAAGTGGTTTTTAAAAAATGTCTGTCTGTGTGTGTGTGTGTGTGGGTGTGTGAGTGTGTGTGTGTGTGTGTGTGTGTGTGTGTGTGTGTGTGTGTGTGTGTGTGTGTGTGTGTGTGTGTGTGTGTGTGTGTGTGTGTGTGTGTGTGTGTGTGTGTGTGTGTGTGTGTGTGTGTGTGTGTGTGTGTGTGTGTGTGTGTGTGTGTGTGTGTGTGTGTGTGTGGGTAACGCTCATATCTCCGGAACGGCTGGACCGATTTTGATGTGCTTTGGAATGAGGAGGTATATCAAAAATTCATCGACAAAATAAGCTTTTAAAAAGAATCCGAAACCGGAAGCGGAAGTTAGACATGTTTTTTTGGTAGCATTTTTTTCAGAAACGGAATTTTGGAAATTGGAATAGTGAAAATTATAGAAGGCTTTAGAACAAATCAAACGTTTTTTTACCGAACTCTCTAGCTTCAACATGACGGCCGCTACGAATTTTTGAAAATTTCGACTTTAACGCCTATTTACTCAAAAACCAGTTATCTGATTGGAATCAACTACATCTTATTTGGTAGCCCTTCAAGGGTACTATACCATGAAATATCATTAATTTTGAAAATCGAAAAACGATCTCAATGGCACCACTCCAAAGTTTTTGAAATTTTCAAAAAAAAAGATCTCAAAAACTGCCCACACGTTTTTGTTTAAACTTTTTAAGCTGATAGAGCTGAGAATCTTCTACAATTTATTTTTTTGCGCATTGCTATAATTTCACTGTGACACCCTCTGTGAATTTTTGAAAATTGAAAATTGGTACCCTTTTATTTATTTAACGGGGGGCAATAAAATATTTCTGTTAAAGCAATATAGCTCATCATTGATAGCAAAATCCGAATATCATAATATTTTTTTGATAATTTAATATTTAGGGGGGCTACTGTTCCCCCTCCCCCCCAAAATTTTCGCTACAAAATTAAAAAATTGATTTCTTCTTTTGTTTGCTCGAAGAGAATCTATTTACAAAAAATCAAAAAATCGAATTTTTTGCCCCTTAATAATCTTTTTGTCCTTAGAAGAATTTCACATACTTTCTACAGCAGTTGTATTCTTGTACTAGTCGTTTAATGTTCAGTGTTGGCTAACTTTTTTATTTTAATAGATAGACTCGCAAACTCAAGAGCAAAGTTGTAGGACAAATTCTTCTCGATTGTATTTAAGAAAAAAAATTTGAGTTTCCAATTTTAATATGGCGGCCACGGTAACAAATAACTTTTTTTTTAATGGAAACGTGGCATTTTGGCTTTAAAATCAGAAAGGTTGTGAAATTCTAAATACAAATTAATAAGAGTATTTTCTTGCTAAAAATAATACTTCTCGAGTTATTAATACATTTTCAAACATCAACACGCTTCCTTACTCGTGCCGCCGGTTCATTTCAGTTCGGTTGTTTTACATGTACTCAGTTGCGGAGCCAGCGTGGTAATGGTACGTTTAAGTTACGCTCTTCAGGCTTGAAGTTTTTATAAACGCTGTTTACTTTTACTAGCCGGGTCTAGACAGGTGTACATCAAAAGTGTTGGAAAATATAAAACAATGTTAATTTATAAGTATAGGAAAGTCCAGGCGAAGTGTTTCGCTCATTTTTATCTTTTATTTTTGCAATACTTTCAATTTCTAGAAAGTGATTAAATTATTTTTTTTATCGAAAATGTTTTTAACAATTAGTTAATAGGTACGTATTGGTAATAACATCAACACTTACTTATGTTGCTGTTGCTACTATTGCTGTAACTTGGTTATGTAGGGCTTGCTTACATTCTGGTGGGTCTAGAATCTCGCACATCATATTTAGTATAGTTTTTTTCCTATATATTGTTTGAGGCTTTCGCGGTTTTTCAAACTGTCAATATTACAATTTACTTTCGGCTTAGACCGCGTCGTCTTTTGGGAACTACGCTCAGCATAATCAGGTAAGGACCGACCTGTAGCTTGTCTGCCTTTGCAAGCATTTGCTCTAAAAGTCTAAGCAATATTTGTTCGTTGCTGCCTCAACAAGGCCGTGTGCTTAGTTTATTTAAAAGGTTGCATCTTCAGAGTGAATAGAACACTGAATTCAAATGCGGGAAGCGGAGGTATTTAACACTCTTGGAGCCAGTCGAAGTTCATAAAATTCACCAAAAACTAAACAGATCCGCCCCCGCCCCTTATGCTCACTACACCGTATTATACATAAACTTAAACTGTACTAAAGTTTTAGTGTAGATTTAATTAAGAAATACTTTTATTAGCATTTTAATGGAAAATTGTTTAGTTTAACATCAATTTGCGAGAATTGCTAGGTGTATTCATTAGTTCTAAATAAAGATTTCTAAAACAATTGCATGTTTTCTTTTTTAATCGTATGTGGAAGAAAATACCCCATCCTATGTACGATGATACCCACCCGATATCTTCGTCCATATGTAAAGTTTCCTAAAAAAAAATTAAACAACCCAAATTTAAATATATACACACAATGTAGGTTTAAATAACGCCCACTAAACAAGCTGCAAGGTTTGTGCAATATCATTGCAGATGGTTTTAATGTTTTTGTTTTTTTTCTTCAAATTTTACAACTGCCCGAACTTATCTTTCCCCTACTCTCTCCATTATGCATACTAAATTCGTATAGTATCTGGATGGAGAGTTTCCAGATAACTGGATTGGCACAAAAGAGAATGTTGGGTGACCAGCGAGATCTCTAGACTGTTTTGCATTTTCTTAGGGGGGGGGGGTCATTTAAAATGTCCAATAAGTTCACCAAGTCAAGGTTAATTTAGAAGCTCTTAGAACTCAGTGAATACGCAAAATATAATAAATATCATTAAAATGTTTGCAACACTTTCTGCATTTACGTGTCCATTGTTGTTTTAAGATTTGATTTAAACTAATTACATATGTGACAATTAATGTTATATTTTAATGACTAAATAGATACTAATAAATTGTGCTGTGTGTAATAGTTGTGAATGTTAATTTTAAAATTTTTTAATACACATTAATGGTAATGAAATGAAAATATCACAATATGGAAACAAACATACGCCTCCATTAAAAACCAATATACGAGTACCTCCGACGTCGATTATTAAATGCTGTTAAAGCAATAAAAAATTATAGCGAGTGCTAAAATGTAGCCCAAAACTGAAGAACTATTCCTGTCACGGTATTTTTCGATACAATGCAGATTAATGCCAGGGTAACCATTACAGCATACCTTCTGGTTACCCTGTAAACTTGACAACGTTTTCCAAGAAAATGGTATTTTCCGATCTATTGTTTATTGGCTACAGTGTCATAATATTTCTGATACTTGAATGGGTCAAAAACTATCTACCCCTACTGTACTTACACGTATCATAATACGCTATTTTACATGTAGCGGTTATTGTAAAATTACAATTAAAATTAAAGAAAACTAAAGATGCCTCTTACCTAGAATGTCCTGTTGTGGTAACCATTTTCCCAGCTTTACATTTGGTGGCTGACCAGGAAGCGTTTCATCTTCCCATTTCCACAAAACTTTTTGTTTTAGTTTGGAAAATACTTTTAGAATGGCATCGCGTTTGTCCTGTGGCAAATCCTTGCTTTTCAAGTTGGAACCCATACTAAAAAAGATTGCTCCATCTTTGGCACTATCCAAATAGTCTTGTATATCCTTAGGAAGTTTTTTAGGGGGGTTAACATGGAAACCACCAATTTCTATCATGTTTGGCACGTATGGTACTGGAGGATTTGTGCTTACATGTGAATTCAGCAACATGAGGGATACGTTGTAGTGCAAATCATATATGTGCGGAGCACCGGGGAAGTATTTGTGCAACAATTCATTATGTTTAGGTAAGGTATATAAATGAGTAAATAATTCACCGGTCAAATAAACGATCGAGTTGTAAATTCTCTCGCACAAACTCATGGTACTTGATAAACTTAGATACTTGTCTGGTACGTAGGATGGAGGTCCTGGATTGCCCATTTGAGGATTTGTCCAACGTGATGCACCCACAGTACTTAAAATGACACAAGGAGCATTGAAATGGTAGCAAAATCCTTTGAAGCCTTCATTAACAAATTGTTCAAGAATGACCATATCAAATTTTTGACTCGATTTCAGAAACTCTTTTACGTTAGTATGATTTAAGGTGCTTTCAGTAAATTGTAGACCCATTAAATCTAACCAAACAATTTTGACTAAGAATCCCATGTCGGTTCGTTCAAACAAATTAGCTTTCACCTCTGAAAAAGAAGAGCATTGTGTAAGTCGCATAGAATATTAACTTATTAATATAAACTAAGGCAGGTTTGCTTATTTAGACATGACCAATCACGTTTGTTTCATACGGATTGAACTACATGGTGCTGTTTAAATAGGCGAATAAACCCACAGTAGCTTCCGATAATCGCTCTTAAGTCTCTAAATAAACGCGCTTACAACTGATGTGCACTGACGTTTGGGTATATTTACAATTATTAATATAACATAGTTTTTCATTGCTTCGACCAGAAGATAGTATCATATTTAATGATAACAAAAAAAAAGTCAACGGTAGCCCATGATATCGTTATCAACCAACATGAATCTCACGTGTTCAAATCATAGTTCAAATCATGATCTCCAAAATTTTAGTGTATACTTTCTTCTTTTTATAGTGCCATACCCTATTCAGGGTGTTGGGTACCTCTCTCCTATGTCTGTGTTTGGTGCGCGGCGATAGATAATTTGCACAGATAGACATAGGGGACCTACAGTTTAACGTGGGCTCCGAACCACAGGAAGTGCATGCACTTCTTCTTCAGAGAGGTTTCCCTGGCGGAAAATCCACCTCGCTGGTTTCCCGTTGCCTTGCGAGGGAGTACGACCGGGCCGGAGATCGAACCCGGATCCGCTGCATTGGTAGCATGCGTTCTTACCACTGAGCTACGGCCGCTCTCTGTGTGTATACCTACATAATAAAAAATTGTCAAAATTAACAACAATATTAAAAATTTTCTAAATATCCCAAAATATTTAAAATTATTCAAATTTTTAAACATTTTCAAAATTTCGAATAACTTTAGTTTAAAACATTTAAAGTTTTCAAAAATATTTTATATTTATATAAAAAAAATTAATTATAAAAATTTTTTTGGTTTTCATAATTTAGAAAACATCAAAAAATCAAAATATTTCCAAATTTCCCGAAATTTTCTATATTAGTCAAATTTCCAAACTGCTCAAAATTTACACAAGTTTTTTTAATTTTCATAATTATCAAAGTTTCCTAAAAGTTTCAAAATTGATTTCAAAAAATTCATAATTCATTCAAAATTTCGAATAATTATGTTCCAAAAATTTTCACTTACCAAAAACTTCTCAAATTAACATAAACAATTTTAATTAAAAAACACAAAATTTTGAAAATTCCAAAACAGTTATAATTTTGAAAATTTCCAAAACTCAAAATTTTTGAAATTTCACAATATTTTCAAAATTACTAAAATTTCCAAATAAGTTCAAAATTTACAAATTTTTAAAAATTTTCTCAATTTTAAAAAATAAAATTTTCCATAAAATTGTCAAAATTCTTAAAAGAATTTAAAAATTTCATGAACGCTAGAAAGGTGTCGTGGCGGATGCCCGACCGCCTTTTTTTCTTTACTCATACGTACTTTATGTTTATGAAAATTGCACTATTTAATGTTTCTTAACATTAATTTGTGAAAAATGTATTATATCAAGTGCAGTTACACACATTTTTTTTCCTTGTTTCTATGGATTTTCTAAAACCAATAATTTTTGTGTTGAAAAATGAGAACGAGACATACGTTATTTTTTACATTGCCTCGGTTTATAAACTGCTTTCTGTATTTATAATTAAAAGGACTTTTTCCACTACTAGCGTTAACACGTTGAGCACGGTGTGACATTACCGCAGTGTCTCACTATCATAAGCCCGCGCCGGACAGCGAGACGTACAACGTACATGTTGTGTCTCACAATATCGATACACTTGGACGGTGTGTCTATTGCAAGGTGTCACGATATAACGCTGAATATATGGTGTATGATGTATAGCCGTCCGGGGAACCAACTCATGCTATTGGGCTGGAAATTTTTTGGCTAATTTGTTTTTTATACTGTATTGAATTTAGAATTTATATATTATGAAATACGCAATATAAAACTAACTATCCAGGTTCAAAATAATGTAAAACTAATTTGAATAATAAAATGAAACTGTTAGAAATCGGTTTATTCAAAAAAAGAAAGTTTTCTACAAAAAATTTGTTACAAAATTATTTCTTTGTAACTTTGTGTTCAGTGAAAAAGCAGCTTACACAATAATGCTTTTCACAAGCAGTACATTGCCATTTTGTACGAGAACATTTACGTTGTACTGCGATTCTACCATGTTCTTCTTCTACCCTGTCTACCCTGTGTCACACGGTGTTAGCAAACAGAAATATACACCCAGGTGGCGAGACATGACTGTGGTGTCTCAGACAAAATCTTCAAAAAAGGCTATAAAGAAGAATATTTTTCAAAAACGCAACTAGCATAACTCATATACAGTATATAGCAGCTAAATTACACAGAAAAAAAATTTGGGCCTGGCGACCCAAAATTTTGTTTGCCACGCCCGTGCTTAACGTGTTAAACGATATCATTATTTACTTTGTTTTAGAGCCAAGAAGATGAATTTCTTTCCTAGTGGTTAATAATATTTCATTTTTAACTACTGGTTAATAATGAAAACAATTGCTATCTAGTACTCACATGCCTATTTAAAATTACCGGGTGATCATAAAAAAAATGATTCAGAGCAGGCCATGACCGAAGTGTTAAAGTTGGCAATGCGTAATAAAAGCCACTTGTCAAATGTTGACAGCTGTAAAAATTTTTGGGTAAATACATTAAGTTAAATGTATCTAACCAAAAATTTTTACGGCTGTCAACATTTGACAATTGGCTTTTATTACGTATTGCCAACTTTAACACTTCGGTCGTGGCCTGCTCTGAATCTTTTGTTTATGATCACCTGGTATAAGCTTTCATGTAAAAATTTTTTGATTTTACTGGTAATAACTGTTCATCAACACTTTCTGCGCCTTCCCTAATTTCAGGAGGAGTGCAGTTTCACTCAAATCATCAAAATTGGACATTTTATAACCACTATTATAAAATATATATTTTACATAAATGTCAATAGAAATTAACTATTCTCTTGTTTTCAAGCAAGGCTACTTTATTTTTGTGCACATTTGCATTTGTAATTTTATTCTTTATTAATGTAAAATCAATTAATTATAAAAGGAATAAAGGTGCTAGTAGTGGAAAAAATAATATATAAACCACGGTAGAGAAGACTTATCAGCCTCGCAACTTATTTGCCTCGATGCTTCGCATCTCGGGAAATAATTCTGCTCGGCTGAGGAAAATGTGTCTCTACCTTGGTCTATAATATACTATAGGTGGTTTTTTATATCCTGCTACCTCAGATTTACCTGCTGTATCTGTTTTGAAGGAAGATTTACTAATGACATATAGATAGACATAATTCAATTATCCATTTTGTTATGGTATTATTATTAATATGAAAGTTAATAGAAGAATTAACTAGGCTTTTGGGTAGCTAGGTATAAATTTCGATTTTGTATAATGGCCGGATGATTTACTTACTGTTCTTTCAAAACCACCAGGTTTTTTTTAAATTTATTTTAGTCTTATACGTATATGGTAACATATCATTCTCAGAGGCACGATTAAAAGTAAACAGTTGGTGTTGTTATAGGAACAATAAATCTTCATAACTTGATTTTGGTTTTCTATATCTGCGTCCAGATGACTTGATTTCTCATTCCAAAACGTCCAATAATAGTAAATTTAAGAGATCAATTTGTTTATTCATTAAAGGTACAGATGTTAAATGATTGTGAATTTCAAATACTTCTAGTATATCCAACTTACGTTTAGCATCACAAAAATGCAAACATTTTATACTGCTATTTAATGTCATTGAATGAGTGTGTTCTAATAAGTGTTTAGCAAAATTGGCTTTATGCGGTTGTTTATATTTGTAACAACGTACGTGTTCCTTGTACCTAACCTGAAAGTTTCTAATTGTTTGTCCTATATAAACCGAATTACAGTGTGAGCAATTTAATTTGTAAATGTGTGATTTTAGTAAATTGTCCGTTTTTTAAGCATTAAACAAAATGTTTAAAATTTGTTTTGTTGTTTTAAAAGTTACTCTACATTTATTTGTTTTGTTTATAATTTTGGCAAATTTTTTTCTGACTTATTGTCAAAACATGGAATTGTATGCAATTTACTTAATAATCGAAGTTTCTCTATTATAACTAATTTTACCTAAAGGTCCTAAAAGAACCGTTAAAGCCCTATGTATGCTGCTATTTTATGTGTTTTATGATGACAGAAATTGTGTGGTATTGTAATGTCTGTTTGTGTAGATTTTTTATAAACAGAATATTCAAGTTTATTTATTGATTATTAAATAAAATACTTAATTACTTTAACAATATTTATTTATTTAAACCTTATACGTACTTCAACAAAGTAGAGCTAGAATTGATAAATAAGCTTCAAGTTTATTATTTGAATTTAGTTTTTATGTTTAAATCTAAAAAGTTAGTAGACCTGTTTTGTTCAATTTCTAGTGTAAATGTTATTTTTGGGTGCAAGCTGTTAATAAAACTTAAAAATTCATTGATTAACTCGAACTATCACCTCTAAATTGCCTGAAGATATTATAAATCATCATAATGAGTAGGTTTAACATTGCCGAAAGAAAGTTAACACGATTCAGATATATTCAAAATATTAGCTGGAATTATCCAATAATTACTTTAATTACTGAAATATTCTAAAAATTACTTGAGAAATTCAAAATAAAATCATTTAAAATTATATGACAGTTTTTCTATATAACAATTAATCAAAACTTACTCTCTACTTCTTCCGTAAGGCCCGTCAACAGAATCTGTTTGAAATTCTTGACCGGAGTTTTTTCCGGATAAGGGGTAATTACGGTAACTTCATGTCCTTTAGCAGCCAGCTGTTTTAAAATTTTGTCTCCTAATTGATAATGACTGTAAGCTGGCATGTGGAACACTCCAAGAATTCGAGCACTATTAACCATACATATCGATGCAACAAAGCAAAATGCAACAATTAGAAACCGCATCTTGATCAACATGCACTAAATACGACTATAGCACAACTAATGCATTCCCGTCAACGTACGCTGTCGTGATCGGACCAACAACCGCTACAAATCTGTCGGAAGATTGGCCCTACTAAATATAGTGTCAGTAGTGGAATGTTGAAGATTCAAGGTTACTCGAAAATCACGAGTCACTGTACAAATAAGTATAAAGTTCGAGTAATGCATACAGCTGTGTTTAAAGAGTCCCAATAAAAAAGATTAGATAGGTGTTTATAGCAGAGAAGAAATATGAATGCCTTGTAATGTGATTACAATATATTAAGATGATACTTGTAAATTGTGAAACAAATAAACAATATGGTGTTCTATAATAAAACCTGTTGTATTTTGGAATCTATCTAAAAAGATGATATAAGTATAATTCTGTACTGTCAGATGTCAAGTACTACGTGCAAATTAGCTCCGACCTCCAGTTAGTAGGCAGGTCACGCAAGCTACGGAATATTGTGGAATCATAATAACTTTGAAAATTGCTTGATATAATCATTTAAATGGTAACGAGATTATAAAAATAATAGTACATTATACACTAAGAGAGAGAAACGTCTTATTTTTCTGGAGGTGTATTAATACAAATACATCGAGGGAAAAATGACGGTCTCTTCTGAGGTGGTGTATATACAATTTTTTCCACCATCGGAAGTAGAAACACTTAATTTCGTAAATAAAGAATTATAATAAATCGGAGCGAAATTACAATATTTAGAAGCTTTTGGGATGTTTCCATGCAACGTACCATGACAACAAACATTTGTTTACAAAAGCATTTAAGTGCAAAAGTTGAGTTTTGGCATTTTTGGCATGGAAAACCAAGAAGAACCACAAGATATCGTTGAAGCTGCCGGTGCGGCAGTTTTAAACTTATTACCCGCAAAATCAAGAAATTTGTATGATAAAGCGTACAATCAGTTCAGAAAATGGTGCAAGAAAAAAAAGGTACAAACGTACACGGAAAATGTTATGCTGGTCTATTTTAATGAAAAATCAAAGGAATACAAATCTTCTACGGTATGGGTCCAATATTCTATGTTAAAATCGTATATGATTGTGTACAATAACATAGATATAAGTAAATATGCAAAGCTGATGGCATTTTTGAAAAGAAATTCTGATGGTTATAAAGCGAAAAAATCAAAAATTTTGACAAGGGACCAAATAGACTCTTTTTTATCGCAAGCATATTACAATGAACATTTAATGATAAAGGCAAGATTATATTAAAGTGTTTATGTAGGTATGATTATGCATTAATATTTTGTTACTTTCTGGATTGCGTTGATCTTCGGAATTGCAGGCGCATTCCGTGGAGACGAATTAACTAACCTAAAAGTTGATGAGATTGAAGGTATATGATCATCTTTAATAATAGCAATACCTAATACCAACACTGAAATATCCCGAACCTTTATAGTAGCCAGAAATGAAGGAAACATAAATTTACTCGATCTATACCATAAATATGCCGCACTGCGCCCCCCTCACACCACTAATTGTCGACTTTTTGTATTTTATAAGACAGGAAAATGTACTACACAGCCAGTTGGCAAAAACACTTTTGGATAAATCCCAAATATAATAGCCACGTATACCTAGGATTATCAAATCCAACCTCATATACTGGTCATTTATATTGTCTACGTAGATCTTCAGCAACTCTATTAGCGGATGCAGGAGCAGACATCACGACTATAAAACGTCACAGAGGGTGGAAGTCGATGACAGTTGCTGAGGGGTACATTGACAATTTGGTGGAAAACAAAACAAATATGACAAATCAAGTACTACAAGCTGCAACTACGATTCAAAAAACTATAAATCTGAATAAAGAAAATGTTTCATTTAGTGAAGTTCCTCCGAATATTAATTTCAATAGTTGTGAGAATGTAACATTTACTATCAATGTTAATAAATAAGAATTACATTTTGTTTAATTATTGAGCATGAAATAAAAACTTCCCTAGGGAAATTGTTGTCTTATTTTGTCCCTAGGAAGTAAATGCTTTTTGACGCTACAGGCAAGGTAAATAGGCGATACATCTATAGCTACAAAAGATGAAAATGGCCAATAGCATGCGTTTATTTTTTGCCCTTGACTAGGAACTTAATAGTGTTATTTACATTCCTAGGATAATAATTAAAGCAACAAGGTACAGATTCCAATATTTTATTTCAAACAGAATACTGGAATGTTGATTTTAACTGTTCGTTGATATGGTAACAAGCACAGGCAACTTAGAATAATGGGGGTTTTAAAAAATAATTCCGATGACAGCAGTCAAAACGAACTATTAAAAATATGATTAAATTTCTACCTGTAGCGTGAAAAATTTAATAAGTAACACGGAATGTATCGACTATTAACATTCTCGGCAGGCCCCAAGCATCGGCTTCGCCTGGGCTCGTATTTACCTACCTCGAATGTTATTACGTCTTTACATTTCTTGTTACTTAAATAACTATACTTCTGTCCCAATTTTGATGCCATAGAAACCGACTTCTACTACCGGTCGTGGAAACAAACCATTATTAGAAAAGCACTTAGATATTTATCAGAACAGAGTATTGATATGAACGTTTCAAAAGCTTTCTGAAGTGTATAGTTGCAGATAAAACTAGGTATTATTGCTGTATCATATCACACTTAACAGGTTTTTTTCCAGTTGTGTCATCTATTATCTTTTGTACCAAGTAACTATTTGTATACTCCGTACTTGCAAAGAATTTAACAACTAAAATTATTGACTATTTAGTGTTCTTGTATAAAATTAGTAACTTATAATTTACCGTTTAATGTAAGTTTTTCTGTCAAATTTTTATAAATTATAGTGTGATGTAACTCTACGAGACCACAAAACAAATACGTGGATACGACAAAAGACCAAAGTTATAGACATAGTAGAACATGCTGCCAAACCCAAATGGAAATTTGCAGGACATAACCAAAGGCTCTCAGATAATAGGTGGAATCATATCATCCAAAACTGGCGCCCATATGAAGGTCAAAGAAACAGAGGACGACCACAAATGCGATGGGTGGATGATATAAAGAGACACGGAGGATTGGCATGGAAAAAAACAGCACAGGACAGACAAAGATGGAAAGAATTGGAAGAGACCTACATTCAGAAATACCTGAATGAATAAGTAGGGAAGAAGAAGAAGAAGAAGAAGTGTGATGTAAATTTGTTTATTAAGTTAACCCCTGTTTATATTTTAAATTTGGGGAAACCGCATCCAAGCATTGAAATTTATTTCGAGAACAATTTTGTGAGTTTATGGAACGTGGAGTTCGTTCTTTATCTTCACGTGAACAATTTAGCAGCAATTGTATTATTATGTTATTTTTGGTTTTCTTGAAAGGCTAATTTTGAAGCATAAAAGAAGTATGGCACATCACTGTAAAGCTAATTTATTGTAGTTTTCAACTATGTAATGCAACTCATATGGTTCCATTAACCAAACAAAGTAAAACCGCAACATATTGGCTAAACCCCTCTAATAGATATGACGCCCTAAGCGAAGACAAACCTGAAGGGGAAGCAGAACAAGAAGAAGAAAGTATCACCCCCAATTTCGTCTTTGCCTGTTGACCCTTTTGCTCATAGGGTCACATGTTTGAATGAGAATGTCGTCCTGCTTGTAGTTTTATACTTTTTGGTTAAAATCTGTCCAAACTATTTATTTAACAAAATTTTAATTACAAAATTTTAACAATTGTGTTGAGCAGCTCTGATTAGAAAAGAAATAAAAAATTGGTGGTTCCTTACTTTTTGTCTGTATTTAACCATAGATAGAAAATTGCATTATCTAAGACTCGGTCGTTGAATTTTGCTTACAAACTTCTACCGTTCAATTTTTTAGTTTACCTCACAATTAGGGAATATAACGTAATAAGTAATACTTACTTTTTTACTTAATCCTATGCCTTTCTACCGTTAGGTGTAAGGCGGGGTGGAGTTGGGTTTGTTATGTCGATGTCGTTCTGCACTTTTCTTTCCATCGTTTCCTATCCTGGGCCACTTGTTTTATTCCTTCCCATCTTATTCCCTTGCTCGTTGCTGCCTCTCGTATTCCCTCTTCCCATGTTTTCCTGGGTCTTCCTCTTTTGTTTTTTCCCGGCACTCGCGTTTCAAGCACTCTTTTTGTTAATCTGTCCCTTGGCATGCGGCACACATGTCCGAACCACCTTAATTGTCCTTCCACTATTTTCTCCGTTACGGGCTCCATCTGTAGGGTTTGTCTGTATGTATCATTTCTTATCCCTATCTCTTTTCGTTTTATTTTCTATCCTTCTTAGAAACCGCATCTCGATTGCATTTAGTCTTGTTTTATGTTTTTCTGTTAAGGTCCATGTTTCACTGCTATACATTATTGTCGGTCTTACTACTTTTTTAACTACTTCTGTTTATTATTTTAGGAACTTCTGTCTTTCCCAAAAAGGTCGTTATCATCATGTTGTATATTTTTCCTGTTTTTCCCATCCTGTCGTTGATTTCTTTGTCTATTTTACCATTATTCTCAATTATGGATCCTAGATATTTAAAGCTTTCTACTTGTTCCATTTGTTTCCCTTGTAATTTTATGCTATGTGTTTTATTCTCCCTCGACACTACCATACTTTTTGTTTTCGCTATGTTTATTTTCATGTTTATTTTCTGTAATTCTTTTTCTAGCACCTCCAGGTTATGTTGTAGGTTCTTTTCGGTCATTATAGCCATGTCATCTGCGAACATAAGTTCGTTTATTTCTGTTTGTTCCATTTGCCAATATCCCAATTTTAATGTCATCATCTTTTTCTTAGCATTTTTTATTGCTTCATCTAGCACTATTGAAAACAGAAGGGGACTTAACACACATCCTTGCTTTACTCCTATCTCTGTTACAAACTCTCTTGACTCTTTATTATTCGTCCTTACTATGTTTATGTTACTTCTATACATTGCTTTTAATATTTCTATCGTTCTTTTATCTATCTTTCTTTTTTTCTAGTGTTGTCCATATTTGTTCTCTGTGTATCCTATCAAAGGCCTTTTCAAGATCTATGAAGCACATATGTATATCTCTTCCTTTCTTAATAAGTTTTTCACTGACTTGTCTGATGGTAAATATTAAATCCTGGGTGCTTCTCCCCTTCCTAAAACCACATTGGGTTTCCTCTATTGTATTTTCTATTCTATTCCTTATTCTTTTCTCGATTATTCTGGCAAAAACTTTCGCGGGGACGCTCATTAGCGTTATCCCTCTGTAATTATCGCATACCCTCTTATCTCCTGTCTTATGTATGGGGAGTATGATTCCTACATTCGATTCTCTTGGTATTACCGTGGTCTTCATTATTTCGTTTAGCAACTCTGGAAATTTGGTTATTCCTTCTTGTCCCATATACTTTATCATCTCCGGTGTTATTTTGTCCCTTCCTGCTGCTTTTCCTAGCTTTATCTTCTGTATGGCCTCCCTAACTTCTTTCTCTTGGATTTTTTCTATTACTTCCCTTTCGCTTAACTCTTCTTGTTCATCCGTTATGTTGTTTTCTGCTTTTGTTAGTTCTTCGAAATGTTGTCTCCATCTTTCCATTATTTGATCTTCTTCTGTTATTATGTTTCCGTCCTTTCCCTTTATGTTCATCATATTATATTCCGTTTTCTTCCTAAGTTGTTTTAGTGTTGCATAGAATAGTTTTTGGTTGTCTCTAAAGTTTTCTGTCATCTTTTCCCCAAATTCTATCCATGACTCTTTTTTTGCATTCTTGATCTTGTTTTTCACCTCTGTTCTTTTTTCTTTGTATTTTTCGTAGTCTTCTGTCTTTTTTGTACTTAAGTATCTTTCCCAAGCGTATTTATTCTCTTTGAGTTTTGATTTAATTTCTGAGTTCCACCATTCTGTATTTTTTATGTTTTTATTCACTATTTTCCTTTTCCCGCAGCTCTCCATAGCAGCATCTAATAAATTATTTTTTTCTATAGCAACTGTTAAAACGTGCTATTGTTAACTAAAATTAGAGGGAAAAGTAGCACTTTACCATCAAGGGTAAATAAAGTAGTACTTTAACAGCAAGGATAGATAAAGTATTTTATTTTTTTTTTCTACGCACCTCAAACTCTATAGCAACCAAAAAGTTATTAAAGCCACCTACTCATTTTTTCGTGAAACTGTTTTTTTCCTGACACTTTTAAATTAAATTTATCATTGCTTTTTCTTCATTTTTTGGTCTTCTTTAACAATTGCTATAGAAAAAAATGAGCGAAACACTTCGCCTGGACTTTCCTATACTTATAAATTAACATTGTTTAATATTTTCCAACACTTTTGATATACACCTGTCTAGAAACACAAAAGCAGTGTTTTAAAAAAAAACTATAAAATAAAAAAAAAATTTTGGCCCCAACCGAGGCTCGCCCCACAACTACTTACGCAGTAGAACGGGAGTGCACTCGAACACACCCGCATATCCATCCATGCTATTCCGAATCTGCTCGTTATCGTTAAATAAGTGCTTATTGAATGCGTACGCAATAGAAATGCATAGAACGTTCAAAACTCTAGTCACTTCCGTACAAGAATACAACTGCTGTAGAAAGTATGTGAAATTCTTCAAAGGACAAAAAGATTATTAAGGGGCAAAAAATTCGATTTTTTGATTTTTTGTAAAAAGATTCTCCTAGAGCAAACAAAAGAAGAAATCAATTTTTTAACTTTGTAGCGAAAATTTTGGGGGGGAGGGGGAACAGTAGCCCCCCTAAATATTAAATTATCGAAAAAATATTATGATATTCGGATTTTGCTATCAATGATGAGCTATTTTGCTTTAACAGAAATATTTTATTGCCCCCCGTTAAATAAATAAAAGGGTACCAATTTTCAATTTTCAAAAAATCACAGAGGGCGTCACAGTGAAATTATAGCAATGCGCAAAAAAATAAATTGTAGAAGATTCTCAGCTCTATCAGCTTAAAAAGTTTAAACAAAAACGTGTGGGCAGTTTTTGAGAAATCTTTTTTTGAAAATTTCAAAAATTTTGGGAGTGGTGCCATTGAGATCGTTTTTCGATTTTCAAAATTAATGATATTTCATGGTATAGTACCCTTAAAGGGCTACCAAATAAGATGTAGTTGATTCCAATCAGATAACTGGTTTTTGAGTAAATGGGCGTTAAAGTCGAAATTTTCAAAAATTCGTAGCGGCCGTCATGTTGAAGCTAGAGAGTTCGGTAAAAAAACGTTTGATTTGTTCTAAGGCCTTCTATAATTTTCACTATTCTAATTTCCAAAATTCCGTTTCTGAAAAAAATGCTACCAAAAAAACATGTCTAACTTCCGCTTCCGGTTTCGGATTCTTTTTAAAAGCTTATTTTGTCGATGAATTTTTGATATACCTCCTCATTCCAAAGCACATCGAAATCGGTCCAGCCGTTCCGTAGATATGAGCGTTACCCACACACAGACACACAGACACACAGACACACAGACACACCCACAGACAGACATTTTTTAAAAACCACTTTTTTAGGATCCTGGAAGCCCAAAACATGTATTTCCGTCAAAATCTCGATTTTGAAAATTTGCATGAAATCAATACTTCCCTATACTGAAAGTATAGGAAAGTAAAAATGTTGTATTCCACACGACGATAAAATTTCATTATCTTCTCGATGCTTATTAGCGTCTCGGCTGACGCCTCGACGCTAAAATCGCTCTCGAAGATAAAGTGCAATTTTATCATCTTGTACAATAAATAACTATTTAAACTTTTCCCATTTTTCTTCTACTCCTTTTGTATTTTCTGTCTCTCTAAATTTTTCGCTTAGTTTTTCAATGTATCTTCTTTGATATTCAGGTTCTTTTAGTTTATGGTTTTTTTATATTTTCTTGGGTCTTCTTTCGTCTTTTGTCTGCTTTTTCTTCTTTTTCCTTCTTTAGGTCCATTTTTACCATGTAGTGGTCACTCCCTATCTCTGCTAGTCTTGTTACTTTGACATCTTGTACATTTTTCCATTTAGGTTTACTTATTAGTAATAAGTAATATGAAACTAAAGTACTTTTTTTTACGTTTCTTTACTTCTCTCTATATACGGAGTATAGCTAGAGACAGGTATTGTATTCATTGAAATTTCAGAAATGAAAACTTTGACGGAAATGCACGTTTCAGGATTCGAAAACATCGAAAACCCGTGTCTGTATGTGTGTATGCGTGTCTTTACACCACAGACGACAAGGCAGGAAACCCGTTGTAGATTTAATAGGTTGGTAGTCACACTGGGATGAATTCGCAACAAACCGAGATTGGTTCGTCAAAAAAAGAAGGAAAGAAGGGCTGGTATAATTCAGCAAAGACTCGCTCAAAAAGGTAGATCAGATTCGTGTTGTTCGCATGTCAAATAGGCGATCTGCGCAAACGCGATCTTCCGTCGCCATCGATTTTTTGTTTTTTTTTTTAATTTTACGACTTTCAACTTCAAACTTGATATAAACTTGTTAAATGGTAATAGGAATAACCTCTAATTGATAAAAAAACTTATAGGGCGCTCCCTTTTGGTCGTTTACCCGAACAGTTTGGTTGAGTATTTTGTCCTTACCCACATTGGCTGCAAATAGAAAACAATACAATATAAATCCAGATCAACCAACCGCCAGTGTCCCCTCACCAACTACTTTTTGATATTTCAAAAATGTAACAATTTCGGCATTAAAATTGGTATGAACATATTAACTGACAATAGAAGGACAATCTTCCATTGAGAAGGCACCTCTGGGAGGTTTCCTTTTGGTCGTTTACCTAAACAGTTTAAGGGATAATTGCCAAAAAAAAACTACTACCACCAAATTACAAAATAGATTTTAGATTTCTACGAATTAATATTGTTTGCAATTAACAAGTAGTAAACAAAACATTTTTTTAACTAACATGAAAAATTTGATTTTTCAAAATTTTTAAACTTTTTAAGTATTCTTACGTCAAGCATTTTCAAAATTTGAATAAGCCATATTTTTCAATTAAAAAAAAAACTTCCAGTATAGAATACATTTGAAATTTATACCAGACTTTTTATGTGCCACCATTCATTAGTTGTAATCTATTTTCTTTCTGTAGTTATGATTTCCGTATAATTAGGCTTTATTTTTAATTTATTTAAAAAAACTCAATAATTTCAACAAATTCGAGGAAGGTTCCGCGGCGGTTGCTCGGCAGTTTTTTTTTTAATTTTCACACAGGAACCTAGTGGAAGAAAATGAAACAGTCCAAACAAACTATGTTTCATGCTGATTTATAAGTTAGAGCTATACTTCGTTGAAGTTTATTTTCATGTATTTAATTAAAAAATATATTTACAGGAAAAAACGAATAACGGCACCAAATCTTTTTCTAAAGCCTACTAAGTACATACACTTTTCATATCTTAATTCTTTTTTTTTCCTTGACTAACCATTTTAACTTCATTTTTACAACATAGCCTTTTAAGTACCTTACAAAATACAAATAGAGAAATTAAGAGAATTAAACTAACTACGCCAACTACATCTAGCAGGGAATACTGATACCATGTTAAATTTAATGCTGCAGTTCTTAAATGAGGAGCACCCTGATGTCGAAGTACATATTCCAACCAAAACATTGCTTTATCTAAGGGTTTCATTGGTTGATCGTGCATGATTTTTGATCTCCTTTTGGCGTTTTCAGCATACCTGTAAATTTATAATGTAGATCCATACAACAGTTTTATTTGTAATGAAAAACTTACTTAGGATTTGTTAATATTTCATTTAATGCGGCGTTAAGAGTTTTTTCAGACAGGCTTTTATAAGGAACCCCAATTCCATATCCGGCAATTTCTGCATTTGCCACGTTCATTTCTTGATCTCCAAATACAGGAATTCCAACAACAGGCACGCCATGATAAATTGTTTCAATTGTACTTAACAATCCTCCGTGAGTTATAAATAATTTAATGTTGGGATGTGCTAAAATGTAAAAATATTGTTAGTTAGTCTAAAGACAATTTCTCTTTTAAGAAAAATGGCTATGAAAGAAATATGCAGTTATATATTGTTATTTATAATAATACTTGTTTTGCCATTACTATGTTTATTATTTATTATTGTATTTTGAAATATCAGGTCAGGATATTAAGATTCAAGGCAAACTTCTCGCGAATTAAGTTATAGAAACTTTTGGTGGACGCACTTAATTAAACATTCAAAAATATTTTTAAATTTTATTCTTTAAGAAACTACTCATGTATTAATGACGTATGAAAAATAATACCATAATATATTCGAATTAATAATTTAACAATCTAAACACATTTAGCAAAAGCTACGCCGCTGGTGATTATGATGAGAATAATTAGTCGCAATACCTGCCATATTTAATAACATATCAGACTCGTAAAGCAAGGCCGTAATACTATTTCAGGGGACATTACTAATTTCAAGGCAAAGATAAAGTATAAAGATGAAGTACGAGCCATAGCGTTTAAATCACGTTGTTATTTGGTTCTGTGCTGGATCTACCTATTCTTGCGCCTGATACAAAAACATAATCATTGCGGTCCCCAACGTAACTAATCATATCAGTGATACATTTATATATTTATTATACAATTAACGTAATAGTTTCATATGTAATAATAAAAAACGTCACGTACTCTGATCTGCGCATGCAGATGGAACGAGGGCAAGCCGTGCGACTATTCAACGGTACGAACGCGCAGCCTTTCCTCTATTCAAATTTATGGTACCACAACAAAATCTGATTGTTGGCAACTATAAAAAAATGGTACCTTCATGTGCAAATGCACGGAACTCAACTTATTGAAAAAGATTCAATTATTGCTTCATTAAACAAAAAGTATACAACAAATTTGCGCGCTTGAAATCGTTACGCCTTAGGCGGAAGACTCACTCGCATCCACTCTAGTTCTGGCACTGATTTGGTTGGAATCAAGGGAAATTGTCTACAAACTTCTATTGCATTAGCTGTTTGTCTCAATATTCAGGAAATATAAACAAATCACGCACGTTCTGACAGTAGTTAATTCAAATAAAATGTTTGTCTTTAAGTTTTTTATCTTTTATTTTTGCAATACTTTCAATTTCTAGGAAGTGATTAAATTATTTTTTTATTGAAAATGTTTTTAACAATTAGTTAATATGTACGTATTGTAAATAACATCAACATTTACGCCGATTGTTTTCGGCGAATGTTTATGTTGCTGTTACTACTATTGCTGTAACTTGGTTATGTAGGGCTTGCTTACATTCTGGCGGGTCTGGAATCTCGCACAGCATATTTAGTATAGTTTATTTCCTATATATTCTTTGAGGCTTTCGCGGTTTCTGTCAATATTACAATTTATTTTCGGATTAGACCGCGTCGTCTTTTGGGAACTACACCCAGCATAATCAGGTAAGGACCGACCTTTAGCTTGTCTGCCTTTGCAAGCATTTGCTATAGAAGTCTAAGCAATATTTGTTCGTAGGCCCTGCCTGCTTCAACAGGGCCGTGTGCTTAATTTATTTAAACCTTGGGGCGGACAAGGATATGATCGTAATGTATTTTGTTTGCCAGGACAATAATACTTAATCGGCTTATGCCTGTTAGCTGTTTGAACCCATACAAACTAACGTTTCGCAAGACATTGCAGCTTGCATCTTCAGAGTGAATAGAACACTGAATTCAAATCCGGGAAGCGGAGTTATTTAAACCTCTTTGAGCCAGTCGAATTTCATAATATTCACCAAAAACTAAACACTTTAAAAAACTTTTTTTTACCAAACTCTAAGATCCGCCCCCGCCCCTTATGCTCACTACACCGTATTATACATATACAACTTAAACTGTACTAAACTTTTAGTGTAGATGTAATTAAGAAATACTTTTATTAACATTTTAATGGAACATTTTTTAGTTTAACATCAATTTGCGAGAATTGTTAGGTTAGGCATTTGTTCTAAATAAAGATTTCTAAAACAATTCCATGCTTCTTTATTGATCGTATGTGGATGAAAGTAACTTATCCTATGTACGATCATACCCCACCGGTATTCGTCTAATTGTAAATTTTCCAAAAAAAAAATTAAATAGTTTTAATGCTTTCGTTTTTTTTTCAAATTTTAGAACAACAGCCCGAACTTCTCTTTCCTCTTCCCTCTCCGTTATACTAAATTCGTATAGTATCTGGTTTTCAGATAAATGGATTGGCAGAAAAGAGAATGTTGGGGACCAGCCAGATCTCTAGACTGTTTTGCATTTTCTTGGAGGGTGGTGGTTATTTAAAATGTCCAATAAGTTCACCAAGTCAAGGTTAATTTAGAAGCTCTTAGAACTCAGTGAATAGGCAAAATATAATAAATATCATTAAAATGTTTGCAACACTTTCTGCATTTACGTGTCCATTGTTGTTTTAAGATTTGATTTAAACTAATTAAATGTGTGACATTTAATGTTAGTTATATTTCACTTACTATATAGATACTAATAAATTATGCTGTGTATAATAGTTTTCAGTACACATTAATGGTAATGAAAAAAAAATATCACATTATGGAAACAATCATACAGCTCCATAAACAATTATAGCGAGTGCTAAAATGTAGCCCATTTAGAACTGAAGAACTATTCCTGTCACGGTATTTTTCGATAAAATGCAGATTAATATCAGGGTAACCATTACAGCATACCTTCTGGTTACCCTGTAAACTTGACAACGTTTTCCAAGAAAATGGTATTTTTCGATCTACTTTTTATTGGCTACAGTGTCATAATATTTCTGATACTTGAATGGCTCAAAAGCTATCTACTCCTACTGTACTTACAAGTACCATAATACTCTATTTTACATGTAGCGGTTATTGTCCAATTTCAATTAAATTAAAAAAAAATTAAAAATGCCTCTTACCTAGAATGTCCTGTTGTGGTAACCATTTTCCCAGCTTTACGTTTGGTGGCTGACCAGGAAGCGTTTCATCTTCCCATTTCCACAAAACTTTTTGTTTCAGTTTGGAAAATACCTTTAGAATGGCATCGCGTTTGTCCTGTGGTAAATCCTTGCTTTTCAAGTTGGAACCCATACTAAAAAAGATTGCTCCATCTTTGGCACTATCCAAATAATCTTGTATATCCTTAGGAAGTTTTTTAGGGGGGTTAACATGGAAACCACCAATTTCTATCATGTTTGGCACGTATGGTACTGGAGGATTTGTGCTTACATGTGAATTCAGCAACATGAGGGATACGTTGTAGTGCAAATCATATATGTGCGGAGCACCGGGGAAGTATTTGTGCAACAATTCATTATGTTTAGGTAAGGTATATAAATGAGTAAATAATTCACCGGTCAAATAAACGATCGAGTTGTAAATTCTCTCGCACAAATTCATGGTACTTGATAAACTCAGATACATGTCTGGAACGTAGGATGGAGGTCCTGGATTGCCCATTTGAGGATTTGTCCAACGTGATGCACCCACAGTACTTAAAATGACACAAGGAGCATTGAAATGGTAACAAAATCCTTTAAAGCCTTCATTAACGAATTGTTCAAGAATGACCATATCAAATTTTTGACCTGATTTCAGAAACTCTTTTACGTTAGTATGATTTAAGGTGCTTTCAGTAAATTGTAGACCCATTAAATCTAACCAAACAATTTTGGCTAAGAAACCCATGTCGGTTTGTTCAAACAAATTAACTTTCACCTCTGAAAAAGAAGAACACTGTGTAAGTCGCATAGAATATTAACTTATTAATATAAACTAAGGCAGGTATGCTTATTTAGACATGACCATACCACTCACATTTCATTAAACCAATCACCAAATTACTCTTTCATAAAATGAACCAATCACCTTCGTTTTATAGGGATTAAATTGTCTGGTGCTGTTTAAATAAGTGATTAAACCCACAGTAGCTTCGGACAATTGCTCTTAAGTTTCTAAATGAACGTGCTTACAACTGATGTGCACTGCCGTTTGGGTACATTTATAATATTTATTATTATAATGTAGTTTTTTATTGCTTCGGCCAGAACTTAGTATCATATTTAATAATAACATAATTTATAAAGTAGAAATAATAATTGTCGCTGTCATAAACAAGCAACAAGCAAAATACGCGAAAAGTCGACGGTAGCCCATGATAAAGATGTCAACCAACATGAATCTCAAGTGTTCAAATCATGACCTCTAAAATTTTAGTGTATACCTACATAAAAAGTTGTCAAAATTACCAATCATGTTAAAAATTTTCAAAATTTCCCAAAAATATTAAAAAATTAATCAAATTTTTAGACATTTTCAAAATTTCGAATTTTAGTTTAAAAAATTTTTAGTTTTCAAAAATATTTGAAATTTATAAAGAAAAATTTTATTTTAAACAATTTTTAAGTTTCCATAGTTAAGCAAATATCAAAAAATCAAAACTTCCAAATTTCCCAAAATTTTCTAACTATTCAAAACTTAGAAAATCGTTTTTAATTTTAAAAATTAGTAAACTTTCCTAAAAATTGATTTCCAAACATTCAAAATTTCGAATAATTATAATGTTTCATAAATTTGCAGTTATCAAAAATATTTCAAATTAACAACAAACAGGTTATTTGAAAATCTATATGAAATTTTGAAAATAAAAAAAATTTATAATTTTGAAAATTTTCAAAAATCAAAATTTTTTAAAATTTCTCGATATTTATCAAATTATTCAAATTTCCAAATATTTTCAAAGGTTACAACCAATTTTCGCATTTTCAAAATTTTTCTCAATTTTGAAAATATAAAAATTTCCTAAAATTTGCGAAATTTTTTAATTTTTAAAATTGATTTCAAAAAATTTACAAAATTTAAAACTATTGCTACACTTTGAACAGTTTACAATTTTCTAAAACTTTTCTATTTTTAAATATTTAATAAGCATTCGTTATAAAATATATTTAATTTTTTTTTTAATTTTCTATTTTTCCGTAAAAGTGTCAAAACGCTTAAAAATTTTTGAAAAATTTTATAAACGCTAGAAAGATCTAGTGGCGGTTGCCCGACGGCGTTTTTTCTTTACTTATACGTACTTTATGTTTATGAAAAATGCATTATTTAATGTTTCTCAACATTAATTAGTGAAAAATGTATAATATCAAGTGCAGTTACACGAATTACTTTTTTTTCTTGTGTCTATGGATTTTGTAAAACTAATAAATTTTGTTTTGAGAAATGAGAACGAAACATGTATTATTACTTACTTTGCCTCAGTTTATAAAGTGTTTTCTGTATTTCTAATTAAAAGATTAGATTTGGGTGGTTATTTTTATATCCTGCTACCTCAGATTTACCTGCTATATCTGTTTTGAAGGAAGATTTACTAATGACATATAGATAGAAATAATTGCATTATCCATTTTGTTATGGTATTATTATTAATATGAAAGTCAATAGAACAATAGGCTTTTGGGTAGCTAGGTAAAATTTCAATTTTGTATAAAACCACCTCTAAATTAATTTATTGTAAATAAAACAATTCTTAACTGCGACAGGTTTTTTTAATTTATTTTAGTCTTATACGCATTTCAACATGTTAACATGTCATTTTCAGAGACAGGTTTAAAACTAAACAGTTGATGTTGCTATAGACAATAAATCTACATAACTTGATCTTGGTTTTCTATATCTGCGTCCAGATGACTTGATTTCTCATTCCAAAACGTCCAATAATGGTAAATTTAAAAGATTAATTTGTTCATTCATTAAATGTTCCGTTTTTAAATGTTTGTGAATTTCAAAGGCTTCTGGTAGATCCAACTTACGTTTATCAACACAAAAATGTATAAAAATTTATAGTGTTATTAGATGTCATTGAATGATTGTGTTCTAATACGTGTTTAGCACAGTTGGATTTATGTGAGTGTTTACATTTGTAACAACGTACGTGTTTCTTGTACCTAATCTGAAAGTTTCTAATTGTTTGTCCTATATGAACCGAATTACAGTGCGAGCAATTTAATTTGTAAATGCATGAATTTAGAAAATTGTCTGTTTTTTCTTTTGCATTAAACAAAATGTTTAAAATGTTATTTGTTGTTTTCTAAAAGTTGTTTTTCATTTATTGGTTTTGTTTATAATTTTAGCAATTTTCTCTGATTTACTGCCAAAATATGGAATTGACGCGTATTTCACTTTATCTGATGAAGTAGTTGGATACATTTTCCGAATAGCTAATTTATACTCTTTCTCTTTAATTAGTGTATCAATAAGTTGAGTATTATAACAATTATTGAATGCAATTTGTTTAATAATAGAAATTTTTCTGTTATAACTAATTTCACCTAAAGGAACCGTTAAAGCCCCATGTAACATGGACCTGTAAATTTATGTGATTTATGATGACAAGAATCGTGTGGTATTGCAATGTCTGTTTGTGTAGGTTTTCTATAAACAAAATATTCAAGTTTATTATTTGAATTAATTTTTACCATTAAATCTAAAAAGTCAATAGACCTATTTTGTTCAGTTTCTAGTGTAAATGTTATTTTTAGGTGCACGCTGTTAATAAAAATGAAAAATTTTTGATTAATTTAAATGAACTCCTATCCTCTAAATTGCCTGAAGATATTATAAATCATCATAATAAGTAGGATTAACATCGCCGAAAGAAAGTGAACACGACTCAGATACATTTAAAATATTAGCTAGAATTATCGTTCAAATAATTACTTAAACTACTGATATATTCTAAAAACTACTTGAGAAATTCTAAATAAAATCATTTAAAATTATATGTCAGTTTTTCTATATAACAATTAAAAAACTTACTGTCTACTTCTTCCGTAAGGCCCGTCAACAGAATCTGTTTGAAATTCTTGACCGGAGTTTTTTCCGGATAAGGGGTAATTACGGTAACTTCATGTCCTTTAGCAGCTAGCTGTTTTAAAATTTTGTCTCCTAATTGATAATGACTGTAAGCTGGCATGTGAAACACTCCAAGAATTCGAGCACTATTAACTATACATGTCGATGCAACAATGCAAAATGCAACAATTAGAAACCGCATCTTGATCAACATGCACTAAAGACGACTGACTATAGAACTACTAATGCGTTCGCGTCAGCGCTCACAGTCGTAATCAGACTAAGAACCGGCTACAAATCTGTCGGAAGATCGGCACTCCTAAATATAATTAGTGTCAGTAGTGGAATGTTGGAGATTCAAGGTTACTCGAAAACCACGAGTCACTGTACAAACAAGTATAAAGTTCGAGTAACGCATACAGGTGCGTTTAAAGTGACCGATTCAAAAGATTAGATAGGTGTTTATAGCAGAGGAGAAATATGAATAGCTTCTAATGTGCTTAAAATATATTAAGATGATACTTGTAGACTGTGAAACAATATTGTGTTCTATAATAAAACCTATTGTTTTTTTGAATCTATCTAAAATGATGATATAAGTATTACGCTGTACTGTCAAGTGTGAAGTAATTAGCTCTGACCTCCAACTAGTAGGCAGGTCACGCAAGTCACGGAATATTATGAATCATAATAACATTGAATAACTGGTTGATAATCATTTAAATGATAACTTGATTATAAAAATAAAAACCATTATTATCAAAGTACTCAGATATTTATCAGAACAAAGTACTGATATGAACGTTCCAAAAGCTTTCTGAAGTAGACAGTTGCAGATAAAACTAATTATTGCTATATCATAATATCACACTTAACAGGTTTTTTTTTCAGTATTTTGAATTGATTGTGTGGTAGGCACATAGTGAAACATTATTAATAAATATTTAACTATTAAAAATTAATAGTTTATTAATAAAATAAAACGCTTGGTAATTGTTACACAATTTGTGAAACAATTACTAAGCGTTTTATTTTATTAATAAACTATTCATTTTTAATAGTTAAATATTTTTTTTTCAGATTAACTGCTAAAGTAGGAAACGCGAAGCAGCTACAGACATCGATGTTTCGGTGTTAATGCTACCTAGTGGTGTAGGCCTTGGCATGGTATTCCCATCCCGACCGATTGGCTATCAGGCCTGCAAATTAGAGGGTGTTAGTCACGAAGGCACAAATTTGAGATGTCTGTCTTGGTACCTACCCTGTTGTGTTTCTTGCTTCTCCTCCCAGCTACGCTACACTGAATAGAAGGAATAACTTCTGCCATTATTTAATAATATCATCCTCGTAATATTTTCATTTTTCACTTCGGTGATGGCAAAAATAAAACGACTCTTTGTTCTTAACCAAGCTTTCGGAAAGTACTTTATTCCTTCTTCAGGGTAGCTGTTAAAGTTATTAACAATAATAAAATAATAAATAAAACAATGTGCAAAGTTAGCCGCACACCTACCTACAAAACGTGAGTTCATAGAACTGGCTTGAAATTGTACAAAACATATAAAATATGGTAAATTGATAACAGGGACATTGTATAACATTGAAAGAACTAACAGTTGCAACAAATCAAAATCGACGCATGTGAACTAATAAATAAAATTAGTTAAAACTTAATTGTGACAGCTAGTTTAAAATGACCTTTGATAAATATGGTAAGATACAAAATTGTAATAAAATTCAAAAATTCAAAAAATTACTGAATGAATGGCTGGTATTTTAAAAGATTAGAAAAGTAGAATCTAATAATAGGTTTACAATTAGGTTTCTAAAGTATAATTTAACATTGACAAATTGGTGGCATTACGTATTTGGCTGTAATTTAAAATATAAGAATTAATTTTGATAAGATTATCAACATCAGTTTTAAAATTTAAAGAATCCATCCATCCATATCCATCCATACATATATAAAAGCACTAAGAGTTTTCTTCTCCGGTTCCTCCAGCGGCTACCGCTTCACTAATTTAGACCATTTTTTTTCAATGAAAGGTCTCTATCCTCAGATGGAACATGAAACATTTTTATATTTTTATTCTACGTCGATTGTTCTATAATAATTATTTTAATTTATAATATATATGAAGGTCGGTTAGACGCGCGTCACTTGGGGCGCCATCTACAAAACCGCCCCGTCTCATTATTGGAACTAATGCATCACGTGACGCATTTAGACGGGTCGGCCAACGCGAGTCTGTCAGTGCATTGTACCCTGGGGTCTCACTAGTTGGAATAATTTTTAATATGAATCATCTTAAGAAAGTGTCTGCTTTTGTGATTCTGCTCTAAAAATTTTATATCTTGAAAGTTTGACCTACGTAGACCTTATCGCATTCCCCGCAGGGAATGGAGTAAACAACACTAGACTTATTCAACACATGAGTTTTATCTTTAGTTATGGAAAATACATTTTGGGCAGTTTATAACAGTAAAACAGTCGAAATAAACAATGAATCGTGTATTTAATTAACAAATATTTACAACAAAACAAACAAAAAAATGTTTTCTTCTGGTCTGCTACATAAGGTTTTCACTAATTCTTCTTTTTTCCTTGACTAATTGTTTTGACCTGCCTTTTACAAAATAGTCTTTTAAGTATTTTATAAATTACAAATAGGGAAACTAATAGAATTAAACTAACTACGGCCACTACATCTAGCAGCGAATACTGATACCATGTTAAGTTTAGTGCTGCAGTTCTTAAATGAGGAGCACCTTGATGTCGAAGTACATATTCCAACCAAAACATAGCTTTATCTAAGGGTTTCATTGGTTGATCGTGCATTATTTTTGATCTTTTTTTGGCATTTTCGGCATACCTGTAAATTTATAATATAAACCCATAAAACAGTTTCAGTTTTCAAGAAAAACTTACTTAGGATTTGTTAATACTTTATTTATAGCGGCACTTAGAGCGTCTTCGGACAGGGTATTGTAAGGAACCCCAATTCCATATCCAGCAATTTCTACATTAGCTAGGTTCATTTCTTGATCTCCAAATACAGGAATTCCAACAACGGGCACACCATGATAAATTGTTTCAATTGTACTTAACAATCCTCCGTGTGTTAGAAATAATTTAATGTTAGGATGTGCTGAAATGCAAAAAATGTTGTTTAGTCTAGAAACTATTTTTACTTTTTAGAACTAGGTGTACTAAAGAACTATATAGTTATATAATATGATGTATGATATATGATATGACAATATACGAGATAGCTTTTTGAATCAATAATTTAATAATCTAAAAATTTTAGACAATAGTTTAGCCACCACAATGACAATAATATTTTGCAACTACCTGCCATTTTTATATTATATCAGATTTGTTAAGAAAAGTTTTACTAAAAGTTTGGGAACATGAATAATTTCTAGGAAAAGATGAAACAATATTTTCATATTTTTTTAACGTTTTGATATAAGTAATTGCCAGAAACTAAATACCTAAAAAAAAGTTGTTCTGTAAAAGAACAAGTTAAATCTTGGCGCGTTGTTTATTCTAAGCTTATTTTTTCAGTGCAGTTATTTTATAATACCTGTGTTAAAAGTTTTTTTAATAAGCATACACTCAGAGTGCTCCGGAACCTAACTACACGTTTGGAAGACCAGTGAAACAACCAATGCTTTCTACAATTGGTCAAATAGTGTTGACTAGTATTTTGTAAAACCAAACAATTTTACTCGTTTCTTGTTTCACACAGTGGCAATAAATAAAAAAAACTAAAAAGTTATATAAAGAGTTGGGAACAAATAAACGAACAGATTATAGAAATAAAAATGGTTATAAAGAGATATAAAGCAAAAATTATGGGGATATATGCACCAATTGACAAGGAAACGGACGAAAAAAACCCAAATTTCTATGATAAATTAACAAGCGTACTAGAGAGTATTAGTAATAGAATTGAATGTATACTTATGGGGGACTTATGGGGAACGGAAAATGAGGTAGCAAGAAAGGAAGCAATATGGTAGGACAGTATGGAGAAAAAACGGTTAACGATAGTGGAGAGCGACTAATAGAAATGTTTAAACAATGCAACCTAAAAATTTTAAACGGTTTCTATGATGGATTTACTTGGATACAGAATACGAGAAATATAAAATCAATACTAGATTATGTAATTACTAAACAGAGGAGCTAAATATGTTTTAAAGACGTAAGAGTCCAATGAGGCGCAGAATGTGGACAGACAACTTCCTGCTATGAGCAAAAGCAAAAGGTCCCTACAGAGTCCTGTAGACAAACCAAAAGAGACGACATATCGCATATACAAACTAAAAACACTAAGAGTCGGCTCGACAACATTTCTGTACAAGAACTGCAAAAGAGTAACAACCCTTGCACTAAAAAAGAAGTAAATATAAAGAAATCGTCGTATAAAGCTGCAAAAAACGTCGAGGAGAGAAAGAAAGCAGAAAGAAAAGAGTAAACCAAATTTGGTAGAATGAAGAAATAAAAAAGCAAAAGAAGCAATCTTATGAAAACTGGTTATTAAGAAAAGATGATGAAAGTAGGAAGGAGTGTGCAAGGATGAAAATAGAAGTAAAGAAAAATGTAATACAGGCACAAAACCAAGGCTGGGAAGAAAAATGTGAAGACAAATTTGCACATAGGTGGCACATGCTCAAGCAAAGCGTGGGAAGTAATTAGAAGTCTCAGAATAAATGAGAGAAATAAATGGAATCTCTAATTAAAAAGTTTACGAGAATGGACAAATTACTACCAGACACTATTAACAGAAAGCTGAAGAGAATTTAGTGAAATGATAGAAATAATCGAAAATGAAGAGGAGACACAGACGGCTGGGGAAATGGCGAAAATAACAAAGACCTTTAAAAGTAGAAAAACCCCAGCACCCGGAGGAATTTCTATGAAACTTATAAAAAGGGGTCCCGGAAAACTAGCTAAGCTGTATAATAAATGTTTAAACGGAAATCAAATATCTGGACAGTAGAAAAACGGCTTTATCACAATTATTTATAAAAAAGGAAGACAAGGAGGACTGTAATTAAAGAGGAATAGCGGTATTAAGTACTACTGGAAGACTGTATGGAAAGATTATTAAAGCACGGATTGAGGACGAAATAATAGACACGGAAAAGGAAAATGTCTTCAAAGGGGGCCGCTATTGCATCGACGGTGTATTCTGTCTTCAACAGCCCATAGAGAAACGGCTCGTACAAAACCTTGACACACTCATAATTTATACTGACGTACAAGAGGCGTACGACAGCGTGCCTCTGACTAAACTATGGACAGCCTTGATAGAAAATGGTATAAACAAAAAATACATTAAAATTGTGCAATGTCTATACACGAACAAATCGGGCCAAATCAAGATCGGCATAGAGCTCTCCGAGAAAGTTACAATAACAAAAGGATTCCGACACGGGTGTCGTCTGGCATCGACTCTATTCAAGGTATACTTAAATGAAGCACTAAAAACGTGGAGAGCTAAATGCCAAACCGTGGGAATTCCAATAGGAGACACATGTCTGTATACTGTACGTTTTGCTGATGATCAGCTTTAATGCGCGCAAGGTGACTTAGACGCCCAATATATACTGAGAAAACTAAAAGAAGAGTGCCAAAAATGAGGGCTGTAAATAAATATATAAAAAAACAGAGTACGTGACAATAGCTTGCAAAGAGGAGGACATAGTAGTCAATGGAAAAATTGTGAAAAATACGAAAACCTACGAATATCTAGGGACAGCGAAAGAGATGATAGTGAATTGGAAATGAAAAATAGAATTGCCCAAGACAAAAAAGCCATACAACTGCAGCCTGTAATGTGGAGCAAAAATTTAAGTAAACATACCAAACAAACCATTTATAAAACCATTGTTAAAAGTTTTAGCATATACGGCAAAAAGGCAGAGTTTAAAAGCTATGGAGATGGAGCATTGGGTTCTCTTAATTTCCTATTATAAAGTGATTTAAAAAGTAGACCCCACCAAAACAAAGCCGGTTAATTTTTTTAAATTTAGTAAAGACCCGAAATTTCTTTTACAAAGATAAGTAAAAATTAGGGCTACATGAAACAGACATATAAATCTCTATTACAGTACGAAACCAAAACATTTCTAAGATATATGAAAGGCTTAAACAAATTAGAAAGTATTTAATAAAAATTAACTCTTCTTTTTCTTTTTCTCTTTATTATAGACCAATGGCCTGTTTAATACCCGTTAGTAGGGTGGGTTCTATGAGCCTTCTTTGCACGTATGCCGGGCAGGTGGCTGGCCTTACTCGTCGAAAGGGGAAGAGGTTCCACTAAATGGTTTACGATTCCCTAAGATTTTAGTGTGACAACCGGGACCGACGCGACGGTTTAAAGTGCTCTCCGAAGCACGGTTGGTTGCAGGTTGCTCTATATTAATCGCCCATCCGTGTGGGGACCAGAGCGGACAGTGCTTAGCTCGGACTACCGTGTGACCTGCATCCGTAGTTCTCCGCCATGCATACAATCAAAAATTAACTCTTACTTTACATACATACAAAGATATAGCACTTAAAAACTAATTGGTAAATTGCTTCCTACCTAAAATGTCCTGTTGTGGTAACCATTTTGCCAGTTTTACATTTGGTGGTTGACCAGGAAGAGTTTCATCCTCCCATTTCCACAAAACTTTTTGTTTTAATTTGGAAAAGGCTTTCAGAATTGCATCACGTTTTTCCTGTGGTAAATCCTTACTTTTCATATTGGAACCCATACTAAAGAAAATCGCGCCATCGTTGGCACTATCCAAATAGTCTTGTATATCCTTAGGAAGTTTTTTAGGGGGGTTAACATGGAAACCACCAATTTCTATCATGTTTGGCACGTATGGTACTGGAGGATTTGTGCTTACATGTGAATTCAGCAACATGAGAGATACGTTGTAGTGCAAATCATATAAGTGGGGAGCACCGGGAAAGTATTTGTGCAACAATTCATTATGTTTAGGTAAGGTATACAAATGACCAAACAATTCACTGAAAAGATAAACGAGCGAATTATACAGTCTCTCCCAGAAGTTCATGTAACCTGATAAACTTAGATTTATGTCAGGTACGTAGGATGCAGGTCCGGGGTTGCCCATTTGAGGATTTGTCCAACGTGATCCACCGATAGTACTTAAAACAACGCAGCGAGCATTAAAATGGTAGCAAAATCCTTTAAAGGCTTCATTAAGGAATTGTTCGAAAATGACTAAATCAAATTTTGCATCTGATTTTAGTAACTTTTGTACATTAGTATGGTTTAAGGTGTTTTCGGTAAAAAATAGACCCATCATATCCATCATAACAATTTTGGTTAAATCACCCGCGTCGGTATTTTCGAAAAACTTAGGTTTGAATGCTGAAATACAAAAACATTTGTAAGTGACAATATCACAATATATTGGCGCACTAATGTAGACTTGGGTTTGCTTATGTGGGTATTTATAAAACTGACTAAAACCAGCAAGCATTTTGACGAATTACATTTAAACAGTCAGAAAGACAATGGATAAGTTAAAGCTTGATACGGCAAACACTTAAATTTAATCCTAAACCTGAGTGAACGTGGCCATACCACAAATATTAAGTGAACAATTGAACATACAAACTTTTTGAAAACAGAAAAAGGAGTTTAGTACAATAAAAAAATGTAAATATAACACTAATATTTAAATGTTTTTTGTTTTTTGTAAATTTGTAGTATTTCTTGAAAGAAAAAAAAATCACAAAGACCAATTTTAAGAGTGTATGATATACAAGATGTTTCATACCACGTGGGACGCACTTTTAGGGAGGATTCAAAATTTAAAATTATAAAACGAGTTCATTTAAACGTTGGACAAAAAGACCTTCTCTAAGTGTTACAACATCCGAAAAACGGAACAGCGTAACCATTTTCATGTCGATAACTTTCGCAGTAGGGAGCGGGCCACATTATTCAAATAGTTAAGAAAATATTTTTTATAGAAGTTTCCTCAAAGGTCAAAGCAATAATCATATAAACATGGGGCAGATTTCCTTACATGATTACAACTTCCAGGAGCGGGAACAGTAACAATCGTCTAGAATGTCGCGTAAGGATGCCGTTTTAGACCCATGCTTGTCTGCCAGAAGTACTAATGCAGTACGCTAGATGCTTGCTTACCCATTCTTTTCCTACCGATTATTTTTCCTGTTTCCTGTAATACAATTGTTTTGAGTATTATTCATTTTTCTTTTACATGTGTTCTCCTTCTTGTGTTATTGCGCTTGTTAATCTCTCCGCCGTAGCTTCTTGAAATATACGCGCCATCTGTTTATCGTGCAACTAACTTCCGATCTATCTTCTATTTTTTTATAGGGTTTCTTTCTATTAACAGTATATTGTGTTTAGAAGTTTTGTCCACTTTTGTTCTAGGAGGTCGTAGTACTCATTTTTTACTTCCTTGCTTTTTTCTTCCGTTAGCGAATAGATGTTAGCTATAGACAAGTTAGAATTTTTTTACTTTGATTCTAATCCTACTCTTTTTTTATGTATTGGTTGGGAGTCAATACATATTTGCTAATTTCCTTAGTTAGAATAAAGACAGTGACCAGTTCGTGCTTTCCATCTGAGTTTCCATTTTTAAATAGTCTGAATCTATTCCGCAGTCTTCAATTATACTTTCTAACAAGTTTGAATTTTTTGATTGCCGTTATTTAAATTTGATACCTCACCATTTCGTCTACTATAGCTTGGAGTGCTCCTGCTTGATAGGCACTTGAAACATGCCATGTGCCTATGTAGAGCTCCTTTTTCTTCAAATGTTCCGTAAATTGTTGCTTGGTTTGTCGCCTGTACGTCCGTCCTGTTCCTGTCTCCTTCCTTCAAGCGTGTGACGCTGTATGACGGCACCCGGGTGGCTCCAAGCTCTGATAAAGGAGGTTGGTTGGGGAATAGCTTACAATCCTATCCCGCAAAATCATAACGGTTATGAAATCCCTAGAGCCTTGGACAGGTGAAGCCCATATTTCAGAATTAAAATAAAGTATTGCCCGTTACAAGATCCCAAAAACATTATTTTATATAGTACTTACATGGAAAAGTCGAGATCATATATTGTTCACTTAGAATCTGGTCAAAATGTACAGAGAAACCAATATAATATTTATAGAAACTCGCCCAAACAATTTTCACAAAAATATTAGCTCAAAAAATTGAACTTAAAGTAGAAATATGGGAAGAACGGCAGGGCTTCTGAATAGGTCTACCATAGACGGAATTTTTTTAATAAAACAATTAACAGGAAAGAGAACTAAACTTTGGAAACGTTTCTTTCTCTACGACTATTAAATAATACGCTCATTCTTGTTGCATATTAAATTGAATAATAGCATAAATTCTTCACACCGTGATTTCTTACAAAGAAATCACTCTAGATTAGCCAATCACATCCTTTGATTTTTAAGAATTCACGCTAATATGAACAAATGACATTGCTTTGAAAATAAAAAACCGACCGTATCTTAGCAACCTCCTAATAAATCGCCATTTGAAACGTCAAACACACCAATTATTTATTGCTGTTGTCTCGCATAATTTTTATTAATATAATATTTACAATGGACGTTAGTAGTGATAGTGATAATAATCTAACATGTACGCCTCCCGAAATTCGGGAAATTGCACAAGCATCCGCAATGAATTTACTGCCGGAAAAGTCAAAAAAGCAATTAAAGATTTGTGTTAAAAACTATGATTTAGGTATATAACTTCTTGTAGTCGTAGAGAAAGTATAGTCTTCTACTTGCGTAGAATGGCTATTATTCACTTAGATGATTCCAACACTCGCTCGCTGCGCTCGCTCGTGTCGGAAACTTCATCCACGTGAATAATAGCCATCATTCTACGCTCGTTGAAGAATGTACTATTCTCTGTATGGTAGAACCAAAACACACACTTGGCCAATTACGACCACCTAACATAATAACATGTTGCGTTACCACGGGATTAATAACAAATATATTAGAACTATAAAAGACCTACAGCAAGTGCCATTTAACCTTGCAAAAAAAATGACGATAAGTTTAAAAGGCTAGAAGCCGTTACACTCTCAAGCAAAAGCAACGGTTTTTTATTACATTTCTAGTTTCTTTGCTGTATTTTTTATACTTAACCTAAATTATCGTTAATCCCTCCTCAAAGCAAACTGTTTCTAATCTTATGCCGCACGGCCTTTTAATTTGTCAAAAAATCCACAATTTCTCGTAAACCATAAATAAATTGACTTTCACTTTTTAGTAGAGTGTACCACACTGTCCAACAGCCAATTAGAGCTAGTTTAAGTTACGACTACCGACGAAACAAAGCGTAAGTAGCCGAATCAAAGCCCACTAAAGTTTGCAAGGTTAGGTGGCACATGCTGTACGCAAAAACAGCAAAACGCAAATCAAAGCCAACCAAACCCTAACAAAGGAAATAGACGTTAAGGTCGAAATCCGACAAGAGGGCAGCCTGGGCCTGACATTGTTCAAAAATGGACGAAATAATTAAAGGAGTTAAAGAAGGGAGTGCAGGTTATCAAATGGCAGTCAAATCTTTGGAAATCCTATGTTACGCCGACCATGCTGTAATAATAGCAGAAAACGAAGACAACGTCTCTTATTGAAATTAAAAAAAAAAACGCTAAAAAATTCAACATGATTATATCCAGAGAAAACTAAGTCAATGATAATTTTGAAAGAACCTATTCGATGTAAGCTGATGGCTGTCAAATAGTCAATATAACAAGTAATGAAATTCAACTTCCTCGCAACGCAAATATAGCACGGCAGCAACTTAATAGAAGGTCAGAGCGAACTCCATCAAAGCATCAAAAATCTCTGGAAGCTTAAGGTGGGTAATCTAGAGAAACAAATTTATGTCAAAGTAGACTAAAGTAGGGATTAACAAAACATGTTGGAAGCCGATTTTGGCGTACGCAGTTGAAACGCGCGCAGAAACGTCCAAAACCAAAAAACTGATGAGAAGCACTGAAATGAAAATACTGACAACGATAAAAGGAGTAACCCTTCAAGATTAAATTAGAAGTAGCGACATAAAGGAAGAATTACAAATAGAAAATGTAGTCAGATGGACAAGATATTCAAGACGGTAATGGAGAGACGATGTGGACATCATGGATCCAGATAAAATTTCAAAGTGGGTTAAAAGTCGAAAACCATAAAAAAGAAGACCTCTAGGTCAACCCCTTAAAAGATGGACAGACAGCTAGACGTCGGAATTCCAAGAGAGGTAGAAAGCAGAAACAGAAATTAGATTTTTTCCACAATACCGAAAAATATAAAACTTACCTTCTGCAACGCCCGTCAATAAAATCTGCTTGAAATTCTTGATAGGAGTTTTTTCAGGATAAGGGGTAACTACGGTAACTTCATGTCCTCTAGCAGCTAACTGTTTTAGAATTTTGTCTCCTAATTGATAATGACTGTAACCTGGCATGTGGAAAACTCCAAGAATTCGAGCACTATTAACCATACATATTGATGCAACAAAGCAAAAAACGACAACCAAAACCCGCATCTTTATCAACATGCATAGAGACGAGTATAGAACTACTAACAACCGGCTCCAATACTGTCGAAAGATAGACCTCCTTAAATACAAATTGTGCCAGTAGTGGAATTTTGGAAATTCAAGGTTAGTGGAAAACTGTTCCTCTTTACAAACAAGTATAAAGGTTGAGTGCTGAAAACAACTCTTATTAAAAAATCCAAATAGAAAGCATAGATAGGTGTTTATCGCAGCGAATAAAATACACATGAAGAGTAATGTTGTACTTAAAAAACATTTAGATAAGTACTAGTAAATTTTAAAGCAATGTGGCATTCTATAACACATTTATTTACAATCTATATGAAAATATTAGATAATGCTTTAGTGAGAAGTGATACGTGTAAATTATCGAGCACTATGAGCCACACATATTGCTGCAACAATGCAAAATTCAACTGCTAGAACCTGCATCTCATCAACATGCGATAAGACAGCCTTGATCACAATAATAACCTGCCGAAATATGTCACTTCCTAAATAAACAGTGTCAGTAATGTAATTTCTGAGGTCTAAGATTAGTCAAAAACCACAACGCACTGTACTTTAAAGTACAAAGTTCGAGTAATGAATACAGTTAACTTCAAAATTCTGATTAGAAAGACTAGATAGACGTTTATAGCAACGAATAAAATATAAACAGTATGTAATGGACTTCAAAATGTACCGATTATACTGTTACCTAACCAAACCTACCATACACAATCCCTTTCTCTTCTCTCTGTTTATCAGCTCCTAACAGTCCACTTCTGAACATACGCAGTTCCATTCCTCTTCCAATCTGCTCTCTTTTTGGCTATCTGTTGACATCTTTTTTCTACTTTTTCGGCGATGTCGTCAATCCACCTTTGTTGTGGTCTGCTGACGCTCCTACTGTACGTTCTTGATCTTCATTGTAGAATTTGTTTTGTCCATCGTGGTCCATCTTGTCTGACAACGTGGCTTACCCAGTTTCACTTTGAGTTTGCATTTGTTTTTATTACATCTTCTGTTTACGTTCGTCGCCTGATCTCCCCGTTTCTAATTTGATCTCGTGGGCTGATTCTAAGTATTACGCGTTCAAACGCTCGTTGAGTTGTTCTGAGTCTATTAGCCGATTTAATGCTCAATTTGTCTCTATTTCATAGGTCATCAACGGTAGAATGCAAGTATTAAGGACTTTGCACTTTAAGTGTCTAACCCTAAATATTGTATCCTCCGAAGTTATTACCTTCGTTTTCCCAATTTTCATTGTAAGGCCCATTTCTTCCGATATTGTTTTTAGTTCGGCCAACTTCTCTCGAAGTTCTTCTGGTTTATGTTGCTGATGAGAACAATATCGTCCGCAAAGTGAAGGTGGTTAAGGTAGCAGCTGTCGATGTTCATTTTTCCCCAATTCAATTCCTTGAAGATATCTTCCATAGCGAGGGTAAAGAGTTACGGTGAAATTGTGTCTCCCTGTCGGACTCCTCTTTTCACAGGTATTTTGTTTGTGATGAGCTTTTCTGTTATTTTGACCTAGATTGTAACATTGTCATACTTTAATAGATTTTTGTACCTGTATTCTGGTTTGATTAATTGCAGTAAAGATAGCCCATAGTTCGATAAAGTCAAACGCTCCACGCGAGATAGATTTGATTTATAAATTAGAGATTTACTTGGTTGAAGTGCATATTTATTGATTATAGGTAAATATAATACATAATTACTTCAACAATATTTATTAATTTTAACTTTATACGTATTTCGGCATGTTTACACGCCATTGTCGAATTTTATATTTGAAAGTAAACAGTTAGTGTTGTTATAGCAATAGAACTTAGTGACTTGATCTCGGTAATCGTCTGCAGACGACTTGATTTCTTATTCCAAAATGTCCAAAAGAGGAGAATTTAAAAGATCAGTTTGCTCATTCATTAACGGTACAGTTTAAAAAACTGATCTTTTAAATTCTCCTCTTTTGGACATTTTGGAATAAGAAATCAAGTCGTCTGCAGACTTTCTAATACAACCTTCTTTGACTATGGCATGTAAACCTGCCGAAATACGTATACAATTAAAATAAATAAATATTGTTGAAGTAACTAAGTATTTTATATACCTATAATCAATAAATAGAGTTGCACATTAAATTTGTTGCATTTATTAGCTTTTTTACGGTGTGAATGTGTTCTGTAGTGCTGTATATTTTGCGAAATCCAGCTTGCTAGAGAGGTTGGTAGTCGTTAAATTTATTTGCTAAGCTATTGATAATGATATATTGGTAATAAGTCGATAGTCGCTAATTTTGAGTTTGTCTCCCTTTTTGTAAAATAAGATGACAACGGAATTTTTCCAAGTTTTTGGCACCCTGGCTTCGGAGAGACATTTATTGAAGTAGTAGTTTTTGTTATTGCTTCTAGTGTGGTTACACCTCTTAGTTTTAGCATCTCTGTTCACCGTAACAGTCTTGAACGATCTTGATCACAGAATCTCGTACCTCATCAAGAATTACATTGAAAGGAATTCATTTAATACTATACTAGAGTCCGACCAGAAGAAGGTTTTGTGCAAATTAAGAGAAAGGGATTTTTTTAACTCTCTGGACTACTTGCACTAACAGTATTCAAGTCTTGGAATAGTAGCACTTTCTAATAGAGGGACGCGTGGTTTGGAACACAACAAGTTAGTTGGTATAATATTGTGGGAAACTACCCCGTATAACCACACAATACAGAACCTATATCGAACCTGTATTTAAACCTTTAGTCGATACAGGCTTTCTGTACCCTATGGATAGCGCGACGATAGAGATTACATATCGATTGGGTATAGTTGTCTTTACTAACTCTGTATATAAGATGTAAAGCTCCTGTACAGACAACATATAGTTAAAGTACAGATGTAGTTAAGATTGCGTATAGAGCACATGAAGGTACTGTAAAGATACGATATAGGTTTTTAAAGATACTATTCCGATGCTGTATCGTCCAAATTAAGGTGCGGTATAGATAATTCAAGCAATTAATTTTAGATAAAAAAAAAATATTTTTTTACGCGGATATATTTTCTTTTATAATATTTTATACAACTTCTGTATTTTTTTAGCTAATTTCACTTACACTAATGTATTTATTGATAAATTTTTAATTTTAAAAATGCGCTGCATACTTTACCTTAGCGGGGAATCGAACTGGCCATCTTTGGTTTGTGAGTCGGTCTCCTTGCACCCTGAGCTAATCTCGCCTCTTATAAGATTCGACCGCTAAATGTTTTAAGAGTATTACATTAGGTTATGATGGACAATATGATACAAATGTACTACCAAGAATTACAGGTTAGGGTTAAACCGTTTTCTTTTTTGCAGTAAAATTTATAGTGACGTTGCATAATATCTCGTTAATAGTGTAGAGTAAAATCATTTTATAAATAGTTGGTAAAGTGTATCGTTTGCAGCTTTGCTAAGTTTTTAATAAACTGATGCCGAAACAAAAAAAAGACAACTACGTAGTGTGCATACAAGGGAAGTGGGAAAAAGCAGATATAAACGACGTTAGATTATATATAGTATTAAAATTTCAAGAAACACGTGAAAACAGATTATTTTGATAGAGTAAAGTATTAAGAAAAATAAACAGTGAAGAATTATAGGGGATAAAATATAAAACAGTTTTAGTAGGTTCAGACATTTCGAGAATCTTACTTCGAAATAATTGATGTCTTTGTATTATTTTACCACCAACTATTTTAAAGTACATTATTTCTGAATTTCCCGCCATTGCTGTCAGAATTGTAATTTCAAGAAAAAAATATCACGTAATTGTTCATGTTGATGTCGGTTCGTACTTTGTACTGCTGGCGCTGGGATAAGCTTTAAATATCTTTATCTTTTTGGTGAGTGGACTTTCCAAACAGGTCTGTTTATAAACCCCCATAAAGGTTTAGAGCTATTCTTCAGCCATGCATTGTTTAACGTCCGGCTTGGTTTTAGGTTTTACCGTTAAGAAAGTTTCTTTGCAATTGAGTCATTCTTATTGTGTTTCGCTGGAACTTTTAGCCGATGAAATATATTTATTTACAAAGTTTTTCCAATTACATGTTCAAAAACACTTTACTTCTAGTGCTTTAGGTGATTTTTTTGGCCTTCTGGGGAGGGGGGGTTTAATTACCCCTATCGAAAATAATTGGACATTGGAGACAGCAGCCTTGGTTAATGATTATGTCATAAATTATTATTATAATTGTAGGAAGCACACAAATCTCCAAGGTTCCATCAAATTCGTAAACTTTAAATTCTTGATCTTGTTGATGCGCCATTTTTAACGTTTTTACACACAAGGCCAACAAATAAAGATAGTGTTTAGATTGACGCTATACACAGCGGTTTTAGGCTTAAGATAAAACTGTAAAGACAGGCAGTATATATTTAGCGAATCTAGGAATAAAATGCCGTGGAAAAAAAGCCGGGGTATAAAAAGCCGGGAAAAAAAAGCCGCGGAAAAAAAAGCCGGGGGAAAAAAAGCCGGCGAAAAAAAAAGCCGATGGTATAAATATTAAACATATTTAATAAATAAATACTTGTTAAATCCCAAAATAACAACTACTACAATAATTTGTACAAACTTTATTTTATGTCAGAAGACAAAGTGTTATAATAATACACATTATTATACATTATTATTATATTATTATATTATAATACACACAATTATAGTAATACACATTAAAATTATAATAATCATCATAATAATAATATGAGTTGCCTAATTTCAAAAGGCGGTAAATCCATTTTAACAAATTGTTCAGGAGAGCCAAAAAACTGCTGCACAAAAAGTACACATTATTGTAAACTTTTAATAAAATGAAAAAAAAAGTAAAAAATTAGGTGACTAGGTAACAGTCAACAACAAAAAAATATTTTAAAAAATAAGCATTTTATGAACAAAAATAGTTTGGATTTACCTGATTTTGGAAGTGAATAATGGATTTAACCGGTTTTGGAAATGAAATTGTGTTTCAGTTTCATACTTTTAGCCATGCGTGATAATAAAAATATTGTTTCGTTGTATATTATTAACATAGATCTTCGTAGTGATAATAATAATAATAAATGTCATTCTCAAAAAATCATATTTATTATAAAAAAATATGAAGCCTTAAAGAAAACATAGGAAACGTACTACTTAGCAAGAAAAATTTAATTTTAAATAGTTCACACAACATTGTCTTCTTCAAATGCTTCACGAACACAGTATACTTCTTCTTCTTCTTCCTCATGTTCTTCACCTTCTTCATCTATTTCTCCGTTTTCCTCATTATTTTGTGATTGAAGCACTAATTTATAGTATTCTAAGCCCAGTACTTCACTTCTTTCCATCCAATTTTCCCCATAGTGTTTTCTCAAAAGTTCGTTGACGTTTCGTAGCTTTTTTGGATTGATTGTCACACAGGATTTAACTTCAATGTTTTGAGGATTTATGAACGATATTTTTTTGCATTGTTTACAAATGTTTTTTGCGTTGTTTACATTAGAATTGTAGTGTGGTTCTCCTCTAACTAGAATTTCGCCTTTTATTCCGGAACGTGTTAATATTAATCGTTTGCACGAATTAATCTTAAAATGAAGATAGCCTGTGGCCCTTAAAACTGCTTTGGCTTCTGTCTTCCAATTTTGGACATGCCAGTCGGTTCCCAACATTTTTAAGGCTCCATAATTTTCGAAAATATCATAATACACATCTGGAAGTATTATAGTGTCAAGTTTTTTTACCTTTTTTTTCAATTAAAGCGAACACCCTATCCGAGAGTATTGTCGTTTTCGTGCTTTATTTGGGGGTGTTTCTACAACTACTTCCATTGTGAAAATCAAACGTCTAACTCACAAGAACACTATTATTCAAATTAGCACAATATCGTTTTTAACATTACCCAGCGTTTGTTCATACCAACAAGCATGCACCAATGTTTGCATCATGCAACGCATATGACTGGATTTGGTCAGTTTTGTTTGTAGTTTTGTCAATATGAATGTAACTGCTTGGATTTAGTCGAATTTGTTTCTTATATTAGATTTAGTCGGTTTTGAAATTAATTCTATGAGTGCGTTAGCCGGTTTTGGAAGTAAATACGATTTTTAACATGAAATTTCAATGGCTTAGGTCGGTTTTGGACCTGATATATTTTCACAGTCGAAGGACATCACTATTCTCTACCAGATGGCACCGCTAACTCATTTTGACATAAAAGTGGAGTTACCGCCTTTTGAAATTAAGCGACTCATATAGAGACTTACACATTTATTTAATTACAAATGTAATTGAGTAAAAGAAAAACACTCTTTACATTTCCCATTAGAAAGCAAACAGGTTTCTAAATTTAGTAGTAGTGGTAGTAGTTAGATGTAAGTCTCTATATTATTATTGATATTATTATAATTTTAATGTGTATATAAACAGTTTGTCTTCTGACATAAAATAAAGTTTGTACAAATTATTGTAGTAGTTGTTATTTTGGGATTCAATAAAAATGAAACTTCACAATTTTTTAGTCATTCTATGCTCCCTTAGTAGTGGATCAAATCATTGTTTTCTTTGCTTCAAGTATTTATTTATTACATATGTTAAATATTTATACCATCGGCTTTTTTTTTCGCCGGCTTTTTTTTCCGCCGGTTTTTTTTCCGCGGCTTTTTTTTCCCGGCTTTTTATACCCCGGCTTTTTTTTCCACGGCTTTTTATTCCGCCTACCATATTTAGCACAGATTCCATAAAGACAAAATCGGTAATTGCGCTACAGGTGCGATATAGCCTGCATGAAGATATTGTAGAGATTTGTTAAAGGTACAACTGTAAAGACAATCAGTATATATTTTCTACAGATCCGATAAAGATAAAATCCCTGCTAGAAGTACCGGTGCGGTATAGCATAGAATAAGATGTGATACAGATGTGATAAAGATAAAACTGTACTGGAAACAAGTATAGATATCATATAGATGCGGTAAATATTTAATCTATACAGTTAAGGTATAGGCTAAAGTACAGCTCCGATACATATTACACCTGTATCACGTAATCTTTACCGCATCTTTAAATATCTCTATCGCCTAGGACATCTTTATAGATTTGGTTATACGGGACGCGATATAGACGCAAGCACCAAATGCAACGGAGCTGCTATCGCTAAATACATGCAACTCTATTGAAATAGAATTGGCGGAGACTACACATCTTGCGATTTTTAAAACGATTAAATTAAATAGCTGGGATTTAAATGTAAATAAATACCATTCAGAATTTAAATTTCTATAGTTTTTGTATTAATGATTTGCCTGTAATAATAAAAGGCAAACGTAGACCTAAAAGGCCAAACAATTGTGCAACCATTGACAAAATTCTGCGTTTAGAATTCGGTGATGAATTAGATACTATTTGAGGGTGGTAATGAATGACATTAGCAGGAGCATTCCAAGCTCAGCCTAGCGCTTTTGCACTTCCCGTTCACTCAATGGTATATCTCTGGTAATCTGTATTTGTTCTTAGTTCTTTATCGATAATTAGCTCAACTAATTTGTTTCTTAGAGCCGGTCGTAAATTTTGAGCGACTATTTCTCTACCTTTCACACTTCTTTTAAGAAAAGATTTTAAATCCTACATAAAAGCAAACATCAATGATAGCCAAAATAGTAAGATTTCAAAGAAATAACTTCCAAAGTCATAGGTATCAACTATAAAATTCTCAAATCTAACAAAGAAAATACTGTTTTTTAAAGATGTTTAAAAAATTCAAACAATTGTAAGCTGGTTATTAGAAACAATCTTGCCTAATGCTTGATCATTGAGATTAACTGCATGATAAGCATTGTAAATTTTTATCGAATTGTTCTATGGTCGAGGAGAGTAATGAGGTACTTTCTCATGGTTATCCGTAGTTTCTTGCAAATTGGCGATTAGTTTTTTTTATCTTTCTCCGTCTGTAGCCTCTAGATTTCCGATGGCGAATGTAATTCTCGCCCATCTACGGCTCCTCTTTTACGCCGTAAGTATGGGAATAGTGGTCAATGAACTTACCATTTTCAAATGTATAATATTCGAGAATAGTTAGTTTATTTTAAATTCATGTGTTGAATATATTAATTTTTGTGTCCAAGAACTACTTGAGAAACAAACAGATCAGTTGCATCGGTTATTGCATGATGATTTTAATGGAGCTTTTTCTAGTATGTTAAAGATGGATACGGCATTTTCTTTTAATAGGTAATATTCTAGTAGCATAAGTGTATAATCAATAATTTTTATGGGAGTCTAGATTCATGCCGGGAGAACTGCTTTACCGTGCTATAAGGAATAAAAGCCGGGGTGGGGTGGTCTTGGAGGTTCATGAGATGACGTCATCGGTGGCGTTGCGGATTCTAATTGAAGTAACAAAGCTGAAAGAGAAAGAAGGCCGTTACAATAATTTTTCAATTTTCCTTTGATGACAGGGTCCTTGAAATATAGGTTTAGATTTGTGCCATAGATGGGTTTTTGCATACGCTGGAGAATCAATTGTCAGAGCTGGTTGTTTGATCTTTTCATTACATTTATCCGTGCAATTCTTTTTCTTGTCGTGTTGCGTCGCTTGTAATTTATCGTAAATAGTTTGTAGCTTTTCTTTGTGAGATTGCAAGTATATTGTGAGAAAACTTTTCTTGTAGTCGATGTCGCATGGATTTTTAAGTTTAAAGGGCGAGTATCCAAGTGTAGAATGAATGGAGGGCCGGCGGGTGGTCTAGTGGTTAAAGTCCCAGGCTTTGAAACTAGACTCTCAATGGCAGTTGGTTCGATTCCACTGCTCGTCACAAATTTTTCTGAATAAGTTAAATCTGACGAGTCCATGGATGGTGTATGTAGGTGTGTATGTTGGGTTGCATGTCTTTCAGGGGTGGGGCATGTTAGACCGGTGAAAAGCCTTAGTGTGCTGAGCCCGGGTAAGGGGGTGGGATGGGAATCATGGGGTCGTGCTCACGCAAGGCTTCATGATTCTTTAAAAAAAAAAAAATGAATGGAATGATTATGAGCAGTTTTACCAGTCTGGTAAGTGCTTGAGTTGGCTTGCCCAATTGTTTTTATTGTTACAGAGACCATAACGTTCTGAATCGTTTCCCACGTAGATATACGCATTATATAAGTAACTTGTGCGGGCATCAGTCAAATACATAATCTTTAATCCGCATTTGCGAGGTTTACTCGGTATGTACAATTTCAAGGCACATCCGCCACGAAATCCAACTAACATCTCATCGACACACACATATTCGCTAACTGCATAGGAATTTTCTGCATTGCGAATAAATAGGTCGAAAAACTCTTTTATAGCAGCACCTGCAGGATCTCGCTTTCTCTCCTCTCTATCTTCAGGGTTATCAAATTTCAGAGCAATGAAAATTGCCTGGAAACGCTGTAACAGCATGACGGATCTAAATGTCTCTCTTCCAGTCCCATCAGTAGCAAAAAAACTTTTGATATCTTCTTGATTTGATTTAAAAATAGAATACCTATAGTAATAACCGCAAAAAAGCTTTCAGCTCTATTTCATCAATGCCTGCCCGTTCGGGTTTACCTTTTCTTTTACATTTTTTCTCAAATTGGACATTTTATTATTTGTCTATTTAATTATTAAGCCATACATTTCATAGCAAAACAATGTTTTAAAGTAACCCAAAGGGTTTTTCTTGTTTTCCATGTTTAGATGAACAGATGGAATGCGCAAGATATTACTTGCGGGCGTTTAAACATTTTTTGTTGGTTCACTTGTGCTCTATTTAAAACGATTTTTCATGAAATCATAACTTTCTTTACTTCGGTAAAACTATGGGAAAGTGAAAATAACAGACTGTCAAATGCTTCAATAAACACGCTGCGCTTTATATCTCCGAAGTTGTTTAATGTAGATTTTTGAGAATAAGGGTTTATCATAGTAACATCATATCGTCTTACTGCAAGTTTTCATTTATGTACTCTCTATGAAAAGGTATAGCTTATCACAAAAAAATAAGATGAGTAAACTTTATTAAGTAGTCATTCGATTAAATAACGGAATAACTATAATAATAACATTTAGGACGATATAAAATAATCTTTTGGTGATTACAAGTTGTTTACTAACAGAACAGAAAGTTAGTTTTAAATTTAAACAATCATCGTTGTATTAATGTAGCGTGGCTGCGAATCAGCTCACAGTTATCAGTTATCTTTAGTTTATCGACAGTGTAAATAAAAATTCTATGAAGGTAAGTCCCAAACACTGCCTTCGGTTCTTAAGCTACGAAATTTTTTGTTTTCCTAGACTGATAGGGAAGATTTTTCCTGCAGAATAAATAATAATGGTTTATTATGTGGTTTAAATACTTGTTTTTTCTAATATTCATGTTTTTGTCATTTTTATGTTTGTTTTGTTATTTTAGTTTCCTCATTAGAAATTTTTTGTTTGTAGTTCGATCTACCCATGATATCTTCCAGTTGTTCTGCGTGCCTAAAATTTGAATGCCTCCAGTTTTAGTTTTCACAACATATGCTTAAGCCCGTGCTTTACCTTCATAAAGTAATATGGAGTACAAATTAGTGCAATTTATAGTTTTAAATTCAAATCATGGCTAGACAACTATTTTTCATTCTGATTTCTACTGAAGGGTTCTAAGTGGGAAGAAACAGGTACCCTTTTCTAAACCTAGTACAGTAGAGTGGGCTTACTTTGCCTGGACTTTACACTACTTTACAAATAACTTTTGTGAACTAGTTTAGCTTTAAAAATGAAAGAATATGTAAACTAAGGGTCTTATTTATACATTTTTCAAAATTGGAAACAATTGAAGTTCATTCTAATTTTTTTTTAATTTTTGAAAATTAGGCAATGTTGCCCCATCTTTGGCGTAATTTCGCCTTGCTATTTTAAACTTTTTAAATGGCAAAATTTGTAGCAACAGGTTACTTTGCCCTACTTAAATATTAAAAAAATGTAGGTATGTTGACATTTTTTCAATTTTTTTTGCAGACTTTATAAAAATTCTGATTAAAGGCAATTTTGTATGTAGGCAAACATTCTTATTTTAAAAACAAGAAAACTAAATTTAGTGAAAATTCAAGAAAAGCAACTTAAAATTAGTATTTGGTAAATTTATGAAAAGGAGGAATAAAAAGCTTCATCTAATGTGTTGTAATCGGTGTGAATGAATAGGCAATAGGACTATTCTATTTGCTTTGTCTCCAAAGTGGAATGGGTTGAATGTTTGTTCCTTTTTAAAAGAACTGGATCATCGATAGTTGATTTAACATGTTTTAAAATCTTGCAACAATTGCAAACATAATTCTTCTGTAATCTAGCCTTTGTTGGAACAACAATACAGAGAACTCGGTGGACCCCCCCCCCCCCTTTGTAACTGAGGGTTCATTCTTTTGCGAGCAAAAATAAACATTGGAGACATAAATACCAGAAGCACTAAGTGCACACCTTAATGTTATACTTTCCCCCTCTCCTAGCTAGTGGCTAAACACTTTTGTCCTTTTTGTTATGAGTTTGATCTGTGGAAATCCCAGTTTTGTCACAATTAAAGACTCTCGTTGCATCAAAATTAAATTTTGTTGTAGGTTTTCTACATTAGAAAAAAATAGTGAGACTTCTTCTTGATTGAAAGCTATTATACTATTGATATTTGTGGTTTCAGGCTTTCTCAATGCAACTGTAGGGTTTCTCGAGATAAAACCACCTAACCAGTCATCTCCAGCAGTTTTAAAATTTATATTAAATCAAATTTTTTGCTATTTTTGTCTGCATAGGTATATGCAGCTTATTTTATTTCTTACCGAGTAATTCCTTAAAATAATTTTGATAGTTGAATGCTCTTCTTCCTTGAAAAAAACTGAATTTCTCCCCAAAGAAGATCCTGAATCGCCAATACCTTTCAACATTAACTGTAAAGCGCTTCTTGGCATTTTAAATTATCCAGAGACTTCTCTAATGACCTTCCATTTTTAACTGCAGTGAGAGCAGCAGTTAGCTGCTCAGTACTCAAAGCTGCTTTGTTTGTTTTACGTTCGTAGTGCCTAGGCATCTGAAACAGTTAAATGGGGTAATGATGGCCGTCTAATCTTAACATAGGTAAAGTGGCAACTATTACCCCAAATAGCAAGTTATCTTTAATCAAATTTTCATGCATTCGTTTTAAGGTTACAACACGTGTTTAAATATGTGTTTGTAAACTACATATCGTTCAGGTAATATTAAACTCAAAAAGATAACTTGCAAGTGTTACAGAAAATTATATTTACCTCATACAAAAAATTTGATCGTTATAAGCACTGCATCAAAATCTTAAAGTTGTAAATATTTTATAAACAGTAGGCGCTGGTTGCAAAATTTTAACTGGAGGTCCAACTAATGACTGGTAGAGGACATCACGTATTAGAATTACGTTACAACGCGCCAAAATTTAAATAAACGGCCAGCATTACCCCGGGGAACATGATTACCTCTGCCTCCTCATACATCTGTGTTAATATTATATTTCCATATGCTCCAGAGGAGCCAAGCTATAAACCACCTATATGTATTTAAACAGAAGCAAATAAGAATTCGTCTAAATGACAAATTTGTTAATAATTATTTATAAATTTTAGCTTTACTTCGTTGAAGTCCATATTCATTGATTATAGATAGGTATATAAAATACTTAATAATAATAATTAATTTGTTTCAAGATGAATCTACTATTACCGATTTTCCCAACTTTATTATGCTGTTTCTACACTACCGAAACTGCTCGGATTCTCGGAGTGTTTCCCATACCTTCCTACAGTCATTACACTTTGGGAAGTAAATTATTGAAGAAACTTGCAGCAAGAGGACATGATGTTACTATGATAAGCCCATATCCTCAAAAATCTCTATTAAAGAACTTTAGAGATATCGAGCTCAGTGGATTCGTTGAAGCATTTGAAGGTTTGTTATTCTTTTAATGTAGCATAAAATTAATAACCCTTGTATTGTAGAAAAAAGAAAACATCTTTTTAAGGAAGATAACGTAAATTTTATTATGGCCGAAATAACTTTAAATAGCCGCTTATTTAAGCTGACTGAAGAAATTTTTAAGAAAAATTCAGTTCAAAAACTGTTAAATTCTGATGAGGAGTTTGATCTGGTTATACTCGAAGAATTTATGACTTATGCTGTTAACGGATTTTGTTATCGCTTTAAAGCCCCTTGCATATCGTTTAGTGCCATAGGACTTTCCCGCATGAATAATGAGCAAGTTGCAAACCCTCTTTCACCATCATATATTCCCGATTTTGGTCTTCATTATGGAAGCAATATGAAATTTTTCGAAAGGATTCACAATAGTTTTACATACTTATTTGCAAAACTTTACAAACATTTATATGTTTTTCCGCAACATAATCGAATAATTCGAAAGTACTTTCCAGGTGCACCGGATATTAGTGACCTACACTACAATACTTCATTAGCGTTTGTTAATGCCCATGTAAGCACCAACCCAGCAGTGCCTTACGTACCTAACATGATAGACATCGGTGGATTTCATGTTAAATCTTCAAAACCGCTTCCAAGCGAGTTGCAGGAATATTTGGACAATGCAAAGGAGGGTGCAATACTTTTTAGCATGGGATCAAATTTAAGAAGTTCTGAGCTACCGGTGGAAAAACGAGAAGTAATTCTAAAAGCATTTGCTAGATTAAAGCAGAAGGTACTTTGGAAGTGGGAAGATGAATATCTACCTGGAAAGCCAGCTAATGTCAAAATTGAAAAATGGCTACCACAGTCAGATGTTTTAGGTAGCGCTGTGCCAATTAATTGTACAATTTAATAAGTTTTAATTATTGCAGCTCATTTAAACGTTAAGCTATTCGTAACCCACGGAGGTTTATTAAGTACAATAGAAGCAGTACACCATGGAGTGCCAATTGTTGCAATTCCTATTTTTGGGGACCAAAAGTTGAATTTAGCAAACGCTGTTAGTAGTGGAATTGGACTTGGATTACCTTATTCGAAATTAACCCAGGAAACATTTTATACAGTCTTGGAAGAAGTATTAACAAATCCGAAGTTAAGATTTAAAAAAACTATTTTATAGAATGTTTAAAATTAAATGAATTCCAGATATAGCAAGAATGCGAAAAGGCGCGCCAAAATCATGCATGATCAACCCATAAAACCTTTGGAAAAAGCCGTATACTGGGTCGAATATGTGATAAGACATAAAGGTGCACCGCATTTACGATCAGCTGAATTAAAGTTACATTGGTATCAATATTTACTGTTAGATGTATTAGTGTTTTGTATTGTAACGACACTTATTGGTATTGCAATTATTTACTGGGTTATCAGGTTTGTTTTGTGTAGAAGCAACTTACAGAAATTTACTAGAAGTAAAAAAAAGAATTAATTATTTTTCAAGTTACTTTAATTTATTATATAGTTATATATAATTTTAAGTTTTGTGCTAACAAAATAATAAATAAGCTGTGTAAGATTATAGCCTATTGTCACCTGCTTTACTTGTAGTCTGACATTTATTACATGGATGTCATTGCATTCTGATGAGACATAATGTATACGATTGACATATTCTATAGTAACTCACATAATACATACTAGATACACAACATCTCCCTTTCTATACACAAAATTCTTTATGCCACGCTGGCGCTTTCACTCGCCTGCCGGACCTCCTGTTCACTGTGTCTTCGTTTATGTGTTTATTTATGTTTATATCTTTCACTTTACTTTCTACTTTCTTCTCTGTTGTTCTCTGTTCACCTTCCACTTGCCGTTTTTCCATATTGGTCTCAGATAGTCGAATGTGAATTCTGTTCCTTCTATACTGTTTCCCCTCCAGGTCTACTTCAAATGAACGGTCTGGCAGTTTTTCTGTCACAGTTCCATTGTTCCATAATTCCCCATCAGTTGGAGCTCAGACTCTAATTTCTTGACCAATTTTTAGATCAGGTAGCTGTCGGCTTTTTCTATCATATTGGTATTTCGCCTTCCTCCCTTTTTACTATGATTTTATCTCTTGCGTCTTCTACAGTTTTTGGCTGCATCAGTTTCTTCGCAGTTGGAATTAAGTTACGAGTTCTTCTCGACATCAGTCTTCGTACTGGGCTTGCACCAATACCCTCTGTAGGTATGTTTCTCCATTCTAATAAGGCCTTCCATAAATCGTGGTTGTCTCTAACTCCCTTTTTTATTAGTCGCTTAGCTATATTAACTGTCGCTTCAACTTTCCCATTTGACTGGCTATAATGTGGGGACGACGTATTGTGCTTAAACGCCGATTGGTTTGTAAATCTTCTGAACTCCTTCGCCGTAAACTGTGGTTCGTTGTCCGTGTCCAGAATTTCCGGTATTCCGTGTCTACTAAAATTCTTTTGAAAAACTTCAATCACTGCTTTTGCTGTGGTAATTTGGAGGTCTTCAGCTTCGAAAAAATCTGAATACCAGTCTGCTATGATTAGGTACGTTTCCTTTTCTGGTTGTTTCACTTCGTACAAATCAGCGGTTACTCGGTTCCACGGTAACGTAGGTATTCTGTGAGTCAACATTTGGGCTTTAATCTGCTGTGTGGCTATTTCATTACAGGTCTCACAATGTTTAACTTTTATCTTGTACTTGTTGCGACATTCCTGGCCAGAATAATGCATCTCGTGCTCTTCTCAAGCAACCTTGTATTCCTAAATGGCTGTAATGGATGCGATTCAGCATCTCTTTTCTTAATTGTTTTGGTACAATGATTCGTTCCCCTTTGAGCAATATTCCATCTTGGGAGGTGATCTCATCTCGGTATTGCCAGTATTCGTGTAGTTCGGTTGGTACTTGTTGTTTGATCTCAGGCCAGCCTCTGCTCACTATTTCTATATTAGCTTAGATAATGTAATATCCTTGGATGTATACTCCTTGAATTGTTGCAATCGAGAATCTGACATATGCAATAAATAATCAGCTTGATTAATACTTTCTAGTTATTTTGCAAATTTTCTTTCTTTTCTAACTTGAAATATTTTTTCCTTTCTTGCTAGTTCGTCTGTTATTATTTCTTTCAAATATGCTCTTGATAAATGATCAGCTAGATACATTTCTTTGCCCTTCTTATACTTAAGGTTTAAGTTGTATCTTTGAAGTGTCATTCGCATTTTCTGTAATCTTTTCGGTGTCGTCAGTAACAGTTTTTTGAATATTGTCTCCAATGGTTTGTGGTCTGTCACCACAATGACTTCATGTCTCCCGCTCAGGTACTGACCAAATCTAATACATGCGAATACTATTGCTAAACATTCTTTCTCTATTTGTGCGTAATGAGATTCAGTTGCGGTCAGAGCTCTCGATGCATAGGTTACTGGTTGATTGTTCTGTATCAACACTGCTCCAACACCTTTTTCGCTTGCATCGCATTGTACCGTCACTGGTTCGTCTACACTGTAATATTTTAATACTGGTGGATTGCTGATCATTTTCTTAATTTTTTCAAAAACTTGCTCTTCTTCGGCTTGCCATACGTAGCGATTTTTGTTTTCCAATAATCTTCTTATTGGTTCTACAACATCCGACAGCTTCGGTAAGAATTTTTGCCAAATAATTTACAAATCCTACGTACGTTTGCACCTCCATCTTGTTGGTTGTCTATGATTCTCCATTATTGCCTTGACTTTGTTGATATCTAGCTTTAGGCCTTCATTTGAGATCACATGTCTCATATATGTTACTTCGTTTACTGCAAGTTTCACCTTCTTCCTATTTAGTTTCAAACCCGTTCTTCTTACTCGTTCCAACACTTTCCTGAGGTTTTTATCATAATCTTCTAATGCTTCTTCTTTTGTGTCTCCACTGCCAAACACTAGTATATCATCTGCAATAACTTGTACTCCCAGTAAACCTTGTAGTATTTGGTGTTGCCTTCGCTGGTACTCTTCTGGTGCTGATTTCAGACCAAAGGGTAGCCTCATAAATCTGCATCTACCCATTGGCGTCCAAAAGGTTGTTATCTTACTGCTTGGCTCGTCTAACTCTACCTGCCAGAATCCGTCTTTGGCATCTAATACTGTAAGTATCTGTGCTTTGTTCAGATTAGGTAGTACATCCTCTATCGTTGGTAGTTGGTAGTGTGGGGTCTTGACAGCTTCGTTGAGGTGCTGCGGATCCAAACAGAATCCTAATTTGTTGCCAAGCCTAACTAACAAGATATTTGACACCCATTCCGTTGGTTCTTCTACCTTTTTTATCAGCCCTTTTGCGACCATTTCTTCCATTTTCATCTCTAAATCTTTCCTGAGGTTTGCTGGGATTTTTCTAGGGTATGCCTGTGTAGGTTTAATTTTCTCATCTATATCGATATGGCATTTTCCTTCCATTTCGCCTAAACCTTCAAAGATATTCTCATATTCTTTTAGAAGTTTTCCATATCTCTTCTTAGTCTTTTCTTCTACTGTATCTACCAGTTCCTGATTTATTTTCACTAAATTCAACAGCATACAGGTTTCTGCTGACAGTAGTGGTAGTTGTTTTGTGTGAATGATTTGGAATTTGAATTTATATTCTTCCATATTTATTCTACAGTTGACTTCTCCTACCCCTAAAGAATTTATTATATCTCCTCCATAGCATTTTAGTTTTACGTTGGAGTCGTCTAGCTTTGGGTCGATCTGCTCTGTAATTAAACGATAATCTTCCAGGCTCATAACATCACACGTTGCACCCGTATCTAACTGACACTTAAATTCTTTACACACACATTATGTTCTGACCCTTCTGACCCGTTAATGGCCTCTTCCTTCTCCGCTTGTAAATCCAGTTTGGGGCCCTGATACTTTTTTATTTCCTTGATATATCTGACAGGCTCTTAGATGTGGGTTTATATCGTCGTGTTTTACTACGCTTTCTTCAATTTTTTCTTGTAAAAACGCTTTAAAACGCCACCACTTCTGACACCATGCTTTACTTGTAGTCTCTCATTTATTACAAGGATGTCATTGCATTCTGATGAGACATAATGTATACGATTGACAGAATCTATAATAACTCACATAATACATACTAGATATACAACATCACCAAACGTTGAGACAGTTCCGGATTTAATATAGACTAGTGGAACCCGTTAGTTGTGCTTCTCGTTTTTTTTTAATAATTCATAGGCGAATGAAGTAAGTGGGGTAACGTGCCGAGGATCGAAGTCCTAGTTCTATAAATTAAATGGCGGTTGTTTAAACCTTTAAATTCGTTTGTTATTGTACCTTAAACTCCCCATATTTAGGTCAATGATGTGTTGTGTAAATTCGTAGCCTATTTATTGACTGCTGATTTTACCTGTACACATCTTAAGGAGTGTCCCATTTTGCAGTAATATTGTATGACATTTTGTAACACAATTTTATAATTGCGTTAGGGATGTGGGGTGTTCTGGATGCTGCTCGCATTGGGAATGAATGGTCAGCGCTTTGGGACTCAATCAGTCGAGCAAATGAAGAGGAAATTCGTACATTTTTGAAAAATAGCAAAAATATTGGCGAAGCAGAGATGGTGGCATCGCCCTTTTAAAATATTCAGTTCGACACTGGCAATGAGCGGTTACCAAATACTTTACTAGGGAAGTCTGGGTATCTTTTTTCGTCTGTTGACAACATTAACATTAGTTGGCTTTAACATATTAATTTTCGTATGCATTTTTTTAGCCGTACTCCTTGGCGTGAAGTTCTTTCATCTCTTAGTTGGTATTTTACAATTCAGCTGCAAAATTCCTTTGCAGGTGCCTTATAAGACTCCACATCAACTACAAAAAATCCGCATGACAGCATTTTATGAAGGCTAAAGTAGCATGGACTAGGTTTTCGTTAAACGCACATCGTACAAATGATGGTGAATCCTCATTCAGAAAATTCGGATATTGTTCAATTACTACGTCGTCAGCCATTTTGGACCATTACACATAGTACAGAAATAATAACAAATTTAGATTATTCAACATTGCTTTTACTTAACTCTTTGAATGACAAAATTAGAAGGCACAACTGCAACGTTTAAGAAAAACTTTATTGTTTTCGTATAAACGTAATATATTGATAGTTTTGGGTAGGTAACCTATGTATGTATATTTTTCTAATATATTGTTTCGAAATCCATTTTCTATTACATACATCAAAACAAAGCTTTATATTTATCTATTAATTTTAGTAACAAAAAATAAAACGGCATTCCAGCACTAATGAATGATAACACCTGTTTTTAACAAAATGTTTTAACCATATTATGTAGTAGCGAAATGCGCCGATAGATTTCGCATGCCTTTGAAACATTATGAAGACCGTTGATGCTCGACTTACTAGATAGCGAGACCTTTCATATAAAATCTGTTAGGTACCTATATCAATTTCTAGATGTCGCGACGTACTTTATTGTGGTCACTTCCTGAATTATCATCGACACGACAACAAAGCGCAACCACAAATATGTTAATCTAGGAGGTCGTGATTCTGACTCTCAGCTCGCACGCACTCCCTTACCCCAGGTTATTAAATTGTAGCTTGTAGTCGAAACTAAGAAAGCGATAAGCACGAAAACAAGCAATTGGCAAGAAAGTAAGTATATGATATCTACCTAACATATAGATTAAAATGCCATTAGCTCTATTCTACCAACTAATAAAATTATAAAACAATGTTAAAATATTTGCGCATAGTAAAGTGTTTATTTATAGTACCTATACGATTAAAAAAACTATAGCCAATCGGCAGCTACCAGGCAGCTTTACAGCCGTTTGTTTATGTAATACAATATTTTGCTTTTAACTGTATCTAAAACATTAGCAGCAAAAATGTCGAAAACGCTGCAACACGCCTAAGTACAAATGTAAAGAAATGTTAAAAACTTTATATGTTACCCGTTTTCTTTATTCTTGTAAAAAATAATTTTTTTTGTAAAAAACTCCCACGTACTTCTGTAAGTAAGTACTGTTTAAACTCTAACTACTCACTACACCTTTATACCTGAAAGGTGCCTTGCTTGTTAAATCAACCACATACCGCCTTGTATTTAAAATAATTTCGACCTCAAAGTACATAGCTCTACACAAGAACTATTACATATTAATTGCAGTATTTAGAATACACAAGAACTAAGTACTACCCTCGGACTAAGAAACAGTTAGCCCTTTTCCCCTTAAAAACAAATTAGCCAGTTACGTCGACTGTTACCCGTTGACTACTCAATTATTTCGTTTTCGCATTCATGCTTAATTTGCTCTTGAACCGTGAAATTATTGCAACCAATAACAAGTGTACGAATTTTGTCAAATTTCTTAAAATAATTAAAGACCGCTGCGATACTTAACGCGTCTTCGACGCACACAGTTATTAAATACGTGACTATATCCTGAGAAGTTGGTTACAGGTTAATATTTATTTTCTTAATAAAAACTATAACATTTAGCCATGAACTTTCAAATGATATACAATGTTTCCTTATAATTTAAAATATTATAATTTTATTATAATTATAAATTATATATTTTCTTTCTGCTGTCCTGAACTTTTTAAATAAATTCGCGTTTTTCAAAAAGCACTCACGCGCGTAGTTTTCAAATTTCCGGCATTTATAGCACATCGGTCTTAAATGGTAGTTTTTCACGTTTACCCGTAGGTTTACCTTTCACCTGCACTTTCGACTTAAATCAGCTTCGTGTTTGGGCGGAAAATTCTGTCTTCTTATCCTGCTTTTACGCGCCGCTTCAATTCGTTCAAACTGAAGAAGATCCTGATACAGTTCTTCTTCGTCTATGTGATATTTGGACGTCACAAAACAGCTCGGTAGATTGTCCATTCAGGTGAATCCCTGGCTCTACCAATGAACCAAAACTTCGCTGCCCCCTTTAAATGATGTTTCGCAGTTTCATGTATAAACGGGCCAGCCCATTAATGAAGTGCTGCCGTATTTAAAACTTTATGCAGGCACTGCTGCGCATCTGACGATCCTTTTTCACATGTGAAACCCACCCTGACGGGTTCCAAAAGAACGAAACATGTAGTGGTCTATCCTAGCTATAGTTAAAACACAAAATCTTTTCTGATTTACTTTGGAACACGGCGTTTTGTGTGCTGTGCCTAGAAGCCGGTAGTGATTGCAGATACTCGCTTAGCGAGTTCTTTTCATACTCAAATATCGGTTTGTTACGTTATAACTTTATATTTCTATTATTAGTTCTTTTTACTGACATGTGGAAATAAGCTTGTAACTTAATCAATTGAATTTACTTTTTTATTCCTAACTAGCCAATTATGTTCAGTAAATTGAATGAGATACATTTATTTTACCTAACATGGTATCCATTTAATTCTACGCAAAAAGGACATCAATTTTTTTTTTAAATTAACATTATGTTATACTGTAATACTAGTTACATTTCCGTATCACTGGAGCAATGTAATTCAAAGAAAAAACTATTTGTCTACAATAAAATTTAACAAAATGTGCATTATCTCAAAGTTGTTTAACATTGAGACAAGTCATTCCTCCTTAGAAGGGCAGAATACACTAATGAACTTCTATAAATTCAAAGGTGCTATTCAAACTCAACTGAAAATGTAGGTAACTGAAAAATGTTGAAAAACCAGGTGTTCCAGGGAAGTTATTGCATATGGAAATGGTTGCGAATCGGTTAAAATCTCTCTTGGTAATGAAATGTTTTTGGGTATAATAATAAATCGACACAATTTGGCCTGAATAATTCTTAAGTAAATTTATGCCTGACCTTCTAGAGACTCAATTTGTTGGATTCAAATATTTTATTTCCAGAAAGATACATACTTTAAGTTTCTGTCATCACAAAATATAGGATAAACATATCATCTAACCACACTTTGCTCTATTAAATGAATTTGTGTCTTGTTTATATTGCAAATAACTTTATCAATAATAATAATAAACATGGTTGTTTACGTTGAATATTTATCATAGCTACAAATTTACAAATTTGATATAATTGTCAACTAGCAAATATACATGACAAATGAGGTTACGATTAACGCTAATTGACTGATTAAAACGAATTTATTAGTTTTAAGTATTTAAGATTTCACTTCACAATAACAGCAATAGTGTCGATACGTGTACATATAAATGAGAAATTTTGAAGTTTAATTGTATGCAAAATCAGAATACGTTGGGTCCAGATCAAATACCTGCGCGTCGGTCGTAGTGTTGGGCGCTGCAGATTCTCTCCAAAATCAGTTTTTAGAATTCACCCGTATAACCAAATCTATAAAGATGTCCTAGGCGATATTTAAAGATGCGGTAAAGATTACGTGATACAGGTGTAATATGTATCGGAGCTGTACTTTAGCCTATACCTTAACTGTATAGATTAAATATTTACCGCATCTATATGATATCTATACTTGTTTCCAGTACAGTTTTATCTTTATCACATCTGTATCACATCTTATTCTATGCTATACCGCACCGGTACTTCAAGCAGGGATTTATCTTTATCGGATCTGTAGATAATATATACTGATTGTCTTTACAGTTGTACCTTTAACAAATCTCTACAATATCTTCATGCAGGCTATATCGCACCTGTAGCGCAATTATCGATTTTGTCTTTATCGAATCTGTGCTAAATATATACTGCCTGTCTTTACAGTTTTATCTTAAGCCTAAAACCGCTGTGTATAGCGTCAATCTAAACACTATCTTTATTTGTTGGCCTTGTGTGTAAAAACGTTAAAAATGGCGCATCAACAAGATCAAGAATTTAAAGTTTACGAATTTGATGGAACCTTGGATATTTGTGTGCTTCCTACAATTATAATAATAATTTATGACATAATCATTAACCAAGGCTGCTGTCTCCAATGTGAAGTTATTTTCGATAGGGGGATCATTTACCACAATATCTATAAACCACAAGTAAATAAAATGATAACTTTCATCATAAACTGTTATTACACCTATAACCAATACTATACCTTTTGATGTGCCTACAGCAGAGAGCATTTTTACTGCAAAAAAAAAACGGTTTAACCCTAACTGTAATTCTTGGTAGTACATTTGTATCATATTGTCCATCATAACCTTCTGTAATACTCTTAAAACATTTAGCGGTCGAATCTTATAAGAGGCGAGATTAGCTCAGGGTGCAAGGAGACCGACTCACAAACCAAAGATGGCCAGTTCGATTCCCCGCTAAGGTAAAGTATGCAGCGCATTTTTAAAATTAAAAATCTATCAATAAATACATTAGTGTAAATGAAATTAGCTAAAAAAATACAGAGGGGTTGTATAAAATATTATAAAAGAAAATATATCCGCGTAAAAAATATTGTTTTTTATCTAAAATTAATTGCTTGAATTATCTATACCGCACCTTAATTTGGACGATACAGCATCGGAATAGTATCTTTAAAAACCTATATCGTATCTTTACAGTACCTTCATGTGCTCTATACGCAATCTTAACCGCATCTGTACTTTAACTATATGTTGTCTGTACAGGAGCTTTACATCTTATATACAGAGTTAGTAAAGACAACTATACCCAATCGATATGTAATCTCTATCGTCGCGCTATCCATAGGGTACAGAAAGCCTGTATCGACTAAAGATTTAAATACAGGTTCGATATAGGTTCTGTATTGTGTGGTTATACGGGCAACAAGGTAAAATGACAACGTACACAAATGTCAAAGATAAATGTAACTCAAAAAACATTATTAAAATTTTATAATAATACTAGACTTTTAACATAACCTGAACTCAAATTCACGGGAAGGCAAAGCTGGTTTTTAGAAAAGTAATAACTTCGTTATCGCCATAGAATAGAATAAAAAATAAAACAAAAACTCATTGATTAAATCAACTTACTAGTTACTAATGTTCGTAATGTGGGTTGTAGTGTTGAACCTATCATTTTAACGTTATTTAGGTAATTTAAATTATTGAATAACAAATGCTTATAATGAGAATTGCATAATGTCCAACATGTATATTAAAATATTATTCAATACTAGTTCAACCTGTGGGATACGCTCCCAGTTTTTTTTATATATACAGAAAAGAAAATAAGTAAGTTGTGTCCAGATGTTAGACGTATTCTTAATGTCTTCAGCAATATTTTAATTTTTATCTGTATGCCCATTGTACTTGATAGGGTGGGTTGGTTATTTCATGGGAGGAATTTTGCGGGTCCCCCACCTATATATTAGAGGATCAACGATTTTCCTCCACATTACGTCGGTTGAAAAATTACTGTCACAGTTTATCAGCGTCGTGACTCCAACAGTCGCGTCTATTGTAGAGAAAATGGACGAAAAGCAATAAATCATTTACCTATTTTAAAAATTTTAACTTTTCTGTTTATTGAGATTCTTAAATTATCATTTTTATTTCAAATTAAAATAGAAACTTGGGAAATTTGACAAGCAATACTATAAAATTGCTGAACGCACGAAAGTTATAGAAATGTTTGAAGAATTTTGAATGTTCGGACGGCAGCCTTCTGCTTAACCATTATAAAACTTAGTGAACAATTTTGAGAAAAAAACAGTTTTCCAAATTTCCAAAATTAAAAATTTTCAAGTAAGAAATTTCCGAATTTTTAGAAATTTCCAAAATTATTACTATTTAAAAAATTTTCAAAGATTTCAAATATCGGATGATCAAAATTTTTAAAAATTTAAATTTCATAAAATTAACAAAATTTTTTGTTCTATTTCTAATTTTTTAGTTTTCAATAATATCCAAAATTGATAAATTTCCGAATTTAAAATTTTATAAAACTTCCAACTTTCGTTGCAAAATTTTAAATGTTCCCAATTTTTAAAATAGTCAAAATGTGTATTCAATTTACTTTCTATATTTTAAAATTTTTGAAACTTGCATTTGTTTAAAAATTATATAAATTTAAGCATTCTGAAAATTTTCAAAAACTATAAAAATTATCAAAAACTGTCTAAACATTCATAGAATGGTCAAAAACGTAAAAAATTTGAATATTCAAAAATTTCAGAAAATGTTGAAATATTTTGAAATATATCAACAAATACGAGGAAGGTCCTGTGGCGGTTTCCCGATAGCTTGGTTTCTGTGGACGTGTCTAAAAAAGAAAGTGTTTAGACGAGAACGTTAGAACGGAAGTTAATTAAAAACCGACTGAAACTGTGAATACTGTGTATAATATTATGATAGGGGAATTACAATAGTGATGCCCTCTAATGTGCGGCGAAGAAAGATTCAAAGCAAAAAACTGATATTTGGGTGTGAAAGGAGCCCGCTAAGCGAGTCTCTACAATCACTACCGGCCTCTATGCACAACACACGAAACGCCCTGTAGCAAAAGTAAATCAAGTCCACGGCATGTTTCGTTCTCTTGAAACTCATCAGGTGGACGCAAACCTAGCTACAGTGATGTATAAAGACTGGCGTTTCAACTCTCACTATTTGCCTATATAAAAAATTCATCCTCCGAGTTTGACAATCTCGGAGCTCTTTATAAGATTTGCGCATAGATGGCGCTCCTAAAACTTCAAATTTAAGGTATATTTCAAATTTGGCGCTTTATGAACATGTGCACAACACTTATTTATTAGGGTTAGGTTAACTAGTTAATTTCGTTCTTACTTTTATTAATGAAATATGCAAGTAAGTGAAACATTTATTCAGCATTTTTACGTAATGTTTGTATTGTAGTTATTTTTGTGGTGGTTTTTAGTTGGAAAAAAAGGCATAATCCACAAAATACCAACAACCAACAATATGGGACAAACAAGTCACCACAATAAGCTGGTTTTATAGTGCGAAGTCCAAAAAGAAACCGTATTAACAATAGTTACTAGGCTAATAGCTAATTAATTTATGATAAGTGAAGTTAAATTTGATGATTGATGCTTAACAATTTATTAAAAATTACTGCTGCAGTTTTGCAAGCTTTGCATATTGCTTAGATTTACGGAAACTATTTCGTTTCCTGCCTTCATTTTGACATGTTAGTGTTAATTTTTAAAATTTCGACTACAATTCTCGCATTCTGTTTTAGTCGGTAATTCCATCAAAATTGGCAATCATAGGTAAACAAAATAGCTAAATTCACCTTGGGAATAGCAAATAGTGATAAGTTTTTGTTATCGCCCTTTGATAGGCTGCACAAACAACAGTATTTTCGCATTTTTTGCCTAGAATATTACCGTGATAATAAATAAATAAAAACACTTCAAAATATTTCAAATTTATTTTAAAATAAAAATGACGTTTACAGCTGCGCCGTCTGTTGATAAAATTTACAAGGAGCCCTGAGATTGTCAAAGTTTAAGGATGAAAACAATTGAATAGAGTGCAAACACCAGTCTTTATTACATCACTCTAGCTACAGTTGAATCCAAAATCGACAGGCAAAAATGTACCCAGAAGACAAAATCGTGACAGAGGAATTCCAATAGTAATGCCCTCTAATGTGCGGCGAAGAAAGTTGCAAAGCAATAAACCGATATTTAGGTTTAGAAAGAACCCGCTAAGCGAGCATCTACAACCACTTGTAATTCCCCTGTCATGATTTAGTCTTCTGGGTATATTTCCGCTGTCCGTTTTAGTTTTAACTGTAGCTATATTTGCGTCCACCCGATAAGTTCCAATAGAACGAAACATGTCGTGGTCTATTCTAACTATAGTTGAAACCCAAATCTTTTTCTTGATTTGTGTATAATATGGTAAAAAGAGCAAGAATTCGTGAACGTGGAGATGGCCAATTAGCAGATGTTATTTTCCACGCCTAATGTAATGAAAACTCCATAAATTAAACGGTATAGGGAGATCGCGGTTGGCGCAAGTCGGCCATAAATTCTGCTATCGGCCATCTTTAGCTCACATTTTTCCATATCCAAATAAAAATTAAGTAATACAAAACTGACGAAAGAACATGCAGGTCAACGGGCTACTTTCGTTTCCTGCTACGTTTGCCACGTCTACAAATGTTTGATCGCTACGAGGCAACGACGACTTCCGCTTTGGAAACTATTATCACCCCGTCTGCAAACGATTGTTTCTATTGACATGTAAAACTCAACAACAGGCAACTTCCGTTTCCTCCTATGGTCGCCACGTCTCCAAATGTTTGTTTATGTTACTAGACGATGGTCAAAAAAGGATATAAAAGCGCTGCATTTTGGATGTAGAGTCAGTTTGTTTCCAGAAACGACACGCTAACAATCCTGCACAAAGTCGTACTGCAGCCAGCTCCTTCTGGAGCTGCGGAACCGCTCCTTCTTCAAACCCTGCAACACACCTCGCTCTTTCCAGAGCACCGAAATCCTAAATAAAAGCCGCAAGACCTGCCCATTTCCTGCTTGAAGCTTGCTCGACATACGACCTAGATAGCCGCTGCTGCTCAGCGATTTACATAGTGCAGGTGCGTTGATCCCTTAGAGGACGTACATATACTGGCTTGTAAGGTTTATTTGTAGAGATAAACAAATTATTTGAACTTCTTAAATCTTTTCTGTACTGCAGTGTTTTTGCTGTACATAGTTTAGGTTCTCGTGCTGAAGCCTTTATTAAATCCGGTATTCTAATTTCTATACCTCAGTTGAACTTGCTTTGTCTGGCATAATTTTTCTTAAATTTTTTAGAATCAAAGAAACAGATGGGAAGGCGTAGAACAAACTTGCATTTTAGTTTGTTGTCAAGGCATCAATCGCTAGACATTGTGGGTCCCCATGCCGTGAACAACAAACATGACATTTGGCATTAATTCTCGAGGCAAATAAATCAATGCGAGGATGTCCGAATTTTCTACAATACTTTCATAGGCATTGCTTGACAATTCCCATTCGGTATCTATGTAATTCCCCATCCGCTGTGATATTGCCTTTTGATTTAATACTGTTTGGTAAGCGTATTGGTTTCGATACAAAGGAAATATTTTTAATACGTCGTTTCTGATATGCCTATTAAACAGTTTTTTTAAGTCTTCAGAATGAAAGTCTTGAGACTTATAGGTCGGTAAGATTTGGCTTGGGTTATAGGTGTACTTCCCCGGCTTTGGTATGAATACCACCTTTACCTGCCTTTGGCGTGCTGGTATGTTGCTTAGGGCTAGACTGGATCTATCATGCACAAGCATTTAGGAAGTTCTTAGCAGCCTTGAATGAGTAGTGCTGGAGAGATACCGTTCTCTTGGATGATAGTGCACCCGGGGAAGTGAGTCTGGAGCAAAGCCTCGAGAGTTTCCTACGTGTCGTCTGCATCTACCCTTCTAAGGTTTTTGTCGATTTCCTACCAGATCAGATGTGTCTTTAGCTAAGACTTCTTGGAGTTTTGCACATATGTATTGGATTATGTCATCAGTCCTCTGGATTGTCCTGTAAACCAGGAATATAAGTAAATAAAAAATAATTCGTCGGTTGCTCGTGGATGCTCCAAAAGGCGAAACTAAAGTTGCAAAGACAGAATAAATTTAGTGTAATTTGACTAAGTTTTTTTTTGTTTCCAATGTCTAATATTAATGACGAATTATAGTTAAACTTTCTATAGCTACACTCCGCCTAGCGAAGGTACAAACCTTTTTCAATACCTAAGATACAAACCCTTGATGAGTAATTATTATGCTTTAATGAAATAAATAAAAATTAAACCAACCAAATCTTAATTATAGCGGTTTAGTGAAGCATGAAGCAGTAGTTCAAGTTAATTTCTACGTGCTACGTAGAACTGTACGTCATGTAAGCTTATTTATGACTATGTCTATATGCGCTGTATTATTTTCAGCTTTAAGAAAACTCTGCAAATAAATATTATGTGGTGTTTTTGGCTTAATAATGGTTACCTACCACACTTTAATATGGTGATAACATGTGCTCAAAGTAGAGTACAATAGGGTAGGTCACGCGTTAATAATATTTGGTTTATTTATTTCAGTAAACATAACTAGCTTTGTTTAAAAATTCCACAAAAAGAACCTAATCAAAAGCATTAAGATGTTAACCTGCTTGTTGATATTTCTTAATTTTTATATGGAAACGTTTTCATTTTAGTTTGATAAAAAGGCGCTAAATAACAAACAAATATAAAAAAATATTTTTTTCAAACTGTCTTTAAATAGAGGTTTCTATTTTTAATTTTAATCTTTACAAATAATCGCAATAAGCAAACGAATTAACATTTACAAAAGTTAATTTTAAACGTCGCGTCGCGTCGCGAAGGCATAAAATTGCATGATCATCACAAAAACATGTGCTTATACACCGCCGTGTATGGCTTTTACTTTTTAATCAGAAATGTGAAAATACTATTAAAATTGCGTACTTTTTGTGATTTTTTTTAAAACTATGTGAAATGATTTTCAAATATCTGAAATAGATATCAGAAATGAATTTTTGGCATCTGGCATTGATTTCAAACAAATTCTTTTTTATATTAAATTCCCACAGCATTATCTACTGATTAAAGGCACCTAACCTATTTAGCGATCATTGCGCCCTGTATTCTTCAGCAAAAAGTCTGCATTTAAAATACGACAGTGATCTAAACGACCATTTTCTTAAAATCATAATTTTAAATAATACAGCTTTATTTTCTGCGTTTTTAACATGGATAACAATATAAATGCATATTACATACTTTAAATCTAGCTTTTTTCAATTTCACTCATATTTTTGACCGTTTCTAATTTTACTGTGAAATTATAAACGTACCAGATATTAGAAATCAACAATTGATTGAATAAATTGCAATATTCTGAATGTTTGTAATAACACAATCGTAATACAAATGTGAACACAATCATTCGCATTAATTTCAGACATCAGGAATGCATTCTTGATATCTCAAATGAATTCTTGATATCTGAAATAAAAAGTACATATTAGCACTGTTTTGTAATGCTAATTTTATAACCATTTTAAAAAAGTAAAACGGTTTGCCATAGCCGTGACTGGAGTGGTTTTGGGTAAAAAAAAGTAGCAATAAGTGTAGACACAATTTGAGTTAGTACAATATGAATATCTTGCTTTGTAGACTATCTTACGCTGAAGAACTGCTTTTAGGTTAAATTTATGCAAAAAACTATACAACGTAGAACAAAGCTTTCCACTCGGACGTAATCCATGCATTAATTATTGCAATGTATTCATTATGTGGGCACTTTAATTTCTGAGCGTGCTTACTTCATAGTGTTTCCGCTTTTTATCTAAATGTAATGAATCGCCAACGGACTTTTAATGCATTATTACAAATTCTTTTCTTTTTTTGAAATCGCAGTGGATCGTTACGGTTCTCTCGTACCTAGTTGAAGACTTGGGTAACCGCAGTGAAGATGACGGTCTCCAAGGGTTAGTTACCAAAACCATTTGTGCTCATGTAATGTTAATAGGCAAACAACTGTAGCATTAAACCATATGTTGTTAAATAAAGCAAAAAGGTTAACTACAGGAACTATTTACTAAGATAATTATTACACTAAAAGCGCCAGGTACCACAAGCCAAGCAAAGCAAAAATATATACAAAAGTAAAAACGGCAGCAATACGGGGCAATACTGTGTGTAGCAAGCAAAATACGGAAGCAGTACGGTAGTAATACGGTGGAAATACGGTAGCAGATAAGGTACGGTAGCAATTAAGATACAATAGCTAACGATATCGAACAGTAGCAACTAATTATGTAACAAAGAGACGTTCTGGTACAAACTATACTGAATGTAAAATTCAACGGGTAAGACAGGTATAGCGCACAAATGGAATTGTGATGGATACAAGAAAGAGAAAAGTACTGCCTCGTGTCGAACTTCTATTACAGTCAGAAATGAGGAGAGAAGAAGACCTGCTTCGTTGTAATACATCCGTGAGAGACGTATGTTAGTTAATATAAGATAATACTTATAAGAAATATTGTCCCTACGGTAATTACCATTATCAAAACTGTGTTAGTTAATACATTGTGTATCGGAAAATGTTTTATCAACTGGCATGCAAAGTTTCCTAGCAATAAAAAGATGTATTAGATTTGCTATTGTTTAGAAAGGTATTGTGTTTTCTTATTTATTAAACGACTTACGTTCTTGGTTATTTGATGATATTAAAAATACGTAGGTCACAACAAAATAACTTAACTGATAATTTAACTTTTATTTTTAACTTTTAAATATAGTAAATTACAGTTTATTGCGACTCTGCTATGCATTTAATTGTTCAAGACCTGCACTAATGTTTCTGCAAATAAAATTTAAAATAGAAGCTCCCCGAATGTCTACAAACATTGATTAAAACATTTAATGTGTATAGTATCTAACAAAAGTATGGAATAAATTCGCCATTGTGGTTAATTGAAGTTTTTCGCAAAAGCCGTCGAATGCGTATGCTAATTTAAATTAAAAGGCACATTTTGGTGTTTTTCCAATTTTATTCGAAATAATGACGTCATCGATTTTTTTAACTACATAATGATAATTTTTACCATCAGTTGATTCCATTGTTTTCCTCTATTCGACTATGTACTTAAATCATATCGAAATTTTACAGAAAACACGTTGATGTTATCTGTTAAATTTTATTAAACGGAAAATATAAACTGAAATACAAAAAGTATAATTCTAAAAAATAAACAACAACAAACAAAAAGTGTTCAAAATGTTCTGTATTTACCACCCGGTAGTGCCCGAGACGACGAAAATATTCTTCTAATGCACCCTTGAAACTTTCACGTGCTATTTAGTGATATCTGAAGTCGAATGAGTTCTTTTAAATCTGCCAAATCTTACTCTAACAGGGTTCGATCCAGGGATCAAGCTGACCACTTCATAAGTCTTTGTCTTCCAATCCAACTACCTAGAACAACTTGAACTAGCAGTGTACTGATATTGCGACTGCTTTTTTATCTTGAAATCGAGGGTTACAGCTATTACCCCTATTGCTCAGTTTACCATCACCGTTGACCTGCCCTGAACCAGATATTCACTAATTGTTAAAATGCTTGTTCTTGCAGTGATTTGTTTTAGTTCCGGTACATCCTCCATTTTCTTCTTCTTAAAACACCTTCTTATATCCATCGTTGAGATTTGTAACAATTTATTATTAGAGAAAAAGTTCCGAACTTACATATAACTTCACATACTCCGACACAGTATGTAGACTCTAACTATTAACGTTGCTGACTCCTGAAATCTGTAGACACTCTTGTTTTGCTGTTGTCGCATAAGTATGTAGTAAGCCCTCGGGGCTTTCCTGCGGTTTGTTAAATTATGTCTTCTCATCTAGGTAGGTATGTACAATGTACATGCCACCAAAAAGAATAAACGCAGGGTCGTATATGGACGATAAAAAAATAATAATGCATAACTGTTTGTGTGCACGATAGTTTCCCGTGCACATTTTTTATAGTTTTTGTCGAATTTCGTAGAGGGGGGAATCTCCCTTCTATTTCGTTCCACCCCCTTCGGCCGCCCATGAATAATACATTAAATCAAAAACAAAATCGTCTTGGGGAAATCGCAGATGTCGTTTAGTGTACCTTAAAAACGTAAGGTCTAAGAATACGATTGCCTACCATACCGATTCACACTCATGTGCTTGTTGCATCCATTGTGGACTTGCTTAATACCGACAGTTAC